>ML788501.1:121523-131656 GCA_009831015.1 Picea engelmannii
CCATATGGACTCCCAAATCATCACTTTATGGTTATGTTCTTTTTTACCTGCACCTCCGCAGGATCACGAACCCACCATCTCATCCACCATCAGTTTGCCCATCTACGAACCTATCCTCATTTCACCTACCTCATACAGAAACTCGCCAATGGGGCCCCCACCCTTCATCAGTTCCTCGTGACAATTCTGCCCTCCCGGGGGCACACATTTCATATTGGGGCACCCGTTTCTGTATTTGTATATTTTTCCCCAAAATTATTTATTATTTATTATTTGTTGTACAAACACCTTTACCTTCAGTCATTACATTCTTTGTCGTCACCGTTGACGACTTTCTTTTTTTTTTGGCCACACGCAACCCATGTCACCCTTAGATTGGAGCAGTACTTATCATTTACCTTTGTTGGCATCGTCCATACCTTCAGAGTACCCCACCGGTCAGTTACCTCTACCCTCTGAATTTGTTTACCTTGCCCTGCCTCTGGCACAACTTAGCACCGGTCTTGTCGTCCCCCTGACACTCGACCTTGTCACACGGTTGCGGCCACTGTTTCTCTTATATATCCTCCAACCAAGGGCAGTCTTGAGTCATCCCACTTCTTGACTTCGTCCATGTACCTCTGCCATTTCCTCACCTCAGTAGATCCCACAGAGCGCCTTTTTGCTTCTGGGAGTCGCGTCCCCCTTTTGTTGACATCAACACACTTTTCCAGAAGGGAGATAGTATCTTGATTCTCATTCTCTATTAATGAGAGATCTCGGATGACACAGGGGGAAACAACATTGCTCCCTGTTGTCGGTGGCCCCCATAACATTCGACGCCAACACTCTCTCATGTTATGGTGGGTCTTACTTTGCGACTGTTGTAGTTCTTTTTATCATTTTCCGAAGACCTATGAACTTGGTAGGGCCATCAATGCCCACATCATCGTCACTGCTTATTACAGTGATCATTATCTGTTATTCAGAGTATGTTCCGTTGCAGAATTGTCTTCTGCCTTTATCATTTACCGCCCCCGAGGGCGCTGCAGTTGTCTACACCAAGACTTCCATCATCTTTTTTCAGAGTAACATCACACGAGCATGGGGCATGCCCGCCTCGTTTGTACACAGTTGTATATTTTTTCATGCACGTCTCTCAGAAGGTCGAGATACCGATTCCTTTTTCCTCCAACGGATCGCTCTGACCGGTCCCACTCTTGCTTTCCCTTACAACCACATTCTTAGTAGAATAAACATTGATGGATTTCAGCCATACGTATGCTCCTAACCTCATCCATCAGGGAGCATCTGTTATCACTGAAATTTCGTCTGCACATGGCGACAAGAACTCCACATCATCAAAACAGCAATGAAGTCACTCATGGAACTGAATTAGTTTCACAGCACTCAAGAAGGGCAAAAAACTATACAAAGTAACCAAAAATTGAAGGGCGCTTTACAGCAGCTTGATGCGCGTGCACATGCACGGGTAAAAAACGTGTTTCTAGCGCATGCGCGCACGACGCATGACTGTCAACACAAAAACCCACGCATTTGTTAATATGACGCATTAATTGCATAAGTCGGCCTCCTGACCACCCACAGACCGTCCCCCAAGATGATTTGACCCTCAAATCAGATCCGGCTCTGCAAAATCGGCGGATGAATGACCTAAATAAACCCTAATGCGCCCCTATTCACACTTGGAGAAAGTTATGCGACCGCCCGTGAAGTTGCTATAAAAGGCCATGAGGGGACACTGTTTTRGCAGGGAATTYGAAGCAWTGTTATGYTRTCCAKATGATTCAKAGCTCAGCCTTTGACAAACAATCCATCAGCGGCATAACCCAGAGTTCTTTCACCACTCAGTTCAGTTCTATTCATTTTGTAAGGAAAGCATTGTGTTGAGGGCCCCGAAGAGCCTTCCGCTGGAGGGAGAAGGAACCCCTGTCTCTTTCTTTAGCGTGTACTCTGGTTTCATTAATATACCAAGCTTGGAACCATTGACGACCCCCGTGTCTTATGTTTGATGTTTTTGTTTATTTTCGCAGTGTTATTTGCTTTCAGTTGATAGTTAGATTGTATTCAGTTTTGTTTTCTGTAACCCCATGCTGCCACAGATGTTCTGCCCTGATGAACCCAACAGGGTATGCAGAGCGGTCTCCATTTTGCTCACCTGGTGATCATTTGAACGTGAACACCCTCTTCCAGGAATATAGGGATATTTTCGCCTGGTCATACACAGAAATGCCTGGCCTCGATCCCTCAATTGTCGAACATCGCATCGACACCTGGCCCGACATCACACCAGTTTGCCAAAAACAGTGACCGCTACATCCATCCAAAGCCGCGGCGATCAAAGCCGAAATTGACAAATTACGTGCGGCCAGGTTTATTTACCCCATCACTTACACTTCATGGGTTTCCAGCCATGTACCCATCGACAAAAAATAGGGCACTATCCGCGTTTGCACAGACTTTCACGATCTCAATAACACATGTCCCAAAGACAACTTTCCAACACCTTTCATCGATCAAATTATCAATGACTGCGCCAGCCACGAGGCTCTTTCCTTTATGGACGGATTCTCCGATTATAAAAAAATTCAAATCCACCCAACCAATCAGTATAAAACCACATTCACTACCCCGTGGGGTACCTTTGCATATCGTGTCATGCCTTTCGTCTTAAAAAATGTCAGTGCAACTTTCCAGCGGATGATGACATACATCTTCCATGATCTGGCTAAAATCATCCTCGCCTACTTGGACGTCCTCACAACTCGATCCAAGAAATGCATCCAGCATCTCGATGATTTACGAATCATCTTTCAACAGTGTTGTCAGTACAACATCCACTTGAATCCTCTCAAGTGTGTGTTCTGCATCACCTCCGGGCGCCTCCTCAGTTTTATTGTTTCCCAAAGAGGTATTACCGTGGACCCCCGCAAAGTCCAAGCTATCACCAAAATTCCACCTCCCCGAAATTTACGGCAACTTCAGATTCTTCAGGGCAAAGCTAACTTTCTTCGACGCTTTGTCCCAGATTACGCCATATGCGCACATGGTTTCCTTCACTTACTACGTCACAACATTCCTTTTCACTGGGACAACCATGCCCAACAATCATTTGATGATATTAAAGCAGCGCTTTCAAATGCACCTTTAATTAGTGCACCTGACTATAATCGTGACTACATCCTCTACGTATCAGCATCAGCTGTATCAGTAGCCGGTGTCCTCATCCAGCTCGGAGATGACAATCGTGAACACGCCATTTATTACGTTAGTAAAAAAATCTCAGGGCCGCCCTTGAAGTATAAACACGAAGATAAACTTTCTCTTGCAGTTGTCCTCACAGTCCAGAAACTGCGCCATTACATTCTGCTTCGCACCACAAAGGTCGTCGCACATTCCAACCCTATCCAGTACTTTCTCAACCGTCGAAAATTTAACAAAAAATTCGCTCGATGGATTGTTATCCTTCAGGAGTACGACCTTGAGTTCTCCACACCTAAGAGTAAGAAGGCCCTCGTTCTCGCAGAACTTGTCACGGCCCTTCCCTCGGACACCACCAGCACCCCCGTCAACACCGACTTCCTAGACGAACATCTCTTTTACATTACTTTTGATGATCCTTGGTACGGTGACCTCCTCGTATACCTCCAAACTCAAAAGTTCGGTAACCACCTTTCACGAGATGATCGTCGATTTATTCGCCATCAGGCCCCCCACTACCTCCTCATCGGAGACATCCTATACCGACGGGGCGTCGACACCCTTCTTCGTCGATGCTTGACTATGAAAGAGGTCGATATAGTCTTAAATGACTGCCATAGTGGCGCATGTGGGGGCCATATTTTGGGTATATCCACTGCTCAAAATATTATCCGAGCCAGTTACTTTTGGCCTACCTTATTTCATGATTGCATTCATGTCGTGAAACGATGTGAGCAATGTCAGCTCTACACCAACAAAGCTTGAGCTCCCCCCACTCTTCTCCACCCTATCATTACTGCCGACCCTTTTTGTAAATGGGGCATCGACTTTATGACTTGTAATCCCCCCTCCATCAATGGTCACAAATACATTGTTGTCGCCATTGATTATTTCACCAAATGGGCCGAAGCTATGCCCACTTTCAACAACACCACTGACACTACAGCGCATTTTTTCTTTAACCACATCATATCCCATTTTGGATTACCCCTCCAACTCATTTCCAACCATGGGAAACACTTAGAGAATGAGATATTCATCGAACTCTCATCTTGGTTAGGCTTCTCTCATGAGTTTGCCTCACCATATTACCCTCAGTCAAACAGATAGGTCGAGGCAGTTAACAAAGTTCTCAAGACCATGTTATAGCGCACGGTTAATAAACATAAAACCAATTGGCATCATATGTTATTTTCTGTGCTATGGGCTTATCGAACGGCAGTGAAAACCGCTACTGGTTTCACACCATTCCATTTAGTCCATGGGGTTGAGGAAACTCTTCCCATCGAATGAGAAATTCCCATCTTATGCACTGCAATTGAGCTATTACCTGACACTGCTCCAATGGAGCAACGCTTGCTGAACTTGGAGTCTCTGGATGAAGATTGTCGCTCTTCCTTATAGAACAACGAGGCAGCTAAAAAATGATCCAAGGCTACCTTTGATCGCCATGTCAACCTTCGATCATTCCACGAAGGCGACCTCGTCCTGGCTTACGATATCGCTCATGATACCTTTGGCCAGGGAAAATTCGAATCACTCTAGCATGGCCCATACATCATTCAACATTGCCTCACCAAAGGCACATACATCCTGGCCTCTCCTAAAGGCCTTTCTCTCAAAGAACCTGTCAAAGGGTTGTATCTCAAGAAATTTTATGCTTAAAAGTAGCCATTCTACTTTAGGTTCTTTCTTCTTTTTTAGTGTTTTTAATCTTTTTTCTCCTACCCTCATGTCTAAACTATCTCTTGTGCTATTGACAGATGCTTCCTCCACCAACCTACCACATTGGTTACGCCGACGGTGCCAGCCGTTGGACACAAAATCTCGCTTCGACTGCTTGGGCTCTCTACACCCCCTCACATGAAATGCTACATTCAAGCGACATATGTTTGGGGCCAAGAACCAACAACCAAGCTGAATACACTACTTTCATTGGCCTCCTAGCCGATGCCCAACATCATCATATTCATCACCTTAGCATCTTCCTCGACTCTCAACTAGTTGTTCTCCAGCTCAACAATGTATACCGTGTACGCGATCCGTGCCTCTTTCGCAAATACCTGCAAGTTAGGTTGTTATCTCGACATTTTGATTCCATTACATTCACACATATTCCAAGACAATTGAATCAAATAACATATCAAATAGATAACATGGTGTTATATTGGCATATATCACATCAAGCTACACATACATAAACATATCACAAAGAACTGTCACAGCATATATATAGAAATGACATACTCAAAACATCAGCACAAAACATTTAGACAACATCAGGATATCAAATATGTATACTCATGTATATATAAAAGGCCCATCAGGCCATTTGAATGTTTACATACAACAATACATGTATCCATAGGCCAATGTAGCACCTTGGTACAACAAATGGGCTCACCAGCCTATATACAACAAAAACAAGATATACATCATGCACCACTCATGGTGCCTCTATCGCACCACCACCTGCTCCTCCCTCAGGTGGTGGCGTCCCACCACTACCTGCCCCAGGCGGTGGTGGCCCACCCCCTACAGGACTCTCCTGCCCCAGTGGCAGGTGTCCACTCATCATAGCAGCCAGCACTGCTGCTCGTCACAATATGGACTGCCATGGTAGCGGTACCCCCACACACTGCTCCAGGAAAATCTCATCCTAGATACGCGTCCACATGCCCTCAGGCACATCCTGCAAAACTGTCTCCAGATGACTGCGTATATCATCAAAATCCACTCTGGTCACCTCCAGAGGAGCATGTGATGGCCCTGCACCAGGGGAATCAAACCGGCACCTCCTTGCTGCCCTCTCGGGCTCAGCAGGTCGCCCTGTGGCATCTTCCCGCCGATGTCTCTCTCCCTATGGTAGTCTCTCCGGCTCCTGACGAGCCGACACTCTCTGCATCTCCACCTCGTACCCGCGAGGTGCCACATCTGCACATGTAAACAAACAACAGATAGTATCAGCATCTATATCATATAAATATGGACTGTTATCTCAAAAAACAAACATAAACCAAAACATGCACACCAATACTAAACATACCTCGATGGTCAAAAACCTCCCCTGGAGGTAGCACCATGTCCGGGTCACCTCGGAAGTCCACCCCAGCATAGGGCTATTGAAGTATCACCTGCGACATCTGTCGCCATACATGTGTCGCCTCTGCCGAAAAGAAGTGGCCACCTTTGCCACCACCATGACGAAGCAAAATTGTACACCACCACCTCAACCGTGGCTCTCACACCCCCGGCATCTCCAATAAAATCCTCGGGTGCAACATCGACACCCTCTCTAAAAACCAGGCCACTAGGATGGACCCAAAAGCAAACTCCCCCGCACCGGTGGATCGACAGTGGTCCAACTGAGCCACCATCCTCGCATACAGCATCAGCCCCCAAGCAAACCGCTCACTGGCCAACACTCTCTCCAGCACCAGAAGCTGGCCACCACTAATCTGGTGGGTCGCCAGTGACCCATATACCCGCACAATCATCGCTGCTATACAATGATGCGCCAGGGAATCTATTGCCGATATACTCACCACAGTGCCAGACATAAAGTCGTGACCTGAGCAGTATCTCTGACCAATATCGGCAAGCAACATAGTCCTGGGCAACACCGGCTCTGCCGGTAGCGGCGTTCCCCGAAAGGGGAGCCCAGTCAAGAAATATATATCCTCCACCGCAGTGAAGGGGATCTGCTCTCCTTGAACGAGGAAGCAGTGTAGCTCCGGACTCCACATATGGATTAGGAACTACAACAAATACTCATGTGCCCGTATCAATGGGCACTAAAAAAACTTTAGCAACCCACAGGTTGCCAAAGTCGCACGTACACCGGGCTCCTCAATAGCCATGACGTCTCACAATTGGGCCCAGTATCGATCTCGCCACCGCACTGGCATCGTCACCACTGTCCACTTGCAAACAACACAGAGCCCTATATCAGCTCATGCAACCATCAAAAATATCCAAAAAGACTTATTTTTTACACTTCAACCTTGCCTCCTAGGCGCAGTTTTGTTACCCACAGGCGCACACACATGGACGCCTATTCACTACACAGGCGCGCACACAGGTGCGCCTGTTCACTACACAGGCGTGCACACATGCGCGCTTGTGCACTACACAGGTGAACATTAGTGTGCACCTGTTTGATTCACAGGTGCACCCTTGCGCGTTCCTGTTCACCATACAGACGCACACATGTGCGCGCCTATCAAACCCACAAATACGCACTGGTGCGCGCCTATTCAACTCACAGGCGTACCCACTGAGCGCGCCTTAAATTCCCTCTACTGCACCCCCATGCATGCATATCCCGTGGGCAGGAACGTATGTATGCGTTCCTATCACCAGGTCACCCATGCATGTGGGGCCCATTCCCCCTAACTACCTCTGTACGGCCCTCCATACATCCCCTGCCCAAAAATTGAAAACCTATTTCTATGCAGGATGATCAGAACACTAACCTGATACTCTTAAATCCTCAATCGGCTGTCTCATCCTCCCCGAATCTCCCAATCTCCTCTGAAAACTGCTCGTCCGGTCACTATTGTAGCAGGTACAAATGAGGTGGCAATGTGGGCCCTACAACTATATATAGGCCTTTTTCCAAACTTCCACTCACCATTTCGGGAGCCCAAGGTGTCCATTTTTCAAAACCATCTTCAGCCACGAGATCAACATCCTGTCACCTACATCATAGCAGTCCCTGGGTCATTTTTCATCCTGAGCCCCTGGGGCGCCTTTTTTTTATCATGGTCAGGTACGCACGCACATAGTCACATTTATCAAATACATGCGAATATCTTTGATTCTCTTCAGATATTGTTCACTTTGGGTATTTGGTTTTCATGTGTGCAGGTACTTAATCATCATACATCGACACAACCCCTTGAAGTATATACTCAACACTGGCATGTATTCTTTCCTATTGTATTGCACTTTCATTTCTAGTCACACCCTCTGATGTTTACCTCTAGGATCCCCATTCCCGACTCTGCAGTACCCACACCTCCATTTTGCATCTTTGGTATTGTTACCCGGTAGCCTTCTTACCCACATGAGTTGTCCCATTTATAACACCTTTTGGCATTTTTGACACTCATGTTATTCTTCATTACCCTTTAGGGATGGGAGTCTTGATAGTCTTTCATCATGTCATGAATCAACCACATATTCCTTCTCCTCATTTTGCTAGCTTTCCCACATGGACTCCCAGATTATCTCTTTACGGGTCTATTTTTTACCTGCACCACCGCAGTATCATGAACCCTCCATTTCATCCATGATCAGTTTGCCCATCTGTGAACCTACCTTCGTTTCACCTACCTCATACAGAAACTCACCAATGGGGCCCCCACCCTTCATCAGTTTTCCAAACACATTATGCCCTACGCGGGCCACCCATATCACACTGGGGCACCCGTTTCTGTATTTCTACATTTCTCCCTAATTATTCGTTATTTATTGTACAAACACCTTTATTTCCAGTCATTACATTCTCTTTTTTGTCGTCACCTTTGGTGACTTGCTTCCTTCCTTTTGGCCACACGCAACCCATGTCACCCTTCGTTGGAGCATTACTTATCATCTACCCTTGCTGGCATAGTCCATACCTTCAGAGCACCCCACAGGTCACTTACCTCTACCCTTTGAATTTTTTCACCTTGTCCCACCTCTAGCACAACTTATCACCAGTTTTGTCGTCCCCCTGACACTCGACCTCGTTACACGGTTGCGGCCACTTTTTATCTCATACATCCTCCAACCAAGGGCAGTCTTGAGTCTTCCCACTTCTTGACTTTATCCATGTACCTCTGCCACTTCCTCACCTTAGTAGATTTCATGAAGCCCTTTGCTTCTGGGAGTCGCGTCCCCGTTTGTCGACATCAGTACCATTTTCTAGAAGGGTGACAGTATCTTGATTCTCATTCTCCACTCAATGAGAGATCTCAGATGGCACAAGGTGAAACACCATTGCTCCCTGCTGTCGTTGACCCCCGTAACATTCGACGCCAACACTTTCTCATGTTACGGTGGGTCTTACTTTGCGACTATTGCAGTTAGTTCTTTTATTTACCGAAGACCTATGAACTTGGCAGGGTTATCAATGCCCACATCATCGCTGCTACTTATTACCACGATCAATGCCAACTATTCAGAGAATGTTCATTTGCAGAATTGTCTTTTGCCTCTATCACGACCACCCCCGAGGGCACTGCAGTTGTCTACACCAACACTTCAGTCATCTTTTTTCAGAGTTACATGACATGAGCATGGGGCATGCCCGCCTCATTTGTACACAATTTTCTATTTCATACACCTCATGGAAGATCGGGTCCTACCGGTTCCTTTTTTCTCCAACGGATCGCTCTGAACGATCCCACTATTTCTCTATCTTACAACAACATTCTCAGTAGAAGAAACATTGATGGATTTCGGCTATACGTGTGCTCCTAACCTCATCCATCAGGGGGCATCTGTTATCACTGAAATTTCGTCCACACATGGTTACAAGAACTCAACATCGTCAAACAGTAATGAAGTCATTCATGGCTCTGAATTAATCTCACAGCATTCAAAAAAGGAAAAAAACTATACAAAGTAGTGAAAAACTGAAGAGCGCTTTGCAGACATTGGGCACGCGTGCACATGCGTGGAACAAGAACATAGAAAGTGCGCATATACGCATGATGCATGGTTGTTAGCACAAAAAGCCGCGCACCTGCTAAATGGCGCATTTATGAATGTGGTCGGCCTCCCAACCACTTATGGTTCAGATCCCAAGCTGATTTGACCTCCAAATCCGGGCTGGATCCGAATGGTGGGCTGGTCAAAGACCTAATAATGCCCTAAATGGCCTCTTTTCACACTACAAAGCAGTTACACAATAACCCAATGCAATGCTATAAAAAGCCATGAAT
>ML788501.1:153116-174486 GCA_009831015.1 Picea engelmannii
GTTCATGAATTGTTTGTCCTCCCTCCACCATGACGCCATGATTTTTCTGGTGTTGTGTGCAACATAGAAACTTACAATGAAATTGGTGCTCATCTTTTCTCTTCCAGATCCCTGAGATTGTAGTAACTCTAAACCTTTGATGGCAAGAAAACCCTGACACAGTCACCATTATCGTCATTAATAAAAAAATTATGTGCATCAGTGTGGTCAATGAGCCACTTTAGGAGCTCAATGCAAGGAAACACCAAAGTTCGGCTTTCCACCATGTCTAGACACGCCCTACGGATATTTGGAAGGACATCATCATCAAGTCTTCTTGTATCGGGATCATTGTGTGGGGTATACTCGAGGGGTTCTTCCTTCTTGATTTTCTTAAACAATTCTTCCCAGCGAGGGAATGTTGTTTTGGTCCCAATATTTGCCTCTGTCTCTGAAGGCCGAGGGATGGAAAAAGACCTTCTTAGTGGTCATATTAATGACGGGCACTGATTTTGGAGTGAATTCTAATTGCCTTTCAACTACTAGGGAGGATCCCTCTCTCATTTCTAGTTCTTGCAGCTTTGGTGCTCTTGGGGATTTCCTGGTGGTGGGTTTCTTCGGAGGCATTGTTCCTGCAATTTAAATGGTCTTTTAAACATGCATACAAAATGTAATTCAAAACAATTGAAGCTAAAAAAACACCATAATCTAATACATACCTGTAATGCTCACTACGATTGTTGTTTAATACTCATTGACCCTTGGGAGCCTTCTCCATATTTTTAGCATTTCTCTTCTGTGTGTTCTAAACTCCTTGTTGCACAGAATAGGATCATACACAATGAATTAAGAGAAAATACCAGGAGATATCCTATCAGTCATATCAATCAGTTAATACGAGTAATGAATGTAATTCAAAAAACAATGTTGTCGGATCTCTGCAAGTAAATTCTAACTGGTTGATGGTGGAGGCGTGGAGGGAGATGCATTGTATCAGCGGGCTTAAATGGTCCCTTTTTATTTACGCATGGAAACGAAACTAATGCATGATCTACAAATTAACTAAAATTTTAAATGTGTCATACCTAACCTATCTAAGGGATAAAACTTCTCATCACGTTGCGTCTCTCCGGTGCACAGATCAGGGATTGACTACTATCCTTGCCTATATTTCCATAGATTTACTTCTGGTGAACACTTTCGATGCCGATGGTATCGGGGATCGGTGATCATGAAAAGTTTAAGTGTGTATATCCTTGGTGGGTTATCATCTTTGTAATTTTCCGATGCTGAAAACGTTTCGGGGGTCGTCGATCGATGATATTATTCCTTTACTCACGCGATGCTTACTCTTTCATTTTTCTGCCACAGCTGAACGGATCGGTATTTGGTGATATATTTATTGTATTTTATTCACGGGGATGAAAAAACCTCCTTCTTCTGACGTCGTTGAAGATCGACGCTCGACTATATTTATCTTCTCAAGTGATTTTCGTCACTTTTAATCGTTCCCAATGCCGAATTTCTTGAGCATTTTGTGGAAAAATTTTGACTGTCAATTTCTTAAGTAGTTGTTAAGTCCCTTTTAAGGTTAAGATGATTCTTTGTACATTCAAGAATACTTTAAAAAATTCAAACATGAAAACATAAAAGATAAGCATAGGAAGCGGCTTCATACTTAAGTGGAACCAAACAGTGCAAAAGATCATGTGGTACACAAAACGTAGAAATTGACATAGAATTTTTAGGGTGTGTTGAGTGCTCAACAAATGGGGATTCACTGGGCGAAAGAAGAATCTTTGTTCCTTCCCCGAGGCCTGACCGATATGGAAGCTGATGGAGAATCTTAACTGGCCTTAAATCAAAACCTCTTAGCCTTTGCATTTGAAGTTCTTCGGATGATGCTTATGGGTCTGCCTGTGGGGATTTAACCCTTTTCCTCCTTCATTTCCTTTGAACTCGAATCACGCCCCCTTCTTACAAACATTTAGCAAATTATTCACTGGCATGAAGCCTTTAATTACCTCTACTCGCCTACTTCGGTGTCGCTTTGCTGCCAACAAGAATTCATAGCCCTAGCGGAGTCACCTTGACATCACAGACCTTTCTCTACTTCCAGCGAGCATCCATAGCCCCGGTGGAGATATATGAATACCCTCTCTTACTGTTCACTCTTTTTATAATATCAATTTTATTTAAGTATTGTGCCTTGAGTGAGTGAGGGAGGAGGATGTCTGATTATTTGCAAAGTGAGATGGTTAAGGTGCATCCTTCACTAGCTCTGTCTTCTGGGTTCATGTAGTCCTTTCTAGCTTTCCTTCGTTCCCTTAAGGTCTTACTGAACCAAAAGGTAGACACTTCTGGCATTTCTCCAATTTTTTTAATTTTCTCAGGTTTGACAAAGGATTCCTCAAAGTAACCACAAGTTTTCCAGTACTTCTTGTGTTTGTAAGTGAGCGACAACTTAGAAAAAAAGTTCATTATGTTGAATGATTTTAAGGAAAACCATCATCTTTCCAGAAACACCTTCAAAAGTAAACAAAACCATAAATAAAATAAACAACAAAAGAAGTATTTCGCAACCATGAAGATACTCAACATGAAACACACATAATTTATTATTATTATTATTATTATTATTGGAAGTATTGTTTTAGAGCTTGGCCATTTACTGGGAGGGCATCAAGCTCCCCCCTTAGATTCTACAAATTATAAGTGCCCACCCCAATCTTCTCAGCCACCTGAAAAGTTCCAAGCCATAAATTCTGAAACTTAGAATGCTTCCCTTTTGGTTCATTTTCCCTGTCCTGCTTCAGGACTAGGTCTCCTACTCCAAAGTTATTTTCTTTAGTCTTATGATTATCTAACCACCTTTTCACTATTTGTTTGTGAGCTAGGAACTTTGACCTACCCTTTTCTCTATCTTCTTCTAGCATGAGCAGAGTGTTGATTCTTTGTTGTATGGCCGACGAAGGTTCCTCACTGGAACCTTGGGCTAGTTGAAGATATGGAAGATAGAGCCCATCTGGGAGGATGGCTTCTTTCTCGTAGACCAAAAAGTATGGGGAATTCCCTATAGCTTCTTTGGGTGTGACTCTATCGGCCCATAGAGCATTATGAAGTAGATTATGCCAATTTCTTTGGTTATCTGCAACTGTCTTCTTTAATATTCTCACTATGTTCTTATTGGTTGATTCTGCCACACCATTTCCCTGGGGGTAATAATTTCCAGAGTAATTAATTATGATTCCTTTTTCCAGAGAAAAATCTATCAATAGGGTGGAAGAAAAACAAGTTTCATTATCAAAGACCAAAATGGAAGGGACACCAAACCTTGTGATCAGTTGTTGTTCTATTAATTGGATCACTACCTTATCGTTTACATGAGTCAGAGGAATGGCCTCTACCCATTTCATGAAACAGTCAATGGCAGTAAGAATGTACTTGTGCAGTTTTGAAGAGCTAGATATAATTTATCCTATGATATCCAACCCCCATTACTCAAAATGCCTAGGGATAGTCATGGGTTGGAGTGGGACTACTTCTCTCTCCTCCTTTCCAGCGCTTATTTGACAATTCTTACAGTTTCTAGCATGAGTATGAGAGTCCTTGAACAAGGTGGGACAATAATATCCATCTCTCAGAATCTTATGAGCGGTGGTGTTTCCTGCGAAGTGTCCCCCGGCAGGGCCATCATGGAGATCCTTCAGCACTTTGTCTATGTCTTCACATTAAAGAAATCTTAATAGTACTCCATCATAATTAATCTGAAAGAGTATCGAATTTATAAGGTGATATTGTGAAGATGTTAACCTAAGGGATCTCCTTTCCCTAGGGTGGAGGTTTTTTGGACAAGTCTTGTGACGTAGAAGATAAGTTAAATCCTTATACCAAGACTCTTATCCTGGGGAGATGTATGATAATTCGCCACACCATAGTTCCATTTCATTCTCCCATCTGGAATCTTCATTTACTTGGTCCTAGGCTTCGGCTGCAAGCTTGCATAACCCTTGTCCTCTTACTAATTTGGCAGGTTTTATATCTAGGTCAAATTCCTAGACTACCGCCATCTAGTTCCCTCTTCTTTCCCCCATTTCTTTTTGGGTAAACAAGGATCAGACTGCAGGGTATGGAAAAATCACTTTAGTGTGATTTTTGAGGATGTAAGACCTGAAATGTTTTACTGCCTTATATACCCCATAGGCCTATTTATCTATAGCAAGGTAGTTGAGATTATCTCCCTGAAGATTAGTGCTCGTGAACGAAGCTAGGGCCTCGTTGTTGTCGTCATCCTTGTGATTCAGAACTATAATGATTGGTCAAAGGAGAAAGTATAAAGGGAGAAGTCTCTATTGAAATTGGGACTTCACAACATCGGGGCCCGGGATATAGAAACTCTGATATTGTTGAAGGCATATTTTTTCTCATCATCCCAATTAAATTCGGCATCCTTGTGAATCATCTTTTGTAAAGGTTTGATGATTTCTGTGAAATTGGGAATGAACTTCCTCACAAAATTGATTTTCCCGAAAAAGGACTGCATAGCTTTCTTGTTATGGGGCAAGGGAAGTTGAGCTATGGCCTTAATCCTTTCCAGGTCTATGGAAATGCCTTCTTGATATATAATGTGACCTAACAAATTACCTTCCTCGACACCGAAGATATTTTTCTTAGGGTTCAAGGGTATACCGTATTTCCTACACCTTTTGAAAATCTGAGTTAAGTGTTGGATGTGATCTTCTCTATTCTTTGAATACACTGTCACGTCATCTAGGTACACTACCACACATTTATTGATTAGTCCCTGGAAATCTATGTTCATGGCCCTTTGGAAGGTCTCTCATGCGTTAATTAACCCAAAACGCATGTGTTTATACTCTAAAGTTCCCCATTTGATTCGAAAGGTGGTTTTTAAACGGTCTTCATCTGAAACTAAAACCTGGTTGTAAGATAAGACACCGTCTAGTAGAGAAAAAATATTCGATCCAGATACGGTCTGCAATAACTATTCCATCGGCAGGACTGGGTAGTTCTCCTTTTCTGAAGCTTTGTTAAGGTTCCTAAAATCTACACATAAGCGGGTTTCACCCGAATTTTTCCTTACTGGGACAATATTTTCTACCCAAGTGGAATGCCTAACCTAGAAAATGATTTTGGCATCTAAACGTTTCTTTAACTCCGGACACATGAGAGGTTCCAGGGATGGATGATACTTTTGGAGCTTCTGTTGGAAATTTTTTACTTCAGGTTTTAATAGGATAGTGTGTTGAATGATGCAGGTATCATATGTTTTCATATCCCTATAGGACCATGTGAAGACATCCTAGTATTTTCTAAACAATTTGACATAATCTTTCCTTTCTTCCTTAGATATAGTCTTCTTGAGATTCACATTCTTTGGATTATTCGGGGTCCCAATATTTATAGTTTCATGCAGGGGACAAGAGATAGCCGTCTTTACGTTTCTAGATCCCTTAAATATCTCTTTCAGATCAAACAGGTTTTCTAGACTAGCTATCCCTTTTGGGATTCTCTGAACCTTTGATTTATCCATAGGTTTTCTTATCCGAGGATTGGTCTCTGTTGATTTCTCTTGGAATTATTCATCGTCAATAGAGAGATCTTTGAAATTGTCTTGGTTGTTCAAGAAGTTTATGATTTTATCATATCCTTCAAAGACTTCCCAATTGGAAATGTTATTAGGTATCGACGGTTTGTAGAGAAGCTCCACAGTGAATCGGAAGGCTTCATAATCCTCCAAAGGTGATAGCCTGGAAGCAGTTGTGGCCAAGGAGTCAACAAGAATATTCTTAGCTTTGCGGATCATTGTAATATTAAAGGCTTCAAAGTGCTATATTAACCTATGTACCTCCTGCTGATAGTTCTTTAGGTGAGGAGAATTGCAATGTATAATATTTCTTACTTTTCTAACAATAATTTCAGATTCTCCGAAAACTTCCAATTCTTTGACATTCAAATCTATGTCTTTCTTTAATCCTTGCACTAGATATTCATATTCAACAGTGTTGTTGGTACATTTGAACTCTAGCCTACAGGATAAGAAATGACATTTACCTTTAGGATCGATGAGGATGCACCCTACTCCTGACCCTTCTTGCAATTTAGATCCATAAAAATAGAGGGTCCAAATTTGTGAACAACAATCTCTCTTTTCCTTTCCCTTGTTAATTTTGTGCCTTCCCATATTTTTTTCTGTAATCTCCAGCGTGGGGTTTTGAGAGAAGAGGGTGTCTCCTGTCGGTATCGATGATTCCTCTTCAAAAACCATTTCAAAGTTTTGGGTAAAAGGAATGCCGGACAAGAGAGGAGAAAATTTTCCAAAGTAGGAATTGTTGGACCGCATAAATACACCTTTTATTCCTTGATCATACACCATTTATCACCTCATTCTTATCTTATCCTTCCATAAAACCATTAATCTCCACCACTTTCATAATACATATGGGTTTATATCTCCATTTTCCAAATTATTTATTTTCATGTATTTTTAAGAGAATTTGTGATTAAATACTAGAAAATTAACATATTTTCATTATATCTCAAAGTTGGATGAGTTTTTTGATGACTACAGACATATTTGAAGATTTTCACAAAGTAAAAAATCACCACCTAGCTTCAAATTCGAATTTCATCTTCAAGCTTTGATTTGGAGATAATAATTAAAGTTAACTTCAAGGCGAAGATCATGGATAGAATATATTATCTAAGATATTTGTGGAGGATTTGAAGGGATAGGTTAAGAGAAAAGTGGATCTGTAATTATGAGTTTGTTATCTTTATTCATGTATAAATAAGCAGGTTCTCTCCTCATTTGGGAGGAGGCCTCTCTCCAGAATAGAGAATAGAAGAATAGAGTGATTGAGCTTTGATTCATAGTCTTGTAGTTTTGAGATAGTGATTTTCATTATTTGTCATGTATTGGATTGTTTCAATGCAAGATTTTACTTTCTCATAGTGGTTTGTCGTTTACCTTTTTGTCGTGTGTTGTTGTAGATGTTTTTAAAATGCTTTCATTAGATTTAATTTATGCACTTTCATGTTTTCATAGATTAATTCTAGATTTCATGCTTTTGTAGTTAGATTAAGTTTTTTCTTTCATAGTTAGATTATGTCTCATTTGATTTTGTAGATTCAGTTTTAGTCTCAAATTTATGTAACATTAGGATAGTTTCCTTTCATAGATTAGTTGCATATTTTGTGCTTTCTTAGATTTAGATTCAATGAAAGTAGTTTAACATGTTTCTTTTCAATCATTAACATAGATTAGAAATCCTCTTACCCTACATATACTTTGCGTACATCTCATAAGATTATGACTCCATATTGATAATTTATGTCACAATTACTATCATAT
The DNA here is from genome assembly GCA_009831015.1 of Picea engelmannii. Lineage (NCBI taxonomy): Eukaryota > Viridiplantae > Streptophyta > Pinopsida > Pinales > Pinaceae > Picea > Picea engelmannii. Next base: position 160,471 of record ML788501.1, read on the forward strand.
AATTCGCTCAACATTTTAGCGCCATTGATGGGGAAGTGTTAAAAGGGTTAGATTTAGATTTTATTTTCAGTTGTGTACATTTTCGTTTTGCAAGTGTTTCCTTAGTTTTATTTGTTTTCATGCAAATTTCATTTTTATGCAAGTGTGCTTTTGAATTTTTCATTTTCGTAGTGTAAAGTTTGGATTGTGAATTATTTTTTGTTTTCTTAGTTCACTTTTGATTTCATACATGTTTATATTTAGTTTAGTTTTGATTTTGCACTTGTTTAGTTTTGTTTTTCACTCGTTTTGTACTAGTTTGTTTCGTACTGATTTTGCACTTGTCATGTACTCATTTTCATTTTATTTTCTAGTATTTGCATTTGATTTTCATTAAGATCATTTTACAATGAGTGTAAGTTTGGAATTACTCACTGAGATCCTTGCAAAATCTAGGATCCCCTCTTCTCAAGAAAAGGAGATCTTGATCACAATTAAAGATGCAACCACTCCTCCAGAAGCGAAGGAAAAATTAACATCTAGAGAGTTCTATACAACTGATAATGAACAAGCATGCAAGTAGGAAATCGAGGAGGATGAAGAAGGGATTTTGGGTGAGTTTGATCAAAACTAAGAAGTAGACCATGCTTATGATAGCTGCATCGAACATTGGTTTCAAGTAGGTACCAAGTTAGATCCATTTAATTTTTCTTTTTATTTTGTTAATTTACAGTTTCAACACTTAATTTCGCACGTTTATATATATTTTCAATCATCATTCGTGAAATTCACAGTGAACATATTCTTATTACTGTTGCACTTATGGCTACACTGGAAGTTTGATTACACGTAACTGCTTTCTAAATTCCAATTAGAGTAGAGTAGAGTAGGTAGGTTAGTTTCAATAAGTATGATCTCCTCCGCGCTTCGTGCGATCTCGAGGATCAGAAAGTAGGATGTCTCTAACGTTTCCGGGAAGAATGACGATGTAAAATTTATTTAATCATTTTATTTGTTGTCTCCATTTGCTAAGAAATATATTTTCTTTAATTTTATTTGAATTTGTCTTCCTTTAAAATTTAAGAATAATACAATGATTTAATTTAAATCATGATTTTTTTTTATATAGGAATAAAAAAATAAAAAATAAAATATTATTAAAATTAAAATTTAGCTTTTTATATCTTTGTGCTTTAACATAGGAATAAAAAAAACATTTAAAAATATGTATAGATATAAAAAAAACAAAAAACAAAACAAAATTGTTTACAAAAATAAAAATAATAAATGATGTTGATTTTCGACAAAGCCTCTTCACCAATAAATAAATCAAGATCTGCCTTGACAACTACATCATGTTGTGCTAACCAGCTTCCCTTTACAGAGCCTCTAGATTGACGTACGAATGATTCATTCACTGTATCTTTGTGTATATGGTTCCATTGGTGAGATGTAGCGTCCATATGGAGAACTTCAACTTCAGATCTGATTCAATCTCTCACGCCACTCTCTTTTAATTACTCTCCTCCTACGCATCCATCCGTTCAAAGATCAAACCCCACTTCTATCAGCACAGACTGAATTTCAATTCAGAAAGAGCATTGAAGATCTCGACAATTTCTGGGTCACTCCCAAACGTTCAAGAATATAACCCTTGATCATATACACTTTTGATATGGCACAATCATAAAGAGAGCCAATATCCATTGACAAGCGAAAAGAGCCATGTGAAGGAGGAGCCTGCACAAACAACAGATCTGTTGCCGAGAAAGAAGATTTGAAACGTCTCACCATACAATCTGATTTTAAGTAATCCTTCACCAGCTGCATAGCTGCATTAGATTACAGAAGAGAATTTGTTGTTCGGATTAGACGAATTTGTGAGAACACGGTGGCTTCAACAACAAAGGCTTCTACTCCCCCCAAAATGATAGGTATCATGGAGATCTCTGCCATACACAGATTTAGCGGCGATTTTAATTGTTCTATATTTTCGTGCAACCATAATGAGAGATCCTTGGGATCCCAATCCCACAAAATCATATCTTTCAGCCTCCTTCCACCATCCCATTCGAAGCTGCAAATTACTCTTTGATTCCAAAATTAGATTGCACTAGTTGGATGGGGGAATGATAAGTTGTGACGTGCCATTCCATAGGGAGCAAATTTTCACTTACTATTCCTCCCTTTGTTTTTGAAGATTGTTTTTAGTCTATGGAAGAATCACTAAATTCTGTGTATCACCAAGGTAGAATGTCGGATAATTCCATTGGGCCCCTGGAAAGTAAAGAAGGTAGGTAGATCCGAGGTGTTTTCAATCCCCTGGTTGATTGGGACATGTCTGCATCCAGGTACATGAGCTTGTCGTATTCTTCAAAATGGATCCAAAACCCCATAAGTATCATTGTCACATAATTATTTTTGAAATTTTTCAGTGTTGACTTTCATGAATTTTCTATCCATCAGAATTTTCTTTTCACTTCGTTAAGATTATCATGGAGGAAAGTTGGCTTTGACTAATGTGAGAATGTAGTTATTGTTTCCTGCACCCTCAAAAAGATCCCCACAAAGCTCTTCAAATTTTTGCCGAGTTCTGGTACTCCTAAAGATTATGTTTGCATGGAATGTTACAACAGGCATAAAATTTTCATCAGAAAACAAAGCAATATTTCAAAACTAAGACGTTAAATCACATTGATCGATTTACAAAACGTCAAAACGAGTATGGAGGGCTATCAGAGAATGTTTTCCAGAAAATTTTCGGAGTCAAGAAGTACCTGAAATTGAATTTTTTCCAATTTGTTGACAATTCAGTTAATTGCATCCTTTTTTTTTCCATCCAAACCCTTAGATCGAATCTCTACATACATATTCATTGTTGATTCATTACTTTTCTCCAAATCAAAGCTTGAAGATGAAATTCGCTATGATGTTGGATGCTGATGTTTCTACCTATGATGTTGAAGCAGGCTATTGGGTGTTATTTTTCCCAGCCCGTTGTAGATGCTTTTGACCCAATATTTCTTGTGGCCCCTCCTATCTCTCACATGATTGAATTTACAAAGGTTAAGAAATAAGAGTTGTATGAAATTGACATTCCCTTGAACTTTACTGCATCTGTGGGCACTCAAGTTCATGGCCTAGCATGTTGGTTTGATGTTTTATTCAATGGAAGTGTTGTCCAACGATGGCTAACCACTGCACATTGGTATCAAATTTGTGGTCTCTTGTCTCAACCTATTTATGATATGGTTGGGTAGGTTATTACAGGTCGGTTCCATATGGTTGCTCATAGTGCACCAATATTTTGGCATTGTCTCAATTTCCAATATCCTATAAGGTAAATCTTCAATAAATAAATTGCAAATTGCAAATTTATAGTAAATGTATTGTCTTGGAATCTGGATATTTATCTAATATAATGACAACATGCAAACCTCACCAGACATGGGCATGTAGGAGAGATTGTATGAGAAAATTGAGTAATAATTACAGGTATTTTATTCATCTTAGTGGCATGATGACGACATTAAAGTTTTGATTAGCCAACCCAACATTTCCATGAATTCCACTGCCAAACATTATTATCAGAGTTGACATTATTACTCACAAAGTCTGTAAAAATATGATAAAAATAATAATGTAATTACTTGAATAAACAAAAAAATAAAAAAAATAAAAATCTAAAAACAAAAACAAATTATAAAAATAAAAACAACAAAGACAAATAAATAGAAAATGGACCTTTTCATCATTTCTGAAAACAATAATGTTTTTATGCCTTACGATAATTTGTTCTTCTTAAAGTCGCTTCATGCAACAATCAACCATGGAATAAGCATGCAACGACAACAGGTAAAACACATTTTTTTTGTTTCATTCACACTTAATCTTGCATTTTTGTTTTACAATGGTCTCACAAGTTTAATTGTAGGATTATTACTAAGATCAATTGCAGGAATGAAGAGGATCACATCTCATTCTAAAGTGATTTTTCAAAAAATCAAAAACTCTTTCCGTGAAACATGCTTTGTTGGACAGCTTGAAGGAGTTGATCTTCATACATATCATGATGTTTGCAGTTACACAAGAAACCGTTCATAAACCCATTTGCATCATAAATGTTTACCCTCATTTTTCCTTCAACGCACATTGATCATCCATGCTGAAGTCCACTTTACATCGCCTTATCCTTCATGACTTCGCATGCGCCTATATTTCTGAGTCGCATACATCTCTTTCCTATTTTCCCATTCATTTTTCCTTGCAAATAAAACCATTCAGTTCCTTTTTTGACGACTACATTACCCTACTTTCTTTTTCATACACATTATTTCTACCGAGGCCTTTTCATATATAGTCCTACCAATCATTTTGTAAAAACTCGCGTCGACTGATGTGGGATTCCTTAAGGTCCACCTTTTAACAAGTCTTGCCCCATCAACCTCATCACCTTATCTGGGATATATACTAGAGTCCATTTGAGTACCTAGAGGCTTGCATGCCTTAATGGCAAGTTCTCTCGCTAACAATCATGGGAATACATCATTATCCCTTGATCATTAGATCTTGCAAGTGGCTTGACATCAACTCATTCAGTCACACTTTGCAAGATGTACTCGGGTACCTTGGCACTCATTAACATCAATGGTGAGTTTTCCTTGCATTGGTTAACAACATTCATCAAGGGTTGATAATCCAATGACTTCTCTTCATGCTCGACATCGACACATCCATTCGCATGATTAGAATTGTACCATCGGGTTTAGAAGTGGGTGACGACTATACACTTTTCCATGACTCCATCAGTAGTTGCAACATTATTTTTCTAGCCATATGAGAGTACCACAATTCCACTTCCATAGTTCCTCTTTTCCATGATTCACCAACAATTATTTAGATTCCTCCACTTCATATTCTCTGATCCAGCAGTTCTAGCAGTCGCAGCTACAGTAGCATTCACCTTTCACATGATCATACAACAGTGACATCTTCCATGCTCTAGCAGCCACATCGACCATATTCCTATTGCATAGTTCATCAAATTTTTGGGTAAGTGGAGGTATTTTCCTTTCTAATCTTTAATCATGCAATTCCTTAAGTGCTAAAAATAGATAAATTTGGAAAATTTCCTTACCTTAGTCTTCTCCTTTTCCTAAAACGTAACACATCTTCAGTTGGGGGGGGGGAGTTGGATATTTATGTCATAATTCCATTTACATATTCATCATCTCATTTACCATCAACCAACATGTCTTTCCCAAAACTAAACTATGTTGCATTTGATTCTAAAAGCATTGATATATATTGGCATGATTCAAATATGAAAAAAAAGAAGCCTTTCTAAATACATTGATGACTTATCATTTCCAGTACATGCATGTTTTTAAATATTATGAATTGCAGCAAGAAAATAAGTAAAAATGAATAAATGTTGTTAACACAAGAACCAACATTTGTCATATTGATGGTTGTCACACAAGAACCAACCATAAGAAAATTAATTGCCACTCATGTATCATTCAGCATGAAATGATTTATTGTTATACATCATCATCATCATGTAAGCTACAACTAAGATGCCACAAGTTTTAAAGAAAAATTCATGCACAGTTAGATAGGGACATGCAACAAGTTCAGTTGGGGGGAATGTTGGACTGCATAAATACACCTTTGATTCCTTGATCATACACCATTTATCACCTCATTCTTATCTTATCCTTCCATAAAACCATTAATCTCCACCACTTTAATAATACATATGGGTTTATATCTCCATTTTCTAAATTATTTATTTTGAAGTATTTTTAAGAGAATTTGTGATTAAATACTAGAAAATTAACATATTTTCATTATATCTCAAAGTTGGATGAGTTTTGTGATGACTACATGCATATTTGAAGATTTTCACAAAGTAAAAAATCACCTGCTTCAAATTCGAATTTCATCTTCAATCTTTGATTTGGAGATAATCATTGAAGCTAACTTCAAGGAGAAGATCATGGATAGAATATCTTATCTAAGATATTTGTGGAGGATTTGAAAGGATAGGTTGAGAGAAAAGTGGATCTGTAATTATGAGTTTGTTATCTTTATTCATGTATAAATAAGCAGGTTCTCTCCTCATTTGGGAGGAGGCCTCTCTCTAGAATAGAGAATAGAAGAATAGAGTGATTGAGCTTTGATTCATAGTCTTGTAGTTTTGAGATAGTGATTTTCATTATTTGTCATGCATTGGATTGTTTTAATGCAAGATTTTACTTTCTCATAGGGGTTTGTCATTTACCTTTTTGTCGTGTGTTGTTGTAGATGTTTTTAAAATGCTTTCATTAGATTTAATTTACGCACTTTCATGTTTTCATAGATTAATTCTAGATTTCATGCTTTTGTAGTTAGATTAACTTTTTTCTTTCATAGTTAGATTATGTCTCATTTGATTTCATAGATTTAGTTTTAGTCTCAAGTTTATGTAACATTAGGATAGTTTCCTTTCATAGATTAGTTGCATATTTTGTGCTTTCTTAGATTTAGTTTCAACGATAGTAGTTTAACATGTTTATTTTCAATCATTAGAATAGATTAGAAATCCTCTTACCCTGCATATACTTTGCATACATATCATAAGATTACAACTCCAGATTGATAATTTATGTCGCAATTACTATCATATAATTCTCTTGACAGGAATCGTAGGAAGAATTGCCCAATATGGGGAAATCTATGGATGAGGGTTTGTTTTGGTTTTCTAGATTAGTGATCGTATGTTTCATATATATCTCCCTAAATTGATTCTGATCATGTTCTTGTATTCGTTCAGTGGTAGACAAAGGTGTGCACAGTCTGTATTTAAGTACTCATTTATCTTTTCAGACCAATCTTGACTCAATAATAGGCCATATGCCTCTGGGATATATACTATAATGATGTCAATCACTTGCACAAATGTGGGATGTGTTGATATTCTGATCATCACATATTTGAGTTCTCCTATGACCTTGAACTAGGTTATGTCTAGTTGAATGACATGTTTATCACTCTTGAGAGGAATGGCATTTAATTGTTTGCAAACAAACAAGGGCATAATGTTGGAAGACACTCCAGAATCTACCAAACAATTATGAACGTTTCTATTGAAGACTTCAAATATTAAGAGGAAGGGTGGGACAACAAGATTTTCATTTTTATCTCTCGAATAAGTGTTTACAGATGGTTTTTCCACTAGATCTGTGGAAGATAGATTTCTTTCCGGACCATTACCGACCGTCGGGTTTTCTACTGAGTTCAAAGCTTGTAACAAAAACTCCTTCTGCTAAGGAATCCTGCATATGTCCATAACTGATATATATTATCCTTTAGCTTCTTCAAATCTTTGACCACATTGTAATCTAGTTTGGGGATTCCTGGGTATGAATTCTGATAGGGTTTTTTTCGAGAGCGAGGGATGTTTTTGATCAATTGGGAGTTAAATTACTTTTCGAGGCTTGGGTGGCATTGATATCTTTCGAGCCAGGCAGACCCTTACTACATGTCTATACCAATAAAACTTCCGCGGGTTGTTCCTGAGACTCAAATAGGTCGTTAGAAGGGATGATTAGGTTGGGATCCCATATTAGCATGGCTATATCTCTTGGTGGGTCAATCTCTTCTTGGTTAACAATATTCATAACCAAACTACTTGGATTTTCGGTTAGGGAGACTTTGCCTAGAAACTGATTGGCGATCAAATTCATGGCATGTACCCATTGAGGGAAGTCTCTTTCGAAGTAGTTTTCATGATGATAAGTGTTGGCCCTTGACCAAGTTTTGAGGAATACTTGGTCATATTTGACCGTTTTTGGGACTTCGATAGCATGTCGAAGGAGGCGTGCAAGACGAAGCAGATATCACAGGATATTGACCCACTTTGGGTCCTTTTTGGGTTTTGGGGGATATGTAATGTGAAAGGGGTGTCGGCCTGTGAGTTTACCCATGCTTAGGCCCAATTTTGTAATTTATATATAGATATCTAGGCTATATAAGTAGAAGAGAAGATTAGCCAAGGGCTTACTGCTAGAATTGATCTATGCGATTGACTTGCAAAGCTGAGTGCAAGTGTTTTAAGTGTCGAGTGCACATATTGTAAGGAGGCTCTATGATATATCTACTTGAGGAAGGAGGATATGGCGAGGTGCATGCAAATCTCATGTCCTATGCGGAGTAGGATTTTGATAGCTCTATGCTATAACTAGATTGACTGAAGATAATAAAGAAGAAGAGTTGGTGGACATAGCCCTAGGGTGGGGGTGAACCATGTAAATACTGTGTTGTGATTTGTTATTATTCTTAGATGTTTTGTATTGCTAAGTTCTTAGATGTGATTAAATAAACTTTCTTATGCTTAGTGCTAGAGATGTATATGAATGCTAAATCTGATGTGTATGAATATGCTAAGTGCTTGGTCTACCAGATCTGATCTGTCTTGTTGTTGTTGTTAGAGTTACTTCACACACACTTAGGATTTATTTTTCCTGAGGTTTTTATTTGTTTATTATTCATAATTATTCATTATCCAGTCTCCTATATTTTAGGAGAGAATATTCCACCTAGAGAATATTCTCTTTTAGTTCACACTTCAGTTTGACTAGTTGAGTTGAGTTTAGATGTTGCATTGGGATCATCACCATGCAACATTGGGATAATCACCATGCTAATTTGACCTTGCCTTGGTATCATCACCTAAGTGGCGCATTAGCCTTGATTCCTTGATTTAAGTCCTCACTACTTTCTGTTCAGTTAGTTAACCGAAGACTAGTTGACTAGTTAACTCAACTAGGTGGCAGTTCACTCTCGTAACTGCCTGAGAGACTAGAATAGGTGGCAGTTCACTCCTATAACTATTGGTGTGTGTCTAGATCACTCTATAACACCACTATGGTAAATTTTTTCACCTCAAGTCGAACTCATTGAGTTATACAAAGTATATCATGTGTAAATTATTCATTATTCACAATGGTTAATGAGAATTCTTTCCATTCTTTCTCTCCTTCTTCTTCTTTTTCCAATTCTCTCTGTAAATGTGTATAATTGTTTAGCTATATATATTCTTTGAAGGTCAACACATTTACATGGTATCAGAACCGACGTACTACTAAGAAAAAGATACACGAAAAATATTTGCAAGTACAAAAGATCGAAGAAAACGAAAAGATGGAATTCCAAAAAGAATTCATTATTACACCTTACAACTATTTTGCATGGAAGGAGAAAATAGCCATACATCTCTGATCTAGAGGGTTGTATAGTTTAACCATGAATACATATACAAAACCTACATCAGCCATAGAAAAATCCAAGTACTTAAATTGCATGGATGAGGCACTCGAAACAATTTGCAGTCTTATTTCTCTCGATCTCCTTTTTCATATATCTTCTTGTAAGACTCCCAATGAAGCCTGGAGAATATTGGAAGGGATATTTGGTAAAAAATATGATATGAGGGGACACATGATGGAGGTGTATCTTCTCACATTGGATCCAAAAAGCTTCGAGAATATCCAAGATTTCTTTACAAAATTCAAGGATTTACTGTTGCAACTCATAGCCTGCGAGGTTGATAAATCGAAGGAGGAGAAACAAATGGTTCTCACTATTCTCTCCAAGCTTGGACATGAATTATTTGTATTTTTATCCACATTCCATATTGTCATATTCACCTCTAGATCCACCTAGAAGATGCCTTCTTTTGAGGACTTTATCGAATCCCTGACACAAGAGAAAACCAAGCTCATCAACATGGGTGCAATCAAAGGCCCAAGGGTGCATGCACTCATTGTGCATGATGGCAGAAACAAATATCATAAATATAAATATAAATATAAATATAAGAGGAAATCTCATGCACATATGAAGAAGGAAGGGTACACAAAACCCTTCACCGATGCCTCTGGATCCAAAGGAGAAAAGGGAAGAAAAGGAGAGAAATGCACATACTGTCACAAAGGATTCCATTAATAATCTGCATGCATGCAAAAACAAATAGATATGATGTCTCATATACTTCAGAAAAACAACCTTGGAGATCGCATCCCCAAGGGTGCAAAGAAGAAGAAGCTAGAAGATATGAATTCCAAGAAAGGAAATTCTAGCCATGCCTTGATTGCAATCAACTTCTCTCTCGATGCTTGGATCGTAGATTCAGGAGCATCACATCACATGGATTCCTCATAAGTAGTATATTATTATTTGGATGCATGGAAAGGTCCTCCTATTCTGATGGGGGACAACTCTTCTGTTGAAGTCACCAACAAAGGAAGGATTGAACTCACCAATGGAAGCTTTGAGAATGCGCTACATGTTCCCAAGCTTTCTGTCAACCTTCTCTCCATGTATCAGATGATGAATTCTAGCACCAGAAAGAAATTCATATTCACACCAAATTTCATGGACATATACGACATGCAAACCAACTCCAGGGTTGCTACCAGTGAGGTAAATCATCAGTCTAGATTGTATACATTTTCTGAATTCATTGAACATGATTCTTCTTTACTTCTTACTCATGCTGATGAAAGTAGTAGGATATGGTATGAAAGGTTTGGACATTTGAATTTTATATACATGCAACAAATTAGCAAGCATAGATTAGTTTATGGTCTACCAAACATCCATTTCTCCAAGGGAGTATGTGAGGGATGTGTTCTCGAAAAACACCCTCAAGAGAAATTCGTTAAAGGAAAGTCTCAGCGAGCTTCTGCACCTTTAGATATGATACACAATGACCTCATGGGTCCTTTTCTGCATCCATCCATCAACAAAGTGAGGTTTGTTATCATTTTTGTTGATGATTTCTCACGTTTTACTTGGATCTACTTTCTCAGGCAAAAATCTGAGGTCTTTCAACACCTCAAAGATTTCAAAGCTTTGGTTGAGACACAGTCTGAAAAGAAGATAAAAGTCCTCTGAACTGATAACAGGGGAGAGTATGTGAATCATGAGATTCATAATCTTTTCCATGAGGCATGGATTCAGTTGCAGCATACAGTTCCCTACACTCTGTAGCAAAATGGAGTTGCTGAGTGGAAAAATAGATCTCTAAAGGAGATGGCATCTTGCATGTTGCATGAAAAGTCACTACCATAGAGACTATGGGCCAAAGAACTTAATTGTGAAAAATACATCCAAAACATATCTCCTCATAGATCTGTCAAGGATAAGACACCCTATGAGGCTTGGAGTGGCCTCAAACCAGAAGTGGCCCACTTTCATATTTTTGGTTCACATGCATGGGCCTGGATTCCCTCTGAAAAGAGGAAGGAACTTGATCCATAGAGAACTAAATTCATTTTGTTGGATACCCCAATGGTGTGAAGGGGTATCAGCTTATTGATCTTTCCTCATATTGACTCATCATTGAACATAGTTTCCAATTTGAGGAAAGTGTCTTTCATGTACCTCAACAGTCGCATGTAGACACCTTCACACTTCCACCTATCCGAGATGATGAGCATGCACATGCTAACTCTTCTTCAGACGAGAATTCTAATTCATAGGACTCAAATGAATCAGACTCAAATTCAGTATAGTCAGATACAGATTAAGAGTATCCAAATGCAGTTGTAGAGCCAGAACAAAGGCCCAAGTGGGCACAAACTACTCTTCAGGATGTAGGGGATCTCGTTGGTGATCCAACCGATACTAGGAGGACTCGATCTGATTTTGAGGAGCCTCCTATTGCACTCACTTCCACTAACCATTTCCTTCTAGGCATATTTTCTTGATTCAGTCTTCAGATCCATAGTCTTATGGTGAGGTTGCTGGAAATCCTTTTTGGGAATCTTCCATGCAGGAGGAGTACAACTCCCTCCTCGAGAACCAAACTTGGGATCTGGTTCCCCTTCCTTCTGGGAGGAAACTTGTCAAATGCATATGGGTGTACATGACCAAGAGTGCAGTGGATGGATAGATCAGTAGATACAAATCCAGGCTTGTCGCCAAAGGCTTTCAGTAGGTTCATGGTATTGACTATGATGAGACCTTCACTCTAGTAGCAAAGATGGATTCCATATGATTGGCACTCGCCATTGTGGTAGCCAAGGGATGGGAATTCCATCAGATGGATGTGAAGAATGCATTTCTTCACGATGATCTCTCTAAGGAGATATACATGGAGCATCCCTAGGGATTTATGAAGAAATCATCTTTGGTCTGTCGACTGAAGAAGTCACTTTATGGCCTCAATCAGGCTTCGAGGGAATGGTATGCCAAGATGGAATCCTACCCATTGTCATAGAACTTTGTATGTTTTAAATCAAACCCAAATGTATACATTCTCAGGACGACTGATTCACTTCTACTTTTATTTATGTATGTCGATGATTTGTTGATCACCGGTTGCTCGACTTCAGTAATAGCTGCAGTCAAGAGGATTCTTCATGACAGGTTTTTGATGATGGACATGGGTCTGCTACACTTCTTCCTTGGACTTGAGATTAGTCAGGATGAATCAGGCATCAAACTTGTTAACTCCTCAAATAAATCGGTGGATTTTATTTGATTTTTTAGATGATAGGTTGGGTTCTAAATTTGATTTCTAAATTTCTGTAAGTAGGTTAGAGAGTCTGTATTTCCAAAATAATCTCAAAATAAATGTTGATTTTGGTTCGGTCAAGAAAATGGCAAAATATCAGGTTTCGGTGGTTTAGGCGAGCCTCCACTGTGCTCATTAACCATCGAAAGTTTTCATTTTCGGAAGATAAGGGGTCGAAGCAGAAGGCAAGTAACCACCGAAAGTGTTTGAACGGGAAAAATGAAAGCTCGTGCTTTCGCACGAGGCATATGTCAAAAATCAGTGCAATGATTATAAATACAACCGTCGAAAGCTCGCCATGCGGGAGATGATGCACATTTGTGGCGTCCATCCGAAAGGTTCGAAGCACCTGTGTCTTATCCATTGCATTGATCATTTCAAATCCACGCAGAGCGGTAATTGGCAGGTATGATTGCACGGAGCTACCCCCCATTTCAGTGGCAAGTGCATCAGCCATCATTACCAGGTCATTCCTTCAGCTGAAAACTCGACGAGTTATAATGAATCCTGAAGATCGTTGAAGACAACCACAAGCTCGCGATTTTATCAGCAAATCGTATTTTCAAAAATCTTGATCCCACGTTCTCTGGCAATTTTCAAAGTGTCTCTGAGTTCAGCAAGCATCCCGAGTCAAGGAAACCTGGTCGGGTTATCAGGTAAGATCGGAAACTAGTCTCTTTCAAAGTTTCAGAAATACAATTGCCCCCGAAAATCTGAAGTTTCAGCATTCCTCAGCTAGATTGTCATCCGAGAGTGGGTCAGTGTTTTAGTGAATTCATTAATCCTATGCTTTGTCGACCGATTTCACCGGTTTTTCATAAGTGATATCAACTGTATTCCTAGTTCATAGAGCCATTGCCTCCCGAACACCTTGTTTCCCATAGTTTCAGGCACAGTCAGCATCGAGCCATGTCAAAAGAAAGTCCTGCTTTGAGATCCGAAGTCGATGGAATGTGGTATTTTGAAGCTCATCCGGAGGTAGCAGAGTGTTTTAGACAAACAGGAGTTTTCACATACTGTGATAAGTTGACTACATTTCACCAATAGGTGGCCGAAGCTTTTGCCCTCTCCTATGATGGAAGGATTGCTAAAATAGGCAGGGAGGAGTTTATTATAGATGAAGCAGCTATTGACGAATACACAGGGTTATCAAGAATGAGGGACTGTTGGTTTAAAACCTCCTCACCTTCAAATGTCGAATTCAGGTCGTATTTGTTGCCAATGCATAAATATTTGACCTAAAAGAAGGATATTCCCATGTCCTATCTAGAATCAAAGTGGCAGCCCCCGCTGAGGGCAATTTTGGTGTACATCACTTGTGAGGGGCGCTTGATCTAGGTGGATATCGGAGGCCACCCACATTTTCCAAATGGCTCAAAACAATTTTCTGGCCATTTTGGCAATTTACTATTTTTAGCAGGTTTTCACTTCCGGGGCCATTTTGAGGGCCTAAATGAAGTTTTTTCGAGATC
>ML788501.1:177312-205915 GCA_009831015.1 Picea engelmannii
TGTATTACTGTATCTCTGTGTTTATGGTTGCATCTCTGATATATTTCTGTTATATTACTGGATATACGCGATATCTCTGTGCATTTCTTTATTATATCTCCGCTCTCATTTCGTGCCGAAAATAATCCGGATCAGTGCTACAACAGGGTAATGTATTACCATTTTAAACTGCTGAATCGTTTCACAGGCAGAGAACACATAAACATGCCTTACTTCTTTCATAAAACCCTGACTAAGATGGCAAGACAGGTGAAAGCCCAGCCTGCTAAAGTTGTAAGAAGGTTATCACATCAGGGGCTAATTACCCTTCTTGTGAGAGAAGCTCTGCAGAGGAAACAAATTGAGTGGGGTTTCTTTTTGTTTTGGAATGAGTTTCAAACAGAAAGACCTCCAGAGATAGAGAGGCAGAAAAGCTCCTACTCCTAAGAGTAGTCACAGGAAAAGGAAAGGAATCTCAATACCCAGAGATCCTATAAAAACATCCCCTAGCAAGAAGGGAGGAATCAAGAGGAAATTACAGTTTGAAGATAAAAACCCTGTCACAGGAAAAAACCTTCTCAATCTACCTTATAGTGACTCTGAATCAGAGCAGGGGATGGCAAAGACACAGGACAACTTGCAGATCAAACAGGATGCAAAATTGAATTCAAATTTACCTCCATCAAATCCTCCAGAGACCCACGGGCAACCAGAAGCAGAAACCTCCTCAAGCAGGCCTAAGAAAGGAAAAGAACATAAGATAAACAAGCTCCTAAAAGAGATTTATGAGAGGGAAGTTATGGAGAGGGTGATCAAAAAGGCCAACGCAGATCTCACTGAAAGAAATGTTGAACTGTTTAAAATGAGTCAAACTCTTAGAGAAAAACATGATAAAATCAAAGATAGAAACAAAGAGTTGATCAGAGAAAATATGAAATTATACAGGCAGCTCAGGATTCTGAGGCTCAAGCTAAATGATTTTGAATCACCTGAAGAGAAACAAACTGGGTTGGACACTTTGACTAATTTAGCCACAACTATAATGGATGTACCAGAACCCCCTACACAGTCAGCAAAAGTTCGTAGGTCTGCACGAACCAGGACTGCAACATCTAAGAAAGTTTGAGTGTTAAAAGAGGATTCAGGATAGACATTTTTGCAATTTTGAAACTCTTCAAAGATTAACTTTCAGTGGTTTAGGCGAGCCTACAATGTCCTCATTAACCACTGAAAAGAGGTGCTTTCGGTGGATAACTCACCAGGAATTTTCCCAGATAACCACTGGAAGCCTGTGTGTCCAGAATTGAACGAGTTTTTACACAGATCAAGGATTTTTGAGATGAAAAGATTGAATATATTTTCGAATGAATGAATGATGAATTATTAATTCTATCCCAACAACTATTTTTGACAAATCGTGGAGAAAAGGGTTATTTCAAAGGTCTACGGACATCTTTAATTAAGACAGAAAACCAGGGCACTTGGCCACATCAGAAAATTCGACTTAGTCTCTATTTGAAAGTCATCATCTAGCCTTGGGAGGCTGTTCTACACTACACCAACAATCAACAGAGAGAAATCTGGGATTGGCCTCATTTTGGGGAAGCATCCCACTTCTTTTGCAATAGAATTTTGAGTTACTATGTTTAGTATATTTGATCCTTGTTTTCAGGATCTTAGAACTACTTTGTAATGCTATAAATCTTAGGATAAAAGATGAACCAAGGGTCGATTTTGGGGTTCTACATGTTGCTACTGTAAGAGAGACCTATTCTTATTATATGAAAAATTGCAGGCTTCCTTCAGTTGTGTTGTCAGACTTTTCTTTTCTGTTCTCTGATATCTTATGAGTGAATGTTCTTTATTGATGCTTATTCAATCTGCATGTGACTTTCATCTCACTAATTGATTGATTAAGTTGAGAATCATAAGTATTTCCTTAGTTATTAAACCCATTGTGCTTGTTTTATATGAGTATAGTCTAGCTCAATAGCTATCTTCTCTACCTTTTAATCAAACCTTGTCTAACTACATTACTAGAAGGCCTTGTGAGATTTTATATTTCTAGACAGTCTTGAAAACACAGTCCAGTCCCTAGTTATTCATCTTGATCCAAAAACCACATCAATTATTAAGAAAACATTTTCCAAAAAGAGTTAGTTACCAGGCATCTCCGACTTACATCCTAGGAGAGTTTCCTGGAGTGATAACAAAACTGTCTCAAGCCAAGTATGCACGAGATCTCCTTGAGATATTTCACATGACAGACTGCAATTATACTTCGACTACTTTCCTATCAGGATTAAAACTTGAGGATGGCAGGGAGACTCCACTGGTTGACAACACAATGTACAGATAGATAGTGGGGAGCTTGTTGTATCTCACACACTCCATACCAGACCTCTCATATGCAGTTGCCGCATTTTCCAGGTTCATGTAGGAGCCACATGAGCTACATTGGAAAGTTACAAAGAATATTCTTCGATATGTACAGGGCACCGTCACCTTTGGGATTCATTATGTAGTAGACTCTACATTATATCTCATTGGTTTAACTGATTTTGATTGGGCTGGAGATAACATTGATCGCAAGTCCACATCTGGTTACTCACTCAGTCTTGGTTTTGGGCCTATCTGTTGGTCGAGCAAGAAGCAAGTTTCCATTTCTCTATCTTCAGCCGAGGTAGAGTACAGAGGGGTAGTTAACATAACCATTCCAGCTATGTGGCTACAAAATTTTCTCACTGAGTTGGGCATTCAGTTTCATCGGTCGATCGTCATTTGGTGTGACAACCAGAACACTCTGAAGTTATGCAGAGAACTAGTTCAGAGGCAGTGGATGAATCACATCGAGATCCACATGCACTACATCCAAGACTTAGTACACGAGGGGATCATCGACTTATAGTTCTGTCCTTCAGCAGAACAAACGACAAACATTTTCACGAAGACCTTCACTGAGCAAAAATTCCATTCTCTGTGAGGTCATCTTGGAGTGAAGGACACAGTTGCCTAGAAACTACATTTCTTCTTTTTACATACATTGTACCTTGAGGGGGGGTTTTTCCCATGAGGTTTTCCCTCTTTCCTCACTTTATTTTTAGTGTATCTTTTGTACTTGGGTACCTAACATGGCCTCATTGTTGGGACCCAATCTTTATTTTCACCATAGTGATGTTCAGGGGGGGTGTTGGAGTTACTTCACACACACCTAGGATTTCTTTTTCCTAATTTTTTTATTTGTTTATTAGTCATCATTATTCATTATCCAGTCTCCAATATTTTAGGAGAGAATATTCCACCTGTAGAATATTTGCTTTCAGTTCACACTTCAGTTTGACTAGTTGAGTTGAGTTTAGATGTTGCATTGGGATCATCACCATGCTAATTAGACCTTGCCTTGGTATCATCACCTAAGTGGCACATTAACCTTGATTCCTTGAGTTAACTCCTCACTACTTTCTGTTCAGTCAGTTAACTGAAGACTAGTTGACTAGTTAACTCAACTAGGTGACAATTCACTCCCATAAATGCCTGAGAGACTAGAATAGGTGGCAGTTCACTCCCGTAACTATTGGTGTGTTTCCATATCACTCTATACAACCACTATGGAAACTTGGTTCACTTCAAGTGGAACTCATTGAGTTATACAAAGTATATCATCTGTAAATTATTCATTATTCACAACGGTTAATGAGAATTATTTCCATTCTTTCTCTCCTTCTTCTTCTTTTTCCAATTCTCTTCGCAAATGTGTGTATCATTATTTAGCTAGATCTATTCTATGTAGGTAAACACATTTACAGTTGATAAGTGATAAAATAACCTAGACCTAAGTGAATGTTGCAATGCTCTACTATGTCGGCGAAGTAGATCTAAGTGGAATATTGATAAATGACCTATGCTAAGTGATTTGTAAGTGATATAATCACATATTTGTGTCCCGGCTAAGGTGGCAGACACCTGAGTCTTGCAACCACCCCTACCTCTACCTTGGGTGAGAATTCATCTACTTCGCAAGTGTTGTTGAAAGGGCCGGTAGTTAGGGTTTTGTTGGTTCTTTGTTGTAGTGTTGAACCCCGGGTCTGCCCCTGTGCCAACAAATGGTTATGTTGCCGGAACTGAAACTGTGATTGTTGGGAACTAAGAGAGAAGAAGATTTGTGCTAAGATTCATCCTTATGAGCGATCAAGGAACAAACTTCATCAATAAGTTAGTTGAAGCCCTAACTGAAGAATTTGCAGTCTGCCATCATAAGAGTACACCTTACCATCCACAATAAAATGGGACACTTGAAGAATTCAACAAGATATTGGAGACAACATTGACGAAAATTTGCAGTGTGAATAGGGATGACTAGGATTTAAGAGTTCATGTAGTACTATGGGCCTATAGAACCACTTGTAAGAAATTAACAATGCAAACCCCTTTCAAATTGGTTTATGGTATTGAAGTTGTTGTCTAGATGGAATGCTTGGTACCAAACTTAAGGATTGTTGTGTTTACAAACATGGATGATACTAACGCTATTCGCGAGAGGCTCACATAGTTGGTTGAGCTGGAAGAAGATAGATTCATTGCAGGATTCCACCAGTAGGTTCAAAAGGAATGAGAGAAGGCATATCATGACAGGCACATCACGAAGAAGGAATTCAAGCAAGGTGATCCAGAATTGATGTATGAAAGTAAGTTTATAAAACACCCTGGGAAGTTTAGAACGCATTGGCTTGGACCGTATGATATTTCCTATGTTACAGAAGGAGGATTTGTGTAGTTGAAGACATTAAAAAGAGAGTGGAAGGAAGAATTGGTGAATGGGAGTCGGTTGAAGTTGTACTATGACATCCAGCTACCTCGCGGCTCTCAGTAAAAACAACATGAAAAGGGTCTAGGTACCAGGTGCAGTTGAAACTGGGTACCAGACATAGAAAAGACATTCTACATAAGGAGGAAGGGGAGGCATAAAGTAGAAATCAATGGTTTCCCTGCGCAATCCAAAATCAAAGAAAAACAGAAGAATTAGATCCAAAGTGCCTCGGGACGAGTCACAAGTGAGTGTTGGGGGCCTATTGGCCCTTGGTTATGGAAGGAAGTAAATAACAAGGAATAAAAGGTAAAAAGTGAACTTCATGGGAGACATAGTGACTGTCACTGGGTCAAAGTGAGCAAAAGAGAAGAGAAGATGGAGTGAAGTATGGAAAAGCAAGTTGTTGGATGTGAATATCAAGGTTGACAGATCAGGAACGAAGAGGGATCGAGGACAACTCATCATGTAGGGAAAAACCACCTTTGGATGATTTGGAGCACCGTGTGAGAAGGAAGTAAAGACAGGATGGTGAAGCTCGGAAAAAGCGAGTCAAGTTGACCTAGGGTTTTAGACTCCTAGCGTTTTGGTATCTAGGATTTTGGCACCTAGGCTTCAACCTAAGGCTGTCAGTGAGGTATTTTAATGTATAAATAGAGGTCTAAAGGGCCTAGGTTGTGTTGGTAATTCTAGATGGTATGATATTGTTGTTGATCTAGCTCTATTGTTGTGATGAGAGATTATTGTACTATTGTTGGCGTTCGGAAGTCACTCCTGGATTGCTAGCAGGAGCAGAGCCCGAAGCCCATCAGTTTTATGTCACGGTTTGTTTAAAGGGTGATCAAATGGAGGAAAACTCAGAACAACATCGTTTCAACTCAGAAACCAGACCAGGCATGCATGAAAGAGTGAGGTCTTGATAAACTCCAAATAGTGAGTCGTAGTAAAAGGGTGAGCAGGTGGAAGACTTACGCAAGAAGGGTGCAAAGGTCTATCACAAACATCCGGTTTGCAACAGACTGAAGAAGAATGCATCCGAACACAAAATCCTTTCACATTCAAATACAAATACCAGAGGGCACAAAAACGTTACAACAAATCCTTTATTGTAACCAGCTATTCTACTGTGAATCCTCAAGCATGAGATGAAAGAAAGATGGGAAAAAGGAGAACTGTTTGTTATAAACCAAGAAATCTCAAACACAGAGGCATAACCAGGAAACTAGAGTATTTGTTGAAACATTACAGTCGGGAGCTTAGCTCTACCATCGATAGATACAAAAATGGAAAAAATGCCTACATATACTCAAAACAACAACAACAGCGGAACCAAGAAACTGCATTGAAAGCTTTGCGTCTGCATGGCTTCTGACACCCTGCAGCCGTAGTCTTTGACTAATCGTGCAACTTGTGGCAGACGCGATAGATCTTCTGACAGTTACATCGACGAATCGACGTGATTTTAATTCATTGCAGGACGTCCCCATTATGGTGGAGACGATGTCTAACCACCCTCAACCGCCTCAATAACTGCTTCTTGGGATTGAGAACGGCCAGGCCAACTCAGCATCTCGATAGGGAAGACTTCTCGCGCTGCCACCTGGAACAACTGAATATCTTGAGGGACGGACATGAGGGCCAGCGCGGAGGACATGGTGTATGGTAGGAGTGGCGAGAAGTGAGAGTGATGACAGAGAGGGGTGACAGAGGATGACCCATGACGGAAGACACCCAGGTAGATGGGGAGAAGACGGGAGAACGAACTTGCCTTCGGGTGAGAGACTGATGTGGAAAGGAACAGGATGCATGGCAGGTAATGAGTGGATGGTGGGAAGAAGGGAGAGTCACGCAGACCAAATGGGAGATGTGAATGGATGACACACGACAGCAGGGGAAAGGCGAAAGGAAGAATGAAATGACAGGAGGAGGGCCCACACTGGTTAAGCACAGGGCAGCTGAGAGGGGCAGGGCTGCACGAACGCCATTGATCTGGGCGCTACGATCGTGGCAGTCGGGAAGCTTCTCATGGGATTCCGGACCCCCCCCCCTCCGTTTAAAGGTAGACAGGCAGGGGGGGTCCGGAATGCTCTTCATCGCCGTTGATCCGGGTGCGCTAATCTGAACCGTCGAAGAGTTGTGCCCGCGATTCCGGACCCCCGCCCCCCCCCCGCTTAAAGGTAGAATGGCAAGGGGGGTCCGGAATCCAACACACGCCGTTGATCTGGGCACGCGATTCTTGGTCGTTCAATCCTGATTCTTGTTTAATCACGGGCGCATTCGCACCAAAACTTAGGACAGGTGGGTTTTAACCCATTCTTTTGATGTCTGAACCCCTTAGCAAGAAATATCGCTAACATTTGGCTCCATGGGGGATAGAGTCATCCCCGTGATGCTCTAAGAACTCTTTTGCAGACTTAGTGCCTTTGTTGTTGGGCTATGGAGTCATTTATTAGTCCGGAAAACAAAACAAAAACAAAAATGGAACGAGCCGACTGTGGCTCACAGAAAACACTTCTTTAAGAAATGCCCATTAACTGGGCCACTAAAAAATTCATTGCCTTCCAGATCCTGCAACCTGTAAGTGTTGTTAGGAAATGATTCAAGGATCTTGAAAGGCCCGAACCAGAGGGCATAAAATTTACTGTGTTTTCCCTTTTCCTGTCTAGGTGAATCCCACTTGAGCACCAGGTCTCCCTGCTCAAACTCTTTCTTCTTTCTTTTCCTGTCAAAAGCCTGTTTGATCTTCTGCTGATGGTTGTAAGCTCTGTCCAGGACCTGTTCTCTGATCTGCTGCACCTCCACCATCTGATGAATTCTTCTAAGCACATGGTTAGGTTCCCCATCATGGTCTTGGAGGAGAAGGAGTGTGAACAGGTGAGGCGGGAAAAGAGGTCCTCACAGGAGATGACGGGGTAAACAGAGAGAAGTCTAAGGGATTTGAGTGTACAGGTGCTTCTCTCTGCGCAGCAGCAGTAATCAAAGGAGGAGTGGTGAATCCTCCTGAGGGGGGAGTGACAAGGATCTCTCCCTCTGATACTAGACCAGGAGGAGAAAACTCAGCAGGAACACTCCCAAAGTTCAGAAAACGGGACACTTCAGAGGAAGTACGACCAGGAAGATGAAAATCAGAAAATGGAGTTTTCACAAAAGGGGATGGCGTATTACCTTTTTCAGCGACTGAAACTTCTTTTGCAGCTCTCTTTCCCTTTCTGTGCGCGGCTTCCAAGTCTTCCTCTGGTGTGGCTAAAGGCAAATGTGGATTTGACCTCGTATGTCTGCCTCTCGAAGCCACAGCTGATAGAACAGGTTCTCCCCAGCAGAGTCGTCACAGTGGAGTCGCCAGGTGCACAGTAGCAATCCTCAAGTTCTGATATCTGATGCACCTTCAGAAATCAGTTAGTCATTGTCATTCTGCCCATGTAAAATCTTCAACTTCATCCCCGGCAACGGCACCAGAAATGTTGGCGTTCGGAAGTCACTCCTGGATTGCTAGCAGGAGCAGAGCCCGAAGCTCATCAGTTTTATGTCATGGTTTGTTTAAAGGGTGATCAAATGGAGGAAAACTTAGAAAAGCATCGTGTCAACTCAGAAACTAGACTAGGCATGCATGAAAGAGTGAGGTCTTGATAAAATCCAAACAGTGAGTCGTAGTAAAAGGGTGAGCACGTGGAAGACTTACGCAAGAAGGGTGCAAAGGTCTATCACAAACATCTGGTTTGCAACAGACTGAATAAGAATGCATCCGAACACAAAATCCTTTCACATTCAAATACAAATACCAGAGGGCACGACAACGTTACAACAAATCCTTTATTGTAACCAGCTGTTCTACTGTGAATCCTCAAGCATGAGACGAAAGAAAGATGGGAAAAAGGAGAACTGTTTGTTATAAACCAAGAAATCTCAAACACAGAGGCATAACCAGGAAACCAGAGTATTTGCTGAAACTTTACAGTTGGGAGCTTAGCTCTACCATCGATAGATACAAAAATGGAAAAAATGCCTACGTATACTCAAAACAACAACAGCAGCGGAACCAAAAAACTGCATTGAAAGCTTTGCGTCTGCATGGCTTCTGACACCCTGCAGCCGCAGTCTTTGACTAATCGTGCAACTTGTGGTAGATGCGATAGATCTTCTGACAGTTACATCGGAAAATCGACGTTCTTTTAATTCATTGCAGGACGTCCCCATTATGGCGGAGACGATGTCTAACCACCCTCAACCGCCTCAATAACTGCTTCTTGGGATTGAGAACGGCCAGGCCAACTCAGCATCTCCGGATAGGGAAGACTTCTCGCGCTGCCACCTGGAACAACTAAATAGCTTGAGGGACGGACATGAGGGCCAGCGCGGAGGACATGGTGTATGGTAGGAGTGGCGAGAAGTGAGAGTGATGAAAGAGAGGGGTGACAGAGGATGACCCATGACAGAATACACCCGGGTAGATGGGGAGAAGACGGGAGAACGAACTCTCCTTCGGGTGAGAGACTGATGTGGAAAGGAACGGGACGCGTGGCAGGTAATGAGCGGATGGTGGGAAGAAGGGAGAGACATGCGGACCAAAGGGGAGAGGTGAATGGATGACACATGGCAGCAGGGGAAAGGCGAAAGGAAGAATGAAATGACAGGAGGAGGGCCCACACTGGTTAAGCACATGGCAGCTGAGAGGGGCGGGGCTGCACGAGCGTCGTTGATCTGGGCGCTACGATCGTGGCCGTTGGGAAGATGCTCATGGGGTTCCGGACCCCCCCCCCTCCGTTTAAAGGTAGACAAGCGGGGGGGTCCGGAATGCTCTTCATCGCCGTTGATCCGGGCGCACTAATCTGAACCATCGGAGAGTTGCGCCCACGATTCCGGACCCCCCCCGCTTAAAGGTAGAACGGCAAGGGGGGTCTGGAATCCAACACGCGCCGTTGATCTAGGCGCGTGATTCTTGGCCATTCAATCCTGATTATTGTTTAATCATGGGCGCATTCGCACCAAAACTTAGGACAGGTGGGTTTTAACCCATTCTTTTGATGTCTAAACCCCTTAGCAAGAAATATCGCTAACAACTACGAACAAGACATTTTGAGAGAGAGAGAGCCTTCTAGTATTGTGAGATCTTCTACTATGTGTAGAGGTAAGTCCTTCAGCTAGGTGTGCAAGAAGGGGAGAGAAAGAGAGAAGGGAAGGAGCATCTACTAGATGAGAGCATAGATAAGAACTGTAAGCTTTATCTTAATAAATCATAAGAACAATTCTTTGCACGTATCCCTAGAGAGAGGGTGAACCGCGTCTATCTGGTGTTATGTGTGTGATTGATGCCTTGATCTCTGTCATTGTTATATTGTTATTTTCATTGGTGTATTAGATCATATCTATAAATGTGCAGGGTAGATCTGGCTTGATAAGTGATAAATGCATGTTGTGTTGATGTTATAATAGATCCACTTGATATTCCCCTGGTTTTAGACATCTTTGTCCTGCAACCCCCTCATAGCTACTTCAGGTGAGACTGCATCTGCTTCGCAGGTGTTGTCGAAAGGGCCAGTAGCTAGGGCTTGTTGGTGCACTCTTGGAGCTAAACCCTAGGTCTACCCCTATGCCAACAAATGGTTCCCTTGTCAGGACTAAAACTGGGATTGCTGGGAACTAAGGGAAAATAATATTTGTGCAAAGATTCGTCCTGAAACTGTGGAAGCTCTATGCATGGATATGTGTCCTAGTGCACAATATTTTACTTCATATGAAAATAGAAGGCCATATATGAAGAAAATAAGAGAGATTTGAATGATTTGTGCTGTAAGAAAAGTAAAAGTGGAAGTTTATGAAGAAAAGAGGTCAGATCTACAAAAAAGAGGTAAGATCTGTAAGCTCTGTGCTTTGATAAAGGTAAGAATAGTATAAAAAAAATTTAGATCTGAAAGCTTTGTTCTTTGTAGAAGTAAGATAAGTGAATTTTTTTGTTTCTAGAGTATGGATGTAGGTATGTTTTATAGACTCTATCCTAGCTTTAAAAATAGGGCATTAATGGATGAAAGAAAGTTTGACATGAATAAATCTGATAGATATGTTATACCTATGCATAGAAAGAATGTTTGGACTAACCAATGGATGCAGGATCCTAGAAATATTTTTTTGCAGGCTAGCTACCATGATCCTAGTGTGTAGTATAGAAGAAGTTGGGGATCATTTAAAAGGAAGAGAGGATTAACCTTATGTTATAGTTGCAGAAGATCAAGACATCTAGCTAAGGAATGTCCTGGTGGAAGACCTAGTTCTCTCTGTTGTCAATCCTTGGACCATGAAGTATTGGATTTCCATAGAATGATTGCTAATATTGAAGGGATGAATATAAATGAAGAAAAACCTAAGGTAGATCCAAAAATAGCAGAACCCCAGAAAGAAGAAGAAAATATATTACTACAGATGAAAGACACCTTGAATGACCACTGACATGTTACATTATCAGAGGTCTTTAATGAAAAAGAATGCATCGATGTAAGAATAGGAGACTTTGACATTAACTATGTTATGGATGAGGAAACACATGTGAATGTTATGACAGAGAGAACTTGGGAAGATATAGGAAGGCCTTCTATGATCCCTTCACTAAGCGAAATAGGTTTATTCAGAGGTAAATTGGTAAACCTGTGTGGAAGGCTTACTCAGATATCTATGAATGTCAATGGAACTTCGACCGAGGAAGATTTTGAGATTATCAAATTTATTGAGGACAACGCCCCATTTACTATGTTACTTGGAAAACCTTGGATTGAAAGAGATCAAGCCAAGAAGAAGGAAGAAGAAAAGGTTTTAGAACAACAAAGACAAGAGCTAGAATATTTCATGACCAGAAGGATCATGCAGTTTATTGATGAACATGAGAACAAATCAAATCTATTTGACACTAGAAGCCCATATGTCAAAGCTGTAAGAACATTAGAGGACTCACGAAAGATTGAAGTATCTATCTCAGATATAGAATAAATATTACCCATGAATCCTAGGAGAGAACCTCAGCAGTGCGAAGTGACTATGCCCAAGGAAAAAAAGAATCAGAATGAGAAAAGAACCACCGAGACGAAGCTCACAGGGAAGAAGGCTAGGAATATAAGTAAAAAGAGAGCTAAGATTGATAGGCTATAGAGGGTTCCAGAGGAAACCTCTCAGAAAGAAACTTTGAAAAATTAGAGAATCGTCGGTATATCAGAACAACGACATAGGTCACTTCACCATGGAGAAGCAATATAGCCGTTGGGATATATCCATTCGAATGCCGCTCCAAATGGATCGAAAAGAATTGATGGCTCATCACTAGACCATTAGATCATGCCATAATAGATAGAAAAATACTTAATGAAGCCAAATATAGGTACAAATGATCTGTTACAGAGTTACTTACTTAATCCATCGCGCCATGCATGGAAGACACTTTTGCTAATTGCGAATTTTAGTGCACAGACTACATGAATTGTGAACAGTGATTACTCCACTCTTTCTTTCTACCCTATAATAGTACCTACATTACTTTGAGAACCCGAGATATTGATCCTGAGCATATATGTCTGACGAATTTAGCGAAGCTGAAGAATCTGTAAGAGAGGTACTCGCTAGCCTCAGAGTCGAAAGAGTCATGTTGGAGAGAGGATTTTCTACAGGTTTACAGGAATCATCGATGAGAGGAGTGAAAGCCTCCCCATCAACTGCTCGACCAAGAACATCCTGAGCTAGTGTAGAAAGAAGAACCAAACATAAAGATAATATGGCCAACGCAAAGTTGGTTCCATCCATACTACCTTCTTACATACCACCTCTAAGTGGTGCGATCAACAGAGACAATGTTCCTAGAGACTTTGAGTACACTCTAGTCACTATGTACCTGCCGAAAGGGGTATGTGTAATCCATGTAGATTATGACAAGGTCACATCATTGAAGGTTAGTGACTTCAACCTGGGGGATCATAAAGTTGACAACATTCTTTCCCCATACAAGTACCTAAACATAACCAAGGGAAAGAATTCAAAGATCATCCCTCAGCCATGGATGATGAACCTCACATAGTCCACTCTACTCAAGTTTATGAAGATACCGCACTTCGACAGACACCAGGAGGTGAATGCTTGTGTGAAGCTGTTGCTGGCGAGTTACCATGGAGGATACTTATGGTTAAACCATCGCATGATAGTTGATCCAGCACTGATCAATCAGATCATCGGGCTTAGCATGTAGGGCCCTGATCCCCATGATTAATATCCTGGAAAGACCGTGGATCGTGCTCTTTCTCAAAATATCAAAGAGGCTTATGGCGACATTGAGAAAGGCGTGCGAGGCTACCAAGTAGCTTCTATTGAAAGTGGTACAGTGTGCCTTACATGTTAGCTGATCACAGGGAAGTTGGTACGTAAGAATCAAGCCATGAAAGTATCCAAATTTGTAGTCGACGTAGTAGGGAAGTGCGCAGAGGGACTACAAATGAACTGGGTGAAGTACCTAGTGAATCAACTAGAGATTGAGTTCAAAGAATCCTAGGATCAGGGGCATGAATTCCATTTTAGCTGGCTCTTGATACTTATAACTTTCGTTTCATGGGAGCTACTAGAAGGTGCAACCTTCCTGGACATTGACCCCTTTGAACCATTGGCTATGAAGTTCAGTACATTGTGGTACTTGAACGATATGAACAAACAATGGAAATATAATGTCATCTTCCATACCTACTACACCCAGTTGAAGCTCGCCATCCAGTTCAACCCTCGCATGACTCTGAATACTTTACATAGGTTTCGACCTTTGATGAAGTTCAACGTGGACCACCATTTCATATATATTATAGCATGTGCTGATGAGAACAAGGAACAACTTCAGTCTTATTATAAGCTGACAGAAGAAGACCTGGAGGAGATCACCAAGGAATGGTCGGTGGACCTCCTTATTTCAGCAGACCTCGCAACAATGTCCGACATCGATAGGCCAGAAGATGTGCAGGATACACCTGGGCCCAATAAGACAAAGAAAACAAAGAAGACAAAGAAGGCTGAGGAATTCAAGGATATAGATAGCCTATCTATGATGAAGGATTCCACTACACCAGACCAAGGAGGTGATGGTGAAGACTTAGAAGAAGTCAAAAAAATACCAGAAGATGAAGTAGAAATCATAAAGAAGAGAAAGAGTTCACCTCTGAAACCTTCCTCCTAGAAGAAATCAAAAGCACACGTAACTAAGATGCATACCACGTTCACTCCAGATGACTTCAATTTCCACATCGCAGCTATGAATGAAGCTATAGAGGAGATAGTAGAAAAGAAGGAAGTTAATAAAGAGACAATGTACAACAAAATTGAGATTGATATCTAAGGAGTGCAACAAGCACTTTAGTCTAGCCACACAGTCTCAACTGTGCCCCTTCCAGAAGGAACAACAGAAGAGGGAGATGAACCAGTTCAACTCTGCAAAATTTCTTACACAGTCGAAGTAGGCCTTCGAAAATCACAGGAAGAAACAACGCAGGCCACCCAGGCCTTAAAGCAAGCACAAGAGGAAATCATCGAACAATGTCGAGCTGCACAGAAGAGATAGAAACTCTCCAAGCAAAATTTGAAGAATACAGAGCAAAGATACAAAAAGAGAAAGAGAAGCAGATCAACATTGAGGAAGAAGTCAACATAGCATTTCTCTCTGTGACCATCTTAGAGTAGAAGGAAAAATACCCCATAGAACGCCAAGTGATGAAGCTTGCTAAATTTATTCAACAACTTCAACAAAGAGTCATGGAATTAGAGCTTCAGACCATACTAAGTACCCCACAAGAAGTGTGCAACCAATGAGAAATGATTGCCCGGAGAATAGTAGAAAGGATCAAAGAACTCACCGAGGAATGCAAATAGTTAAGTAGAAGAAGTGAGTAGATATATGAGAACCTAATCGAGAATCCAGAATTGCATAAATTGGAGTTGCATCTCTATGAGGCAAATCATGACGACAAAAAGGTACAGGTGCAGCTGAAGGCCCTATCACCCGTAGAGAGAATTAAGTGGTCTCACTAGTAGCGCACTACACAGTAGCAGATCCATACAATCCAGAGCTTACATAGATCAACCTCAACAACTTCAACCTATGAAGGATAAGGCATTCATGTTATTTACATAGATCAATACCCAAGGAAAAGAGATAGAACATGTATTCATATCAATAGAGCAATGCCTCTACGGACCAATAAATGATGCACTCATCCAGGAGTTCACTGAGCAAGATGTCATGGCACAGTAGAAGGTCGAAGCAGTTCAAGCCAAGATCGAGGAATTCGAGGCGTAATTGCTCAGACCAGAGTGACTTGGGACAAGTCACAGGTGAGTGTTGGGGGCTTGTTGGCCCTTGACTAAGTTTTGAGGAATACTTGGTCATATATGACCATTTTTGGGACTTCGACAACTTGTTGAAGGAAGCACGCGAGATGACGCAGAGATCATGGGATCTTGGCCCACTTTGGGTCCTTTTTGGGTTTTTATGGAATATGTAATGGGAAAGGCATGTCGTCCCATGGGTTTACCCATGTTTAGGCCCACTTTTGTAATGTATAAATAGACATCTAGGAGATATAAGAAGAAGAGAAGATTATCTGAGGGATTAGTGCTAGAATTGATCTATGCGATTTACTTGGAGAGCTAAGTGCAAGTGTTGAGTGCACAGATTGTAAGGAGGCTCTATGCTAGATCTACTCGATAAAGGAGGATCTGGCGAGGTGCATGCAGATCTCCTATCCTATGTGGAGTAGGATTTTGATATCTCTGTTTTGTAACCGGATTGACTGAAGTTAATAAATAAGAAGAGTTGGTGGACGTAGCCCCAGGGTGGGGGTGAACCACGTAAATATTGTGTGTTGTTCTTTTTGCTTATTCTTAGATGTTTTGTATTGCTAAGTTCTTAGATGTGATTAAATAGACATCCTTATGCTTAGTGATCGATATGTGTGTGAATGATAAATCTGATGTGTATGAATATGCTAAGTGCTTGGTCTACCAGATGTGATCTATCTTGTTATTGCTAAGTGCTAAAATAACCTAGGCCTAAGTGAATGTTGTGATGCTTTGCTATGTCGACGAAGTAGATATAAGTGGAATATTGATGAATGGCCTATTATAAGTGATTTGTAAGTGATATAATCACATATCTATGTCCTAGCTAAGGTTGCATACACCTGAGTCTTGCAACCACCCCTGCCTCTACCTCT
This sequence comes from Picea engelmannii, assembly GCA_009831015.1. NCBI lineage: Eukaryota > Viridiplantae > Streptophyta > Pinopsida > Pinales > Pinaceae > Picea > Picea engelmannii. The sequence continues at coordinate 193,315 of ML788501.1, forward strand.
GGTGAGACTTCATCTTCTTCACAGGTGTTTTCGAAAGGGTCGATAGTTAGGGTTTTGTTGGTTGACTGTTGTAGAGTTGAACCCTGGGTTTTCCGCTGTACCAACAATAAGTACATAAAGAGTCATACAAAACATTCCCTAGATCAATATTTAAGTTAGCTAGGGGAGGTTCAATTGCTTTGAAAGGCTAGTTTCTTTTAAAGAAAGGCTTATAGGGTCTTTGGCCTATGTTTCCTTATACTTCATTTCTCTTCATGTCTATGATCTTGTTTAATAATTTGTTAACCATGCATTGTAGATATTCTATATCTCCATTAACTTTGTCGGGCGTTTGTTTAGTTGGTTTCCCCGGTGGCCTAGTCAAAAGGACTCCTCTCCTGAGATGGGGTTGGGATTCTTTCTTTACTAGGGAAGGTTGTCCTTCTTTACATCCTTTCATCTGGAATTCTATTATCTTGGCCTCTTCAAAATTTTCTACTAGGGTTTTCTTAGCAGCTCTTTTTACAAACATAGAAATAGAAACCGGGAGCGTGTTAGCATAAACCTCGATTTGCAACTCCTGAGTTAGTCTTGCCGCGGGCTGGAATTTGTTTAAGATGGTCATGAATCTTTGACCCTTTCTTTCAAACTCATGGTGGTTGTGAAAAAATCATCCATTAGAGCTCCCGTAGTAGTTTCCTCTACAAATTTATATAAAAAATATTTCTAGAACATGGTCCAGCTAGTTATAGATCCTACAGGAAGATTAAAATACCACGTGGAAGCTGAATTTTCAAACGTGTAGGGGAAAATTCTACAGACTATGTTTTCATGTTGAACGTTCATAAGTTTGATCATGAGTATGAACTTCTTGATATTATCTTCAGGTAATCCAGATGTTTCGATATCGAACTTAGGCAAGAACTTCTCTGAATGTCAGGGAAGGTTGTGGACTAGTCCCGGGAGGGCCAAAGCGTCTCTGGCTAACCAGGGTTGATTGTTCAGGGGAAGGTTCCCCTTTTCATCATTATGATCATTTTCTCATTCCATATATTCAGACTTTGATTTAAACTCCTCTTCTTCTGATAAATCATTTCGTTCAGAAACGTCGCCAACTGGCGTTTCGGGTATCAAATCAAGAGGTTCTTGGATGTCATTAATCGTGAAATCTATTAAGTCTTATACAAAGTGCACGAAAACCTCATTGGGAGTGCTAAACACTGGTCTTATTTTTTGTTTTCTTAGAGGGAGTATGGGAGCTAAGGAAAATGCATCGATCTACCGGGTGTAGGCTCTTGTGATTCTCCTGAATTGATTTACTTCCTCGTAGGAAGGGAGTAAGGTATTTCAGGGTGAAAAGGTTCTTCTTGAGGATGGGATGAGTCAACCTCTTCGAGAGTACTCAACGTGTGTGGGTTTTCTTGTGAATGACTAGCCATGCATGTGGGTTGTTATGAATCTGTAGGTTTTTTGAAATGTTATATAAAATATATATTCAACCATTCATTCTCAGGCCCTCCTTCTAGTGCCAATTCTGTGGATGTGTATTAAATCCCTTGATTCAACAGTAGGAACCAAACCCACCACCAAGGCCCAATTAGACTCTACAACATTTGAATATGTAATGGTTCTCCAAATATTGTGATCCAACCAAATTATCAATGGGATTTGTGTTTTATTGTGAAGGCTCTTCCTTCAGTTAGGACTATTCTCTTATGTATTTTCTCTTGGGTGGGACTGGTATGAGAGATGGAAGCTAGTATAAACCAACTTGACAACAAACATGATTAATTTTTAACTACTGGGGAAGAGGCTAATCTTGGGATAACCCACTTCTCAAACATGCAGACAATGATTATATACCATAGGTCTAGTACTAATACATCAACCATGTGAGAATCCAATTACTGTCTGAGAAAATAATTATCAAAAAAGAAATCAAATATGTAATAAGATAATGGAAAGAAAAATGATTCATCTACCACAACCATTCATCACATAATAACACAATGATTCATTTTCATCATTAAAGCCAAGAACATTAAAACATTGGACCAAATAACTTGACAATAGAATTTATTTATTTTACTCATTACCACATCATTCATGAAACAAAATAGGAATTAGTTCTTCTCCATGTCCAATCACATGCATTTGATGAAAATAGTTTATCTTTGGTCCATAAGGACTTCTCAATTCATAGCAGCTTCAAAATAATTCTTAACAACTAGGAATAAAGAGTTATTACAACAACCATCGATGCCTCACTAATTGGTCGATGTCTTTATTTATAATATAAAGTTCAACTGAAATTAATGGCTAAGTGCAGTTTAAGAAAAACAAAAATCACCATGTGGCGTCATCTTCTAATGGTTTCTTTAACAGTCAACCCGAAATATCTCTTGAAAATGGTGAGTTCTCTTGTATTCGAACCAACTGATAAATAGTTCTTCATAAGTTTGGGCCCATAGAAATATGTGTTGTTCCATAAGAGACGCATATATTCCCCTAATTTCCACTGCATCCGCTTGATACTTTACTAGACTGGAGTCCAACTGCTATAGCATGGTTCGGGCTCTGATTGGATTTCCTGCAAATCGTTTCACCTGCCTTGATATTGCATCGGTCATCTTTGCGAGTTCTTCGGTCCATAGAGAATGTTGTTTGGCATGCGACTACACTATCTCTTTCAGGTCAATGAAGTTGTCGGGGGTACCGAACTCGGGGAGTCTGATATATTTTATTACTTTATTAATTTTCTCCCAGTGCTTCTTACATCTAATCCACTACTCTTGGATTTCTCGGTGTGGGTCCTAAGACAACTTAGCCCAGTACTCGATTGACATATTCATATGATTAAGACTGCTTTTTCCAACTGTCTGAATGCCATGTTATTCCTTGTCTCGGCCCTACTATACTACCTCAATGTACTCAAGTATTTCTACCATTTGTTGTGCCCTTTCGTACCATTGCTCCATATCTTTGAATGTCGCGAGTGCCATGAGAGTTTCCTACTGGAACTCAATTATTTTCACAGTTAAAAGGTGTCATTCTTTCTTGAATTCATTGTAAAATTCTTCGAACTCACCTTTCAGGTACACAATAGTCTATGTGGTGCCTTTATAGTATTCGGTCAGAGGACGCAAGTGTTCTAGATCCTTTAGGGCAGTGGCTAGTTCCTTTTCGTGTCTCTTGGCTCTATCTAGGGTGGCATCTGAGAGTACCTTTTCCACACTGAGAAGTTCAGAAATCTCGGCGTCTGTGGTGTTGATCAAGTTCTCCTCTGTAGTAACCAATATGGAGTGATCCAACGTGATCCTTCTTGTCTTTTTCGTCCTTTGCACGATGTATTTTCTCTTTTGATCATAGGAGATGGCATAGACATATTCTACCTCATCTACCAGCTCTGGTATATGATGATCAACCCATGTGAGCATGTTTCCCAAGCTATCGGTTGTGTATACTCGTTCAAGATTGGGCTCTTGAACTTCCTCGTTGTGCCTGGTAGGCCCAATGTTGGCACAGGGAAGACCCAAGGTTCATCTCCAAGAGCGCACCAACAAGCCCTAACTATTGGCCATTTCGACTACACCTGCGAAGCAAATGCAATCTCACCCGAAGCATCTATGGGGGGATTACATGATAAGGATGTCTATAACCAAGGGAACTATCAATTGGATCCAACACTAGAACAATACAACATGCATATATCACTTATCATCTTAGATCTATTCCACACATCTATCAGATCTACCACAATAATGAAATAACAGTATATCAAGGAAAAAGAACATAGCATCAATCACACACACAAGACAAGATATGTGTGGTTCACCCTCTCTCTAGGGATACATCCACAGAACTGTGCTCTATAGTGTATTAATATGAAGCATACAGTTCTTGTTTTTTCTCTTTAGCTAGCAGTTCTTCTTTCTTCTTCTATCTATCTCTCTATCTCTCCCCTCCCTACGCACCCAGCTAAAGATCTTAAAATACATAAGGCTCTCGTACTCAGCACTTCTCTCTCCCATGATGTTACTCACTTGATCACACTATTGCACCTCTTTTTCCACCTAGATGAGAAAAACAGAGGTGCTTGCAAGATTAGTTGGGTTTGCTAAGTAGGACAACTGTAAAGAAAAGGGTTAGAGAAAGAAATATAAAAGAACTACTAAGAATTAAACTAAGAAATAAAATAACAACTAAACTAGTGAGCATAGGGACATAAGAACAAAAGAAACAATAAGACTCATGTCACCAATGGTAAGGTATATATCAGTGAAAGAAAACACCAAGAAGAAAGAGGACTATGAGTCCCTTCTTCCTCCAAGGGAGGGCTCTTCGACCCCCATAAATAAGCTCTTCTTACAACTTTGAATGAAAATGGTGAAAGAATTCCTTGCTAATCCACTCAAGGGGTGAGATGGATTGCCCAATGTAATGGTGCTAGTATACACTTGACGAGAATAGAGGATTCCTCAAGAGAATAGTAGCAACATAACTTTGCTATTGAAATTCCTTAAGAATGAAGTGCACCCATGGCCTTGTTTTATAGAACCTCTTTGAGGTATTGTGCAACTAGCTTGTAGTGTAAAAAGAGGCTAATTAGGGAATTTTTAGGTCTTTGACCAGCCACCCAGTCAGATCCAGTCTAGATTTGAGTGTTAAATCAACTTGGAAGCTAAACTAGAAGTGGGTGGGAGGCTGAACAATATCATAAATGCGTTGTTATCATATGTGCGTGGCTTTTAGCGACCACAATCATGCATCGGGCGCATGTCTGCTTTCTTGCATTTTTGTTTTGCGCATGCCCTGTGTATTCATAGCGCACTTTAATTTTGTCACTGGTTGTATAGTTTTTAACCCTTTTGGAAATGATTTTGTGGTAATTTTGGTCCATGCATGACCTCATAACTGTTTGACGATGTTGGATTCTTGTAACCATTTGCGGATGAAATTTCAGTGATAACAGATGCCCCCTGATGGATGAGGTTAGGAGCATACGTATAGCCAAAATTCATCAATGTTTCTTCTACTGAGAGTTTTGTTGTAAGAGAAAGCGATAGTGGGATTGTCAAGAGTTACCCATTGGAGGGAGAAGGGAACCTGTAGAACCCAAGCTTCCATAACGTGTGTAAAAATAAATTGTGTACAAATGAGGTGGGCATGCCCCATGCTCATGTCATGTAACTCAAAAAGGAATGGTGTGTTGATGTAGACAACTGCAGCGCCCTCGGGGGAGATCGTGATAAAGGAAGAAGAAAATTATGTGGAGGAACATACCTTGAATAGTAGGCAGTGATATCTGTAAGAAATATCACAGATTCTGTAGGCATTGATAGCCCAGCCAAGTTCAGAGGTCTTAAAAAATATAAGAAATAACTGTAATAGTCACAAAGTAAGACCCACCATAACATGAGAAAGTGTTGAAGTCGAAGGTTATGGGGGTCAATGACAGTAGGGAGAAATTTTGGTTCTCCCTGTGTTGTCTGATACCTCTCATTCAAAAGGTAATGAAAGTCAAGATATTGTCACCCTTCTAGAAACTGTGTTGATGTCGACAAAAAGGGGGGACACGACTCCAAGAAGCAAAGGGATTCGTGAAATATACTAAGTGAGGTTAGGAACTTAGGAGGAACATGGATGAAATCAATATGTATGGAGACTCAAGACTTCCCTTGCTTGGGGGTATGTGTGAGGTATAAGTGGCTGCAACCGTTCAACTAGGTTGAGTGTCAGGGGGACAACAAGACAGGGGATAAGTTGTGCCAAAGGCGGGACAAAGTGAACAAACTTAGAGGGTAGAGGTAAATGGCCTGTGGGATACTTGGAGTATATGGACGATGTCAACCAGGGTAGATGATAAGGAGTGCCCCAACCAAGGGCGACATGGGTTGCATTTTCCAAAAAAGGGAAGAAGGTCGCCAAAGGGGACGACAAAAAGATATGTAAATGCTAGAAACAAAGGCTTTTTACAAAATAAATAAAGAATAATTTGGGATGAGTGTAAAAATATAGAAATGGGTGCCCCAATGTAATATGGTTGGGCCAATTAGGGCACAATTTGCTTGGAGAACTGGTGGAGGGTGGGGCCCCCATGGGTGGGTTTATGTATGAGGTAGGTGAAATGGAGGGAAATTTGCAGAGGGGCAAACTGATTTGTGGATGAAATGGAGGGTTCATGATACTGCGAAGGTGCAGTCAAAATAGAACCTTGAAGAAATAATTTGGGAGTCCAGTGGGAAAGCTAGAAAAATGAGGAGAAGGAGTATGTGGCTGATTCACGACATGATGCAAGACTATCGGGACTCTCATCCCTAAAGGGTTGAAAAAAAACTTGAGTGTCAAAGTGAAAAAGGGTGCTATGAATGGGACAACTCATGTGGGGGAGAGTGCTATCGGGTGACAGTACCTAAGATGCAATGTAGGTGTTGGTACTGCAGAGCTGGAGATGGGGATCCTAGAGGCAAATGTCAGAGGGTGTGACTGGAGATGCAATTGAGATTCAGAGGGAATGATTACATGCCAGTGCTGATTATATACCTGAAGGGGTTGAGTTGATGTATGATGACCAAGTACCTACACACATGAAAACCAAATACCCGACGTGAAAAATATCTGAAGAGAATCGAACATAGAAGAATTTATTTGATAATTTTGAGCATGAGCATACGTACCTGGATGGGGTATGAAAAATGGTGCCTCGGGGACTAAGGATAAAAAGTGGCCCGGGGAATGTCTTGATGTAGATGACGAGATGTTGATCTCGTGGCTAAAGACGGATCAAAAAATGGACACCCGGTGCTCCCAAAGTGGTGATTGGAAGTTTGGAAGAAATGCCTATATATATTTGTAGGGCCCACATTGCCACCTCATTTGTACTTGCTACCAGAGAGACTAGACGAGAGGTATTCAGAGGAGATTTTGAGATTTCAAGAGAATGAGGCAGCCGACTCAGGACCGATGAGATTTAGGTTAGTATTCTTATCGTCCTTCATAGAAATAGGTTTTCCAGTTATGGGCAAGGCCTGTATGGAGGGCCGTACATGGGGTTTTATCGGTGTGGGCACAATGGTGCATGGGTGCCCAACTTTGTAGTGGACATGCACATTGTGATGTGTGCCTATGTTCATGACAGGGGTGCATGGAGGTGCCCCTGTAGGGTGAGCAAGCGCACAGGCATGCACACCTGTGAGATGGACAGGCGTGCCTGCGTGCACGCCTATGGGGTGAACATGCATGAATATGTGCGCGCCTGTGGGGTGAACAGGCACACATATGTGCACACCTGTGGATTAAACAACCACGCCTTGGGGGAAAGGCTGACGTGTGTAAAACTTATCTTTTTTAATGTGTTTTATGGTCAATATGTCTGACCTAGGACTTTATTATGTTGTTGTAGGTGATCATTTTACACGATGTCGGTCGGCTGGCGAGAGCAGGATTGGTCCCAGTTGAGGGATGTTGTGGCTATTGAGGAGCTAGGGGTTCATGCCACTTTGGCAGCCTGTGGGCTACTAAAGTTCTTCGAGTGCCTGTTGATATGGGTGCAAGAGTATCTCCTACAGTTTCTGATCTGGATGTGGAGTCCGGACCTGCATTGCTTTATGGTGCGGGGTGGTGGCGAGGGTGGCCATTTTTTCACGACTGAGGTGGCACAGGTGTGGCAGCAGATGTTGTAGGTTATACTGTAGTATCCTTACATTGGTGTTGACTTCCAAGGTGATCCAGACATGTTGTTACATCTAGGGGAGGTGTTTGATCACCGAGGTATGTTTATGAGTTTGATATGTTGATTTTTGAGATAGCATGACATATGTATTTTGTATAGATGTTGATACTATAATTTGGTTGTTTGTATATGCAGATGTGGGAACTCGTGGGTGTAAGGTTGAGCTGACGAGAGCATCATCTCACTAGGAGCCGGGGAGACTGCCATGGGCAGGAGAGAGATATCAGTGTGAGGACGTCGAGGTGAGACCAGCTGATGACGAGATATCAGCGAGGAGACATCGTTTTGATGACCTAGGTGTCGGGCCATCGCATGTTCCTCCGATGGAGGCCAGGGGAGATTTTGAGGATATTCACCACCACCTGGAGGCAATGCTATAGGGTGTGCCTGAGGTCATGTGGTCACGTATCCAGGATGAGGGCATCCTGGAGCAGTGTGTGGGAGTTCCACCAACGTGGCGAGTTGTGGTGTGGCGAGCAGTAGTAGTAGGTGTTGCGATGACCGGATAGTTACCTCCCAGTCTGGAGGGACCAGTAGTGGGTGGGGGACCACCGCCTAAGGGAGGGGAAGTAGGTAGTGCTCTAAAGGCACCTTGAGTGTCGCCCTATGTATTTTTGTATTTTGTATATAAGTTGGTGAGCTCGTTTTGGTGTAGAGGCACCAGTTTTGTACCCAGGTGCTTCACTGGCCTGCGGATGTTTGTATATTTATACATAAACATTTCGATGGCACTGTGGACCGATTTATATATATATATGAGTATACATTTTGGGGTCTATGTGATGTTTACATGTTTTTTTTAATGTGTTGATGATGTCTAATCTATATATGTTGTGATAGGGTATTGATGGTTTATGTGTGTGTAGAGGTATCTTGATGTGATATATGCCAATCTAACACAATGTTAGCTAAGTTATATGTAATTTGATTCAATTGTCTTGGAATATGTGTACATGTAATGAAATGAAAATTTTGAGATAAAAGTCTAACTTACAGGTATTTGTGAAAGAGGTAAGGATCGCGAACACGGTACACATTATTGAGCTGGAGGATGACTAGTTGAGAGTCAAGAAAGACGCTAAGGTGACGAATACAATGATGATGGGCATCGACGAGGAGGCCAATGATGGTAGTGTATTCAGCTTGGTTGTTGGTTGCTGAACTCAAACATATGTCATTGGAGTGGAGCAGTTCATGTGAGGAAGTATAGAGGACCCAAGCTACCAAAGCGAGATTTTGTGTCTAACGGCTCGTGTCGTCGGCATAACTGATGTGGTAGGCCGGTGGAGGAAGCATCTGTCAATTATCACAAATGATAGTTTAGACTTGAGGGATGGAAAAAAGATTAAAAATGCTATAAAAGAAATAAACTAAAGTAGAATGGCTACGCTTAGGCATAAAATATCTTTAAGTATAACCCGTTGATGGGTTCTTTGAGAGAGAGGCCTTCAGGAGAGGCTAAGATGTATGCGCCTTTGGTGAGGCAATGTTGGATAATGTAGGGGCCATGCCATAGTGACTCGAATTTGCCATGACCAAAGGTATCGTGAGAGATATCGTAAGCAAGGATGAGGTCGCCTTCATGAAATGAGTGAAGTTTGACATGGTGATCAAAGGTGGATTTTGACCATTTTTTCGCTGCCTCATTGTTCTGTAATGAAGATTGACGACCTTCATCTAGGGACTCTAATTTCAGCAAACACTGCTCCATTGGAGCAATGTCAGGTAATAGCTCAATTGCGGTGCATAAGGTGTGAATGTCACACTCGATGGGAAGAGTGGCCTCAACCCCATGGACTAGATGAAATGGTGTGAAACTAGTGGCCATTTTCATGGCCGTACAATAAGGCCATAGCACGAAAAATAACATATGATGCCAATTGGTCTTATGTTTATTAACTGTGCATTGTAACATGGCCTTGAGGACCTTGTTAACTGCTTCGACCTATCCATTAGACTGAGGGTAATATGGCGAGGCAAACTCGTGGGAGAATCCTAACCGAGATGAGAGTTCGACGAAAATCTCATTCTCGAAGTGTTTCCCGTGATCGGAAACTAGTTGGAGTGGTACTCCAAAGCGGGGTATGATGTGATTAAATAAAAAATGCACTACAATGTTAGCGATGTTGTTGAAGGTGGACATAGCTTCAGCCCATTTTTTGAAGTAATCGACCGCGACAATAATGTATTTGTGTCCATTGCTGGATGGGGGATTACAAGTCATGAAGTTGATGCCCCATTTACAAAAGGGGCCAGAAGTAATGACTGGGTGGAGAAGAGCAGGTGGTGCTCATGCTTTGTTGGTGTAAAGATGACATTTCTCACATCGCTTCATGGCATGGATGAAGTCGTGAAACAATGTAGGCCAAAAATAACCTGCTCGGATGATTTTATGAGCAGTGGACATTCTCGAAAGATGGCCCCCACATGCACCGCTATGAAAATCGTTCAAGACTCGATCGGCCTCATCAATAGTCAAGCATCGACGAAGTATGGTGTTGACCCCTTGCCAATATAAGATATCTACGATGAGGAGATAGCGGGGGGCCTGGTGGCGAATACGACGAAGATCATCTTGTGAGAGGTGGTTACCGAAATTTTGGGTTTGGAGGTAGACGAGGAGGTCGTCATACCATGGATCATCTGAAGTAATATAAAAGAGATGTTCATCGGGGAAGTCGGTATTGACGGGGGAACTGGTAGTATCGGAGGGGAAGGCTGTGACAATTTTGGCAAGGACAAGAGATTTATTTCTCTTGGGAGTTGAAAATTAAAGATCGTACTCCTGAAGGATAATGATCCATTGGGAAAATTTTCCATTAATTTGCTGACGGCTGAGAAAGTATTGCATAGGGTTGGAATCTACGATGACCTTAGTCATGCTAAGAAGAATGTAATGGCACAGTTTCTGGACTGTGAGGATGACTGCAAGGGATAATTTCTCTTCGTGTTTATACTTCAAGGGTGGCCCTGAGAGGTTTTTACTAATGTAGTAAATGACATGTTCATGATCGTCATCGTTGATATGAATGAGAACTCCTGCTACTGAGACAGTTGATGTTGATATGTAAAGGATATAGTTGTGATTATAGTTGGGTGAACTAATTAAAGGGGTGTTAGACAACACTGTTTTAAGATCATCAAATTCTTTTTGGGGATGTTCATCCCAGTGAAATGGGATGACATGGTGTAGTAAGAAAAGGAAACCATGTGCTCAAGTGGTGTAGTCTAGGAAAAATCGTCTTAGAAAGTTAGCTTCCCCTTGTAGGCTCTAGAGTTGACGTAAATTACGGGGGGCTGGAATTTTTGTGATGGCTTGGAATTTGAGGAGGTCCACGGTAATACTGCTTTGGGAAACGATGAATTCAAGGAGGCGCCCTGCAGTGACGCAGAACATGCACTTGAGGGGGTTCAAGCAGATGTTGTACTGATGACACCATTGAAAGATGATCTGTAAATCATCAAGATGTTGGGTGCATTTCTTGGATCCAGCTGTGAGGTCGTCCAAGTATGCAAGGATGATGTGAGCCAGATCGTGAAAAATGTATGTCATAGCCCATTGGAAAGTTGCACCAGCATTCCTTAAGACAAAAGGCATGACACGATATACAAAAGTACCCCAAGGGGTAGTGACTGTGGTTTTGTATTGATCGACTGGGTGAATTTAGATTTGATTATAACCAAAGAAATCGTCCATGAAGGATAGAGCCTCTTGGCCTGCGCAGTCGTCAATGATTTGATCGATGAAAGGCATTGGAAATTTGTCTTTGGGGCATGTGTGATTGATGTCACGAAAGTCTGTGTAGACGTGGATAGTGCCTTATTTTTTGTTAATAGATATAGGGTTGGAAACCCATGATGTACAGGCGATGGGGTAGATGAACCTAACCGCGTGTAATTTGTCAATCTTGGCTTTGATGGCCGATGCTTTGGATGGGTGTAGCGGTCATTGTTTTTGACGAACTGGTGTAATTTCAAGCCAGTTGTCGATGCGATATTCGACGATAGAGGGATCAAGGCCATGCATTTCTTTGTATGACCAGGTAAAAATATCTCGATATTCTTGGAAGAGGGCTTTATAGGCAGTGATTTCTTGAGGAGTGCAAGTGGCGCCAATGGTGATTTCCTCGATGACTCCATTTTTTATGAAAATATCGATTTTGATGGTCGAGGAAATGTTGGCCATGTTGCCTTATTCAAAAGAATTAGGGGCAGGAATGGGGTTGTTGAACCAGTCGATATGCCCTGATGGGATAAAATCCTTGGTTTTGACCGCATATATGGGGCGTTGGTTAGGAGGCATGGAGGCTTCCTATGGAAAGAAGAGCGCTCTGTTGTGTAGCGCATCCCATGGCTAGTCGAGGGTGTTTAACTCTTTGAGTATGTCCTTGTCACAGTGGAATTGGCAGGAATACAAAGGATCTAAAAGAGTGATATCGATGACTGTCGCCAGGTGGCTGTCCCCTGGTGATGAAGAAGCAGGGGGAAAAACGCAATGATATTGCGATGGTTTGCTTGACATAAACCAAATATTGAAGTATTGAGGAGTACCAGTGGTAGTTGGATGTAAAAATTTTGTAGGGAAATCAATGGGAGAATTGGGGGGATTTGGGGGTGAATCCTCAGATAAGTCATCCAAGAACCATGGAGGTGTTGGGAGTGCCTCGGGTTCAGGAGAAATGATATGAAGAATCTCAAGTGATGTTAAGGTCCTAACCCACACATAGGTAGATCAATGTATTCAGATGTCATAAAGGTCAATATTAATAAGGCCTTTCAATAAAATAGAATAAGGCGGGTGTAAGAAGACCTAATAGAAGCTTCCGCTTCTAGAAGGATCTTCCTCTAGATGCTTCTCTTAATAGACATATTTAGTATAAATAAGGGTCG
>ML788501.1:206216-229029 GCA_009831015.1 Picea engelmannii
CGGCTAAGGGTAGGGTCTATCCTCCTTAGTTAGTGCCCTGAGATATTGGGTCGATTACTACTGTTGGACCCCACACATATATCAGAGAGATATAGCATAGGGCAAACCCTTGTCTATAGAACCCTTGAATACCTAATCCTTGGGGAACATAAACAAATTAAATCGGCAAGATCTATTGTCGCACATTTGTGTTTGGGTTGCTAAGTAAATACACATTTCTCTCTAGTTCAGAATTTGGGGATTTCAACACTGCAGCATTCTTCAGACCAAAGTATAACCCCGTAGAAAAAAAAAAAAAAAGTATGGAAATTTTTTCACCATTATTTGAGACCTATTCCATTAGATTCATCTCTTCTCCCTTATCACATTCATCCATATCATTTTTCTGCAAACATTTCTGACCCCGCCCACTCCCTTTTCAGTTCACCCATCCTCATGGCCCATACCCGTAGCCAAGAACTAGAGTCTCGCTTCAACACCTTGCAATCTGGTTTCCTTGAGACCCAACAAGAAGTGCAACAACTCAGTGCTACTATTGCCTCCCATGATGCATCCATGAATGCCTCTATAAATGTAGTCGTGCAGTCTGCAATGGTGGAAGTCAAACACAAACTGACCACCCAGCTTGAATCTGTCTTTGTATCACTTTGCACCAAACTAAATATCCCTACCGATGACTCTTTTCCTGATGCACATAAAAATACTGAAGGTGAAACTTCTTTCCATTCCTTTAAACCCCATCACTTTCAACGGGACATATGCCTTCCATGGGTGGATGTAACCAAATTTGATGGCTCAGACCCCACTGGTTGGGTCACCCAAATGGAACATTATTTCTCTCTCTACAACATTACAGATGACTTGGCCAAACTCCGGTATGGTCTTCTCCATCTACATCAAGAACGCTGGCAATGGTGGCAATGGAGAAAAACTTTTCGTCAAGGGTATATTGCTTGGACCCAATTTGTGGTAGATATTTATGAATGCTTTGACACTGACACCAACCATTTGGGCCGTTTGACAAAATTGAAGCAATCAGGCACAGTCGAAGACTTCATATCTACATTTGAGCGACTGGCTTTACGAACAGAAGGCATGACTGATGCTTTCTTTCGAGAGTGTTCTATCAGTGGCCTCAAAGAGGAGATTCGGGCCCATGTCTGCATGTCTCGACCTACGACTTGGGTAGAGGATACTAAAAAATCTAAAGAAGCACAACAAATTGTTTCCTATCAAAACCATAAGCCTTCCTTTATCCCTCGCCCTAAACAAGTAAACCCCACTACTCCCTCCACCCCATTAAAGATCCAAAAATTGACCAGGACTGAAATGGCCGAACGTCAACTCAAAGGCCTCTGTTATAATTGTGATGACAAATATTTCCCAGGCCACAAATGTAAGGAATAAAATCTTTTTATGTCCATCTCTGAGGATGTTCCGGAAGAGGATGATGACACTCCCTTTGTTCCCGAGTCACCAGAGGTCACTGACATAAACCCTCCCTCCGACCCTCCCGAAGTGGAACCAATCATTTCCCTCAATGCTCTCACTGGCTTCTCGGCCCCCCAAACCCTCAAGTTAATCGGTTACATCAAGCACTGAAAGGTCATCATTCTGGTTGATAGTGGCAGCACCCACAATTTTATTCATTGTTGCATTGCCCAAGAAACCCATTGCTACATCCATGTTGTCAACAATTTCCAAATCATGATTGCCAATGGTGGTTCTATGAAATGTGGTGGGCATTGTGAAAATGTGTGTCTCCAAATAGGTGACTACCAACTAAAATCCCATATGTTTTCTATTGAGATGGGTGGTTGCGATATTGTGTTGGGTGCAAACTGGCTCAGAACTTTGGGTCCCATTCTCATGGATTTTCAGAACTTAACCATGCAATTTGACCAAGGAGGCCACAAATATAAATTCCAAGGCATCACAGCTGGTTCACCTAAGATCATCGGTTCTCATCGCATGGAAAAACTGCTAAAAAAAGGTCATTTGGGTGTCATTGCTCAACTCCACACCATACAAGCCACAGAGACACCCCCCGTACCCCAAGACCTCCAAGCCCTCCTTTCTAAACATCAAACGGTATTTTCTGCTCCCCAAGGACTCCCCCCTTCCCAAGTTGTTCATGATCATTCCATTCCCCTTGCCCCAGGAATCCTCCCCCCCAATATCCGTCCATATCGCCACCCCTTTGCACAAAAAAATGAAATTGAAAAAATGATTCAGGAACTCCTTACTGCAGGTGTCATCCGTCCTAGTACGAGCCCTTACTCGTCTCCAGTCATCATGGTACTGAAGAAAGAAGGTTCTTGGAGAATGTGTCCTAACTTCCGTGCTCTCAACAAACTGACCATCAGAGACAAATTTCCCATTCCTGTCATTGATGACCTCCTGGATGAATTGAGTGGTGCCCAATTCCTTACCAAACTTGATCTTCGCTCGGGATATCACCAAATACGTATGAAAGAGGTTGACATTCCCAATATGGCCTTTCACTATGATTTTTTGGTCATGCCCTTTGGGTTGTGTAACGCCTCCTCCACCTTCCAGAGCCTCATGAACCATGTCTTCCATCCTTTTCTCCATCATTTTGTCCTAGTTTTCTTTGATGATATCCTCATCTATAGAAAAACCTGGATGGACCATCTTACTCATGTGGATCAAGTTCTCTACCTACTCTCTCAACACCAACTTTTTCTGAAACAATCCAAATGTGATTTTGGTGCCTCAGAAGTAGAATACTTGGGTCATCTGGTGGGAAAGGATGGTGTCAGGGTGGACCTGAAAAAGATTGAATCTATGCAAGATTGGCCGCACCCAAAGACTCTCAAAAGATTGCGTGGATTTTTGGGCCTCATAGGGTATTATCGTAAGTTCGTTAAGAACTATGGAAAGATTGCAACACCTCTCACGGCTCTCCTAAAAAAGAACTCTTTCACTTGGACTCCAGCAGCTGCTCAAGCTTTTCAAACCTTGCAGACGGCCATGTGCACCACTCCGGTTCTGGCCCTTCCCGACTTCACAAAGACCTTTGTGTTGGAATGTGACGCCTCAGGGAAAGGAATCAGCGCTGTCCTTATGCAAGAGGGTCTCCCTTTGTCCTTCACTAGAAAGCAACTGTCTGAAAGGAATCTGGGCAAACCCATTTATGAAAAAGAAATGTTGGTGATTTTGCATGCCGTTGAATTATGGCGTCCTTATCTCTTGGGGCAACGATTCCAAATTAAGACCAACCATCAAAGCCTCAAGTACCTTCTGGAACAACGCATTCCCTCCTAGGAGAAACAAAAATGGGTCACTAAGCTCTTTGGATATGATTATGAGATCATTTACAAGAAGGGAAAAGACAATGTCGTGGAGGATGCATTGTCTCGGAAATATGAAGACGAAGGATCCATTTTTTCTCTTTCCTTCATTGTACCCAATTGGCTGCAAGTTGTGCACCAGGAATGGCTTCAAGACCCCAAAAGTTTGCATCTGATCCAGCAACTACAGAACAAGGCTCAGGCTCCCCCAGGGTACTCTCGGCTCTAGGATGAGCTTCGATACAAAGGCTGCTTGTATTTAAGTAAACAATCCAAGCTCAAATCCACGGTACTTTCTGAGCTTCATGCTACACCCACAGTGGGGCACTCAGGGTTCACCAAAACATATGACCAAGTCAAACATTCTTTTTTCTAGGATGGTATGAAACAGGACATCCATGAGTTTGTGGCTGAATGTGAGGTGTGTCAATGCAACAAGGGAGAAACAGTCAAATCTCCAAGCACCCTCCAACCTCTTCCGATTCCCCCTGCTATTTGGAAGGATATCTGTATGGACTTTATTACAGGCTTACCCAAATCGGGGAATAAATCAGTCATAATGGTGGTGGTGGATCGCTTTTCCAAGTATGCTCATTTTTGTGCTCTTCACCACCCATTTACTACATCCACGGTGGCTCAAATTTTCATGGATCAGGTCTTCAAGCTTCATGGCATGCCAAACTCTATTGTTTCTGAATGAGACCCAACTTTCACAAGAAATTTTTGGCAATAACTGTTTAAGCTACAAGGCACACAATTGCATCTCAGCTCAGCTTATCATCCCCAGACAGATGGTCAAACGGAAGTCGTTAACAAGTGTTTGGAAACATATCTGAGGTGCTTTGCCTCTGAAAAACAACACCAGTGGGCTCAATGGTTACCCCTCGCCGAATGGTGGTACAACACTACATACCATACAGCCACTTGTATGACTCCTTTTGAAGCAGTGTATGGATAGAAGCCACCTTCAGTTCTCTCATACTTACCGGGTACCTTGAAGGTCCAGGCGATTGACACTTACAGTCCGAGAGGATATCCTTCGTACCCTTAAAGAGAACTTGGTCATGGCCCAGAACAGAATGAAGCAGCAAGCAGATCAAGGTCGCTCCGAACGTCAATTTGTAGAAAGGGATCAGGTGTTTCTGTGACTACAACCATATAAGAAAACTTCCCTCAAGGTCGAGCAGTGTCAGAAGCTAGCAACCAAATTTTATGGCCCTTACATAGTTCTCAAACGTGTGGGACAAGTCGCATATCAGTTAGATCTACCCAGTCAGTCGAAGATACATCCTATTTTTTCATGTTTCATGCTCGAAGAAGGTGATTGGAACCAGGTGCCAAATTCAAACCAACCTTCCAGAGTTAGCTGAAGAAGGATCCATTTGGCTACAACCAGAAGTCATTTTGGACCAGCGTGAGTGTCGCCTACGTCAGAGAATCATCAAGGAAGTGCTAGTACAGTGGAAAGATATGACTCCAACAGATGCCACTTGGGAACCAGCTACCATTCTGCAGCAGTTTCCACATCTCAAGCCTTGAGGACAAGGATGTTTTTAAGGGGGCGGACATGTTAAGGTCCTAACCTGCACATAGGTAGATCAATGTATTCAGATGTAATAAAGGTCAATATTAATAAGGGCTTTCAATAAAATAGAATAAGGCGGATGTAAGAAGACCTAATATAAGCTTCCTCTTCTAGAAGGATCTTCCTCTAGATGCTTCTCTTAATAGACATATTTAGTATAAATAAGGGTCGAGGGTATGAAAACCCTAGCTTGGATATTATTGTAACAGAGCATTGCTTGACTGGAGGTTGCCCCCTCGAAGAGGCCTGTGAACATTGCTATCTGAATCAAAGTGCCATTTCTATTGTTATTTTGTATATCATTTCTATGTATTGTGAAGATTATTCTGTATATTTTACTGTTATTCTGCCATTTCTAGCATTTCATTTATGTTCTTCATATTTTATATATCTAGTATCTTGCAAGTGATGAGGTAAGGTCAACCATCAATTCTGTAGGGGGCGCCATGGTTTGAATCGGGGTCAATTGGTGTTGCCTGTATTCAATGATCATAGGACATTGGTATGTAAAATGATCTAAGGATTCACATAGAGAGCAAGGGAATCTCATAAGTTCATTGAATGAAGTTGTGACATAATGGATGTCAATGATTTTTGGTAGGGATGATGTAGCTGGATTGGCTTCATTTTGGAATCTTTGGCATACTGTGGCTAATGTCTGTCGAAAGTGTGACAGTACTGGGAAATGGTGTGTATAATGGCCATATTCTGAACATATAGCATAAGTGAATTTGGTTCGCAGCCCTTTACTACTTGAGTGAGGGGCGGTAGCAGCAATACTTGCTACAATGGAGAGGGTTTATGGTGTTTGATTGAGTGGAATCAAGTTCCGTAACTCGAGTAGAGATGGGAAGTTGTTGGTTTGGTGTCCATATTTCTCACATAGAGCGCAAGGAGTTTGGACGCATGGGGGAAGTGGAGCTGTGGGCTCCTTCTTCTTTCACCTGCCCCTAGTTGTGGTAGGGAGGGTAGTGAGTGGGGGTGTAGTGGGTATGGTGGGAGTGAGTATGGGAATCATCATTGGGATTCCTTCCATTTGGAGGGGAAGTGATGGTTGAGGGACCATCTCTGGTGGATGTAAATACCAAACTGGAATTGCTAACACCATATTAGGGAGGGTAAGCATTGCGGCTACTTCCAAAGCTTGTAATCTAGGTGGAGGGTAGAAGAAGGGGATTTGAGTAATGGCTTGGGGAACTATCTCCCAAACTGGGATATGGCCTTGGGGAGAGGTGAAATCATGGACTGGTGGAGTTGACGAGTTTGCAGGAGGCTCATGAGGGGGGAGCTATACGACTAGTGGGACATCAGATATGATAGAAGCCTCCCTAGGAGGAAGAGTATCCTCTATGTCAGTTCTGTTGGATGATACAACACATACTTGATTGGAAGGATGAAGGAGTGTTGGTGCACCATGGTAATTTCCTAACAATGATGAGTCTTTGAAAATTCTGGGACCCATTTCAATGAGTGGGTATGCATCATGACTCATGTGGATGAGAGGGAGAATGTTATCGATGTTGGCAGAAGGGTTAGGCTCGTAATGTGAGACTTGGTCAATGGTATTGATCTTCCCATTATGGGGGAACATCATCATTCGAAAGATGGAAGATGCAACTACCTTCATAGCATACATGTAGCTACGATTGAGCAGGATATTATAATTGAGTGGGGCATTGATAAATTCAATGTCGATGAGAATGGCCTTTCCCCTGAGTTCTACAGGGAAATTTTGGAAGAGCCCTTTAGGAGACTATGGTCTTCCGTCAGAAGCTCTTAAGGTAATGGTAGATGGTATGAGTTCGGGGGAGCCAAGTTTCTTCCATACATATTTGGACATAATTCTTGTGGATTCACCTTAACCGATGATGCATCGATGAACTGTAATGTTCTGAATTTTTACTGGGATTTGAAAAGCGATTAGAGAGGGAAGTTGAGGTTCTTCGTTGTCGAGATCAAATGTGATGAGTTGAGTATCCGCGGGGTCGACTTCCCACAAGGTGGAAAGTAATGATTTCCTCTAAGTGGGGAAAGTTTGAAGGACCTCTAAGACTAAAGGTGCTAAACTGCAGCTACAGTGCTCTGAGACTTCTGGTCCGGCCTATTGTTGAAGCCCTGGAAGGGAAGTAGGGAAGCCGAGGGACTATTGAGTAGAGAAGGGACACACTTCCTTCGGTGGGATAGGCATGTGGGGAATGAGAGGTTGTAGCCTGTTAGTTGAGTGAGCACCTGAGATGGAGTCTTTCCTGTTGTCCATGAGCCTTAGCCTAGATAGGAACCCTTTACCTTGGGTGGAGTTCAGTCCCAACTCGGGGGTGACTCACTGTTGAGAGTGATGAACAATGTAGTCTATGGCTAGGAGGTTCGTGGACGATCTGTACATAGTTGGTGACAATCTTTCTAAGATAAGTACCAATTGTATGATAAAATGATATGTTGCTTTGTTATTTACATGCCTATGTTACTTTTTATCATATATGTGATTATAATTGCCTGTATGTTTATGGGTAATTCCTTATAAATGCTAGATATCTTTAGTTACTTTTATTTCAATATAAAATTCGTATGTTACAGAAAGTAATTGTTCGTATATGTTTATATGTAAAGATTCCACAAGAGTGATGTATGTATATATTTTAGTTGCATATAGTTTATAGAGTAAATTTATGTGGCATAGATTAGTTGACTATTGGGTATGTTACTGTATGTTCTGTAGTAAGGGAACGAAAGTGTTCCCTAGAGTATCATGGTCAAAGCATGAGTGGTTTCTCTGAAGTGGCATAACCCAACCTGCAGTTGGCTCGGGGAACGTTACAAGTTGGTATCAGAGCTTCAGTTGTATACTGATCTTGGATGGGCCAGATGGGTTCAATTGAAGTGAATATTCACAAAAGAGTAACTTTGAAGTGACCAAAATTGGAGTCACGGAGTGTCCATGGAAAACGTTGGTGTGTTGGCGCACGCGGTAAATTATGGCACCATGCAGGAAAACGTTGGAGTGCCAATATGTGCGGTAAATTGTGTCATTGTGTGGAAGATTATTATGTGTGGATGCACACACTTAATTTAGACTTGCGCGGTAAGAAAACACATAGTAATGTGCACATGGGGTGCACAAGTATTTCTTAACACAAAGGAGTTTTATTGGTACTTGCATAAGTATGAGTATAAGTTGTTTCACGATAGTATATTCAGTAGTGTGTGCAGATAAGTGGGCACGATGGAATATGTTGAACTTGACATGGTTCATGCATAGGATGAAATTCATGTGGAATATTGGTACACAGTACCAAAACTGTGCGCAGTGGATATTGGCACACAACGCAAGAGTAGTGCACGTAATTTTTCGGTGTGACGTAGAAGAAATTCACAGTAGATATAGGTGCACGGAAAAACGTTTTACCTTGTAATATTACTATGCAAGATAAATATAAATGAACAAGTCAAAGTTTAGTGCACGCAAAGTTGCTTGGAAGGCAATGAGTCTGGGTTTAATTTTCATAATAATAAAATAAAAAGAAACACACAACCGCATCGAAGAATTAATTAAAAAGAATTATGAGTTTTAATTTCCCTCGATTTAGACAAATGAAAATAAAATATAAGATTACAAGAAAAACTTATTATAAAAGAAAACAATATTCAAAACATCACAAGATAGAAATTTTAATAAAACAATCTAAAATCCATTTTTGTATTTATATAATCGTATTAATCACAGAATTACAAAAGGGGGATAACAACAGTTAGCATATTGTGAAAAAGGGTCATTTAAAGAACAGGCCTATCATCTCCGGTACTCTTTACCTCCGCTACTGGCTATTCAAAATTCCCCGAGACATGCTTATTTTAGTTTAAGACTTACTTCAGCTTAGCAAACTCCACCTTTAAGGAAGAATCTAACTAGACCGGTTGATTCTCTCCAACACTTTTGTCCACTTCAGCCGTAGATTCCTCCATCTTCTGTCCTTTAATCCTTTTCTTCTTAGCGGTTGGCATGTTGATGACTAAATCCTTCATAGTGGAATTCAACCTGACTTCCAACCGTGAGTCTATAGTTGTCTCTGTGTGGAAATTTGTTGCTAGAATGTGCACAAGGACCCTTTCCTCCTTATTCACTGGAAATTCTAGCATGTTTCTCGAATAACCCGTCTCACTTGATTTAGCCTTGTCCATGTATCACAGGTTGTGGATACCAATTTTTTTTATAACAAGCAGAAAGTCGAGAATTTTGGAGATTACTTCGGTTATGGATACACATATATCTTCATACTTGGGGAGTAGTAATTATAGAATTCCATTCATGAAGAGAAAATGGATTACGTACAAGAGAGTTGGGTTTCCATGTTCGACCAATCCATTTCGAATGATTAGATTTTGAGTTCGTTACATGGCGGCGTTCAACAGATGTCACATGGCTGTGAAGTATTGAACGAGTGAAGCAAGGTGATATAACTAAGTCATCACCTGCTCCACGAGTGGTGGATTTGACATGTTGAGACATGTGATACCGCCTCTTGCCGAAAGTGGTTTCAAAAAACCACCTTCTTGCACAGGTGTATATCTGAAGGCACTGTACATCTGTGTTTTCAAGACTTGGGTCTTATCTATAATTTTCATGGTGATAACACTAGGAAATTGGGAGAGATACTTCTTATGTTTATATTGGACCAAAATGGTGCATACTCTCATGAATTGTTGAATTGATAGCATGATAAGTTTCGATGGCTGCACATTTTGTATAATTAACAACTCGATCAGATCGGACTAGTGCAGAGTCCATAGGAATGGAAGAGGCACAAGGGAATTATAGTGAACAAGATGACAGCAGAGGGGTGGATGTCCATTTGGTCATGGAGGGAACTAACTCCAACATACATGGAGAAGAAAGGCATGAAGATATGAATATGGTTGAGACCATTAACAATTTGCAGAAGGATTTCCAAATCCATAAAGCTGATAATGAAAGGCTTATGAAATCCAAAGAGAAGCATGATGACTTTAACATGAAGTTATTGGAAGGTTTGAACATAATAGAAAATAAATTGGTTAAGGAGAGTAGCTCAAGTAAATCTGGGAGTCACAAACCTTCAGAGGAGAAAAGAAAAGTAAAAAGTGCTAGTAGCCATCACCATCATTCCCAAAGGCATTCCAACAAGAGAATAGGAAACATCTCGAGTCTATCCCCTATTAGAAGGTATACGAGATTTGGGGTGAATGAGATGAGATGAAAAATGAACAAAATCAAACCTCCTACATTTGATGGTGAGCACAAGAAGGATGAAGATGCACAAAGATGGTTACTAGGCATGAGGAAGTATTTTCAATTCCATAATTATTCTTCTCATGCAGAAGGTAGAATCACTATCTATAAACTCAAAGGAAATGCCTCCATGTGGTGGGATCAACTTGTGCAAGTGTAGAACATTGTAGAGAAAAGTGTTACTTGGAGGGAATTCAAGAAGTATTTTGAGAAGAAGTACTTGACTAAGAGATACTATGACAATAAAATGAAAAAGTTATTTGAACTCAAGCTTGGAAGTATGACCATAGATGAATATGAGATAAGGTTTCTAGAACTCCTAAAGTATGTCTCTTTCATCAAGGATGATACAATCAAAATTCGAAGGCATTTAAGTGGATTTCCATCATTCATTAATGACAAAATACAGTATGATGATCCCAAGACATTAGAAGAGACCATAAGGAGAGACAAATGCCTATATGAGCAACAGAAAGTAAGGCCAGCTTTCCAAAAGGATTGGGAAGAAAATAAGAAATTCAATATGGATTAGAGGATGAAGGGAGCTAAGCCACCATTCTTTAGAAATAATCCACAACGACAACAAATTCCTAAAGAACCCAGAACAATTGACACAAGGAGTCAAGGGCCAAGGCATCCACCTATGCATTGTTGGGGTTGTAAAGGGGACCATATGTTCATAGATTGTCCTCACTGAGGTGAAAAATGTAGGTTTGTTCACAATGTATAGCGAGATGAAACAGTGGAGGACATGGGAAGATATGTGCCAAGTATTTATGTAGCCATGGACAACAAGAAAGTAGAGTATCAATCCCACATGATTGAAGTGGAAGGTATGATCAACAACCAAACCCTTGCTATTTTAATTGATTCAGGAAATAGGCATAGTTATATAGACCCTAATATGGTGGAAAGTTTGCAATTTCCAAGAAGAAAGCATGGGAAATCCTGGTTGGTACAACTGGCTACAGGAGCCATAAGAAACATTAATGAGATGGTTAAGTCATGCCTCATAGACATAATTGTACTGAACACCAAGGAAAATTTAAACATCTTTCCTTTAGGTTCCTATGAATGTCTAATTGGGATGGATTGGTTGGACCAACATCACACTCTCTTAGACTATCACAACAAAGTATTTACTTTCCTGGATGAGGAAGGGAAACTAAGGAAGGTATAGGGAATCCCCAGGGTAGTAACCATTAGAGAAATTTTAGTATTGCTGCTGAAGAAGTGTTACAGAAAAGGATGTCAAATAATTGCAGCTCATTTGGCAGAGACACCTAGAGATAAGGTGCCAAATTTGGAAGATTATGCAATCCTGGAAGATTTTGAAGATGTGTTCAAGGAGTTACTCGGACTACCCCCAAGGAGAGACATTGATTTCTCTATAAATTTGATGCCTGGAGTAGAGCTAGTATCGAAGACTCCTTACATAATGAGTACACCAGAATTGAAGGAGTTGCAAATGCAGCTTGAAGAACTTATGAAGAAGGGGTATATACGCCCAAGCATGTCACCTTCCAGTGCCCTAGTCTTGTTTGTGAGAAAGAAATATGGAACAATAAGGTTGTGCATTGACTTCAGAAAGTTGAATAAAGTGACTGTTAAGAACAAGTATCCTCTACCAAGGATTGATGACCTCTTTGATCAATTAAAGGATGCAAATATATTTTCAAAGATAGATCTCAAATCAGGATACCATCGCGTAAGAATTAAAGAAGAAGATATTAGCAAGACCTACTTCAGGACAAGGTTTGGTCATTATGAGTTCACAATGGTACCATTTGGGTTGTCAAATGCACCAGTTGTTTTCATGTGCTTAGTGAACGGTGTTTTCTGAGAGTATTTAGACAAGTTTGTCATTGTCTTTTTGGATGAAATTTTTATATATTCCAAGTCAAAGGAAGAGCATGAACATCATTTGAGGATGGTGTTGCAAGTATTAAGGGAGCATCAGTTATATGCCAAATTCAGCAAGTGCTCATTTTATCAGAAAAAGATTCATTATTTGGGGCATATCATTTCAAAGGATGGGATAGCAGTGGATCCTGAGAAGATAGAGGCCATTAGAGAATGGTCAGCACAGAATAATGTGATAGACGTGAGATCATTCATGGGTCTTACAGGCTATTACAAAATATTTATAGAAGGATTCTCAAAGATTGCACACCCAATCACTTCTTTGCAAAGAAAGGGAGTGAATTTTCAGTGGGCACTGGATTGCGAGAAGAGTTTCCAACACTCGAAACAATTATTAACAAGTGCTCCAATATTAAGGATCGTAGACCTAGAAGAAGAGTTCATTGTATGCATCGATGCATGTAATGAAGGACTTGGTGGAGTCCTCAGTCAAAATGGGTTTGTCATATGTTATGAATCAAGGAATTTGAAGGATCATGAAAGAAACTATGCCACTCATGATTTGGATTTGGCAGGCATAGTGCATGCCCTGAGTAAATGGAGACACTACCTCATGAGAAAGAGGTTTGAGATAAGAAAAG
Source organism: Picea engelmannii (assembly GCA_009831015.1). Classification (NCBI taxonomy): domain Eukaryota; kingdom Viridiplantae; phylum Streptophyta; class Pinopsida; order Pinales; family Pinaceae; genus Picea; species Picea engelmannii. The sequence goes on from ML788501.1 coordinate 218,883, forward strand.
ACCACAATGGTCTAAAATATTTATTTGATCAGCCAAATCTAAATGCTAGACAAAGAAGATGGTTATAATTTCTAAGTGAATATGACTTTGATATAAAGCATATCAAGGGGAAAGAGAATAAAGTGGTTGATTCACTCAGCAAGAAGGTGCATGAATTACATGCTACAACCATTAGCATGTACCAAATTGATATTAAAAGAAAAATTATGGAGGCTGAAAATGCAAATCTGAAGAACAAAGAATTGGTAGCAATGCTACAGCAGGGTAAGATGCTTCAGAAGGTGGATAATTATAAGTTGGGAATAGATGGAATATTGTTGCGCAAGAACAAAAAATTTGTTCCAAATGTCCAAGACTTGAAACATATGATTTTGCATGAAATTCATAATGTTCATTATGCAGGGCACCCTGGATATAAGAAAACCATGGCAGTGATCAAGAGACATTACTTTTGGCCAAGTATGAAGAAAGAGATTGATGAGTACATCGCTAGATGTATGGAATGACAGAAAGTGAAAGATGAGAATAGGCACCCAGCAGGGTCACTGAAACCTTTAACCATTCCTAAATGGAAGTGGGAAGTGGTGACAATGGATTTTAGTACGGGATTGCCTAGAACAAGCAAGCTACAAGATTTAATCATGGTGGTGGTGGACAAGCTTATGAAAGTTTCCCATTTTATTCCACTGAAAACTGCAAAAAAGGCATCAGAGGTTTCTGATATTTTCATGAAGGAAGTGGCACGATTGCACGGGATTCCTAAAACAATTGTGTCTGACAGAGACCCGAAATTCACCTCAAATTTCTGGAAAGGATTGTTCAAAGGATTCAAAACGAATCTAAAATTTAGTACATCTTATCATCCTGAGTCTGATGGACAGACAAAGAGGGTGAACAGGGTGATAGAAGATATGCTGAGAATGTATGTGATGGACAAACCATTGAAATGGGAAAAATACCTACACTTGGTAGAATTCACATACAATAATGGGTATCATGCATCATTGAAGATGAGCCGATTTGAAGCACTTTACGGAATAAAGTGTAATACTCCAATGAGTTGGGATAATCCAGCTGATAGGACAGTAGTTGGTCCAGAGTTGCTCAGGGAAATGGAGGACCAAATGAAAAAAATTAAGTAGAATTTAAAAGATGACCAAGACAAACAAAAAATTTATGCCGATAAGAGCAAAACCCATAGAGAATTCAAAGTGGGTTATCATGTTTTCCTGAAAGTGAAAGCTAACAGGAGTTCCCTGAAGTTGGGAAGTTGTGCCAAGTTGGCAGCCAGATTTTGTGGGCCTTTTGAAATCTTAGAGAGGATTGGTCCAGTTGCTTATATGAATGCATTGCCTACATCTATGTCTTTTCATAATGTCTTCCATGTATCATTGCTAAAGAAATATATACTTGATGCTAATCATGTTATTGACTGGAATGTGATTCAGGTGGAGAAAGAAGGCACTTTTCAAGTGCATCCAGTGCACATTTTGAACCTGAAAGTCAAACAGCTCCAGAACCGATCCATAGGGCTTGTAAAGGTTCAATGGACCTGGCACAGCCCTGAGGATGCTACTTGGGAGCATGAATATGCAATGCAGATAGAATACCCGCAACATTTTGAATATTTTTGAAAACTCTATTATATATGGGTGTATGATGCACCGAAGATTATGCATAAATAAAGGGAGGGGATTGTAATATCCCTCGGCCGAACCCAATTGTAATGTAATATTAATGTATTTAAGTTGGTGAGTTGTTTTGACCTCATTTGTGTTATAAGCCTAATTTTCACCAGACATGCTTACCTAGCATCAGGCCATCTCATATTCCTTCTTTGTCAAGCCACTACTGAACAACTCTTCTAAAAAACTCCATTTTTAAAGGTACATGCTAGCTGACCCACTACAGCCCATGTCTATCTACAGTTTCCACATTAGCTAACCCAGTACAACCCGTGTGGACCTACAGAACCACGAAAAAAGAAAAGTTGTTGGCAGAACACACAACTTTGGGCAAGTTAACTAAACCTTTCGGCCATGCATGGCCGATCATTCGACCAAATACCTAGCTCCTTCTAGCCTATAAAGTAAGGGGTAAGGGTACCATATGAAAGGAGGAAATACATAGTAAAGAAGCTCTACCCGAATTCGTATTCCCCTTTGCCCAAGATTCTGCAACCATTTTGTGATTTCAACGAAGAAGAGAAGCATGTGTGTTAGCAGTTGGTGCATAGTAAAACAGGATCCCAGGACTAGATTCATGGAGCAGTGGTCGTATTCATCATTGTAAGTTTCTTTAGTGCAGTTAATAATAAAGAAATACTTTTCTCATCCCACCATATGAGGTTTTCTTTATTTATTGCATACATGTTGATTAAATCTCTAACCCATTAATCTATAGATCAAATACATTTGGAGTTCTTTGTTTGTATTTTCTGAATGCAGTTCAGCCTTGGGAGGAGAGTTGCAGTCAAAGAAAGACCAAGAATGAAGAGGGATCGATATCAAATGCTTGAAATAAGGTATGTTCACTTGATCTTCTTAACTGCGTATTTTCTTAAGAATAATGGCGATTAGGTCTGTGATGATGGTAAAAAGTAGGAATCTTTAGGTATTTTATGCATGCATGATAAAATCCTAAGTGTTAGTCCGTAGGGGGATTTCCCACTCACAACAAAATTGGTGACCATACTGGGGATCTCTCAAGTTTTCCTGGAATACTTTTTGGTAGTTTTAAATTGGTTTCATCACCTTTTTTCTGAGTTTCTGCAAGAGTCTGAGATAGTAGGGATTTTGGTCTTACATACCAGTAATCCCTATTTTCTTTGCTTGGCTGCATTTTCTTTTTAGGAAGTCATAAAGGTACATGCAGCCTGGATAAGGCCTACATGTGTGTACACGCATGCTACCTTCACACAGCCCGCGTGCATACGATTGCCAATGAAGTGCTAGATGCATGTCTGAGAACCTAGGAAATCCTTCTCAGGAAGAGGCAGTCATCCTCTCCCCTACATAAGTGATCCTTCTTAGGGATCTTTTGGGTCCTTCTAGGTCTCTAATTGAACAGTCCATAGTCAGGTAAAAAACTCAGATCAACTTTTTCCTTGCATCTTTTTCTGGCAAAGTAAGTTTTTATGTCTTCAAGGGATTCTGTTTCTCAATACCAATACTCCCTTCCTGAGCTTAGCCACTTGTATTTCTTCTTTTGAGGAGAAATAGAGGCACACGTGGCCTGTAGTGGGCCTACACACATGCATACATGTCTTGTCTTTGGGCAGCCCATGTGCACACGCTGGTTGCTGAAGTGACAGTCGTGTGTCTGTCCAGAAACTTTTGAGGAGGCAATCATCCTCTTCCCTATCAAGCTTTTACTTCCCAGGTTTTTCTTGTTTCTTTCTGGTCTCTATCATACGCAGTTTTAGCCTAGGTTGTATTCCAGCATAACTTTCTTTTACATTTAAAATATTTTCTGTGTTTCCTAGATTTTTTAAATTATTTTTAGCTTGAAATTTTAAGAAATATGAGTTGCATTCATCAGTTTCTTTTAGAATCTTTTGTTATTTCTGCTTTGATTGGAAGAAAATATAAGAAAAAAAAAATTATTTTCTTAGATCTCTTTCTTTCCTGGCATTTTCTTTGCATTTTTATTTGAAAAAGAAAAATAAATTAGCATAGTGTTTTGTTTTCTTCTAATTTTAAAAGCATTTAAATATATATATATATAATCGTTCTTTGCCAGTGTTCATGTAAGTTTCATCATTTTTCACAAAGAGTCTTAACAACATCAGTTGCACTACCACACCCCTTTTGAATAAATCAAGCCTTAAAAAGAATGCTAATTAAAAATTACTAGACTTTATGTTTGTAGGATCCATCAACTACATTAGGCTAGAGCCTTGATTTAGGTTGGAGAGGAAAATCTTCAAGGCTATAAAACAAACATACGAGTCTGTGCTAAGGAGTGTAGAAGTCCAGTATCATGAAATTTATCTGAGACCCCCCTCTAACATAGAGGCTAAACACGAGTTCATGTGCGGAAAGGTAGTGGAGATAACCCCTCCAAAGCTGGAGCAATCGTAGTGGAGAACACATATAGAGGGCTTGTCTTGGGATTCCATCGATTTCATTTTCCACGTAGCTTCATGCATCTCAAATCTGTTCAAGGTCCTCAGTTGTCTTCTAGACTACTTGATTTCGATACCCTTGGCAGTTTTGAGGCTTGATACCCTTCTCATTGTGGTCTACCCGACTGTCGACTGTACCCACATGGTGATTGTTCACGTGCTGGCAACCTAGTTGCCTATCTTTATAGAAACATACACAGGTGACTGCAGGGGTATACCATGGTACCTAGGACAGACATCGGGCCATGCTTTGTAGAGTATACCTGGAGGGTGCTTCCGTGTTCGTGTTGCACTTGCACCAGTAATTTTCGCTAGTGTTGGTTGTTGTAACTGTTCTTCCAACTAGTTAGTCGTTTCTATAATGACTTAGTCAGTTGTATCTTTGGGTCTCTAACCTAGGGTGGTATACCACCCACTCCACCATTCGTGAGGACTTTTTGGTCTTCCTCTTAGAAATGTGGAGTCGCCTCTTTATAGGCATTGTTTTGATAGCACTAGTTTGCCAGAGTCAGTGCATGAGACTTTTACGAACTTGAATGATCCCGCAAAGGGAGAACCTGTGCATAGGATATTCATGGCTAATTTTCCCGACCATACCAACCAAGGAACCCCTTCTCAAGGGGATTCTTGTGCTTTTCCCTTCTTCAGAAATGTTGGTGTCCCTTTGATGGCCACTTTGTAAATTCCTGGGTTGAATGTGGGATTACCGGTTTGGTTGGGTACCATTGAAAATGTCCCAAATGCTCTTAAAGATTCTCAGTTAAGAACTTTATTTCATGGGCACAATGTTGATGTTTCTTCATCAGCAAAATCTTCTCCTCCTCCTTTTCCCGCCTCTGGTGAAAGTACATTTACTAGTAATCGGAAGTCTAAACGAAATAGAAAGATGAAGAATAGGAAGAAGAAATCACCAACCTCTATGAGTCATGTTGGAGATAGGTCAACAACCTCTGCAAGTCACATTGAATACAAACACCCAACCTCTGTAATTTATGCTGGGGGCACACACCCACCCTCTGTAATTCATGCTGGGGGAAACATTTTAGTCACTTCTTGTCATACTGGTAATAGGTATGTATCCTCTGCAAGTCATGTTATCGACCCATCACTAACCTCTGCAAGTCATGTTGGAGATTTGAAACCAACCACTGCTAGTCACATTGAAGGCATTAATTCTATTGAGAAACGTAGATGGATAGGACGTAAGCCTAAGTTCCCTTGTAAGCTTTGCAAGGGAGATCACCTTACTTAATTTTTCCATGGAATTCCAGAGGTACAAAGATTATGGTCCTTGTCTGCAAGCTCTTCTGATTCTGAGTCTTTTGAGGTTTCCTCACAGTCTATTCAACCATTGGTTGAGAAAGTGGTCATGTTGATGCAATCATCGGATGATCCCACTCCTCTTTTAGGGGGGTGAGGTGCCTTTAGACCTTGTAGTCTCTCATCCTATTTAGTCATTGGTTGACAAAGTGGTCATGCTGATGCAGTCATTGGTTGATCCCAATTCTCCTTTGGTGGGTGAGGTTCCTTTAGACCATGTAGTCTCGCAGCTTATTCATCCATTGGTTGAGAAAGTGGTCACACTGACACAGTCTTTGGCTAATCCCACTCCTCTCTTGGGGAGTGAAGTGTCTACCGACCATATTTTTAGCATTTCCAGTTCAGTACTTTCAGAACAAGGGGGCATTCTGCTCATTCCAAGTACACCAACTCCAAGCCCTGGGATGGTTTCCTTTGATTGGAATGATATTGTTGAACCTCATCTTCCTTCTTATGCACCTTTTAAAATAAGGGTTAAAGTTAATTCAACAAACATTTATTGATGTATTGTGGATGAAGGAGCTTCCTCAAGTATTTTATCCTCCTCGGTTTGGAAAGTCTTGGGATATCCTGAGCTTGTGTCTTCTTCGCATGAGTTGTTGTATTTTGACATACATCATAGTGAATATTTGGGGGTTCTTCCTCATTTACCTATATCTTTAGGTGGAAAGAGTGTCCTTGTTGATTTTATAATGGTGCAAGGCCCGTTATATTTCAATATTCTTCTCAGGCGTGATTATGTATATGCTATGAATGTTGTGGTCTCTACGCTCTTCCGGGTGATGCATTTCCCTCACAATGGAAGCATTGTCATTATCAACCAGCTGGCATCTGATAATCACCATCCTAGTTCAACATTATTTCAGACTACCCCTTTATATGTTCCTAGTGTTCATGTAGACTCTACCCCACCACGGGTTAATTATGTGGCATCTTATCCTCGATGTTCAATTGCTTATGAGCAGGAACCTGTGAAATCATGTTGGCCTTCCTGAGACTTAGTATCAGCAATTGATCCATTGGTTTATCCAATGGGGGAATGGGATCCCTTCTTTCCCCCTCTTAGTCCAAGTAGGCTTGAGCATCCTTCCAAGTTTGATCTCGTTATTTGTATATCCTCAAGCCCTCATGCTTGTTATTCTTCACTGATAGACTCTACCAGCCCTGGCCAGAACCTCCATCATCATATGGTGTATGGTCAATTTACTTCACCCTTTGGGACTGTTGACCCTCATTTTTGTGATTTCTTGGATTTTGAATTGCCTTTAGATGAGGCTATCCTTGAAGCCATGACTACGGTTTCTATACCAAGGGAGGACTTACACCATGATTTGTGTTTTCTTCCCTTTCGGGAGAATTTCCAAGTTGACTATCGAAGAGACTCTTCGTATGAGACTAGCAGTGGGATCTACCTGAACCAGTTTCATACATGAGTTGTATCCACCATGGGTCTTATTTTAAGCCCTTTTAAGACCCTCTAAAAATGAAAAGATTGTCGAGCGATCTTGTTTCCCTTCACGCTCGTTAAACTAAAATTTGAAGGAACGTATGTCTGGCGATAGTTTACCCCTTTTTTAGTCCATATGGTCAACTGTACGAACAAAGGTATACTCTAGAAACCTCGATTATATAGAAGAGTATTCTCAGGTATAATTTTAACCCATTTTCAGGCCCGAGGGACTAAATTTATGAAAAATAAACCCCCACAGAGTCCATAGTTAAGCTCTCTTCAGACTCCCTAAAATTGAAAATATTGTTGAGTTAATTTATTCTTTCACACTTGTTAAAATGGTCCAGAAGAAAATTCCTAACGGAGTCCATAGTTAAGCTTTTTTCAGACTCCTTAAAAATTAAAAAATCGTCGAGTGATCTTGTCTCTATCACACTCATTAAAACAGTTTTGAATAGATGTCTTGTTAGTGCTATTTTACCCCTTTTTCGAACTGACCAGACTACCATCGAAAAAGGTACCTGATTGGAGTCTCCTTTTACGTTTTTCAGACTCTCTAAATATGAAAAACTGTCGAGATTACCTTCTCTTGGCTCGTTAAAATTACATCGAAGGACATTACCATTGTGTGTTTTGTTAAACATGTTTGCATACCTATGTCTTTGGTCTAATGTTGGCTCCATGTTTCTCTCAACTGAACCATCTGAAGCATGCCTTATACACAAGCCATGTAGCACTTTGCCTCTACGTCTTGACACCTTTGCCCTAGGAGGGACTTTTCTTGAGTGTCCTTGCTTTGAACATCAGTCTTGTCCTTGCACCTCGAATGCATATGTTTGTGACACTCATTCCTCCTTTGTAACATAACATTATTTTATTCTTTTTCCAAAATTATTGAAAAATACAAAAAAATCAAATATACCCCAAAAAGAGGACGGGAAAAGTATTTTCTTTTTATTTGGCAGCACAATGAGTCGCCCTTGGGCAAAGCACATCCTTCCATTTGTTAGTCAAGCTATGGGATTTAATACGGACTTAGGAAGTTTTTCTCGCTACATAGAGCAGTTTCCACCTCCATTTGGTTATTCTTCCAAACATATGGAGAGTTTTTGTTGCCTCCTGCATCATGAACTTATGTCAAATGCCATGTTGCCTGAGTCTCATCATTTTTCGTGCTATTTCCCAAGGGAATTTTTACCAAGCCTAAGTCAACCCCTCTACATTTTGTCTCTTTCCCTCATGCTCGACCACCCCAAAAGTCCAATCAAGTCTTTGTTCAAAATCGATGAAGCCTTCAGTCTGATCATCAATATTCTCTAGTCCATACCCGACGAGCCATCAAATACCTCTGGGTAGTGAAGTTGTAAACTCATATTACACTCCTACCCAAGTTTTGAATATTTTGAAGTTGTTTCTTGAGCTCTGAAGACCTCATCTCCAGCCATTAGGCCTTATCATCTTTTTTATTTTGAGATGTAGCTCAATTGTGTATTTCTCATGGCTACACTTTATATAGTTATATGACATGGATATACAATGTATTTTATTGGTAGCCATGATTTTATTTCATCCTAAGCATGGGTATGCCTGCCTCGGTGAGACACTTCTTATTTTGCAGATGGCACCTCCTAAATTCTGATCCTTGGGCTCACTGGTTTGGTACATTGATAAAGATTGATAATGTATTTTGGCCATCAGATGCTCTTCTGACCTCACACATTATGGGGAACTTGTTAAAACCCTAATTTGCACCAGATATGCTTACCTGGCATCAGGCCATCTCATATTCCTTCTTTGCCAAGCCACTACTGAACAACTCTTCTAAAAAACTCCATTTTTAAAGGTACACACTAGCTGACCCACTACAAACCACGTGTATCTACAATGTCCATTCTAGTTGATCCACTACAGCCTGCGTGGACCTACAGAAGCATGAAAAAAGGAAAGTTGTTGACGAAACACACAACTTTGGGCAAGTTAACTAAACCTTTATGCCATGCATGGCCGATCATTTGACCAAATACCTAGCTCCTTCTAGCCTATAAAAGAAGGGGTAAGGGTCCAATTTGAAAGGAGGAAAAACATAGTAAATAAACTCTACTCGAATTCGTATTCCCCTTTGCCCAAGATTCTGCAACCATTTTTTGATTTCAACGAAGAAGAAAAGCAAGTGTGTTAGCAGTTGGTGCACAGTAAAAGAGGAGCCTAGGACCAGATTCATGTTGCAGTGGTCGGCTTCATCATTGTAAGTTTCTTTAGTGAATTTAATAATAAAGAAGTACTTTTCCCATCCCACCATATGAGGTTTTCATTGTTTATTGCGTACATGTTGATTAAATATCTAACCCATTAATCTATAGATCAAATGCATGTGGAGTTATTTGTTTGTCTTTTGTGAATGGAAGTCGGCCTTGGGAAGAGAGTTTTAGTCAAAGAGAAACCAAGGTGAAGAGGGATCGATATCAAATGTCAAAAATAAGGTATGTTCACTTGCTCTTCTTAACTCTGTATTTTCTTAAGAATAATGGGGATTATGTCTAGGATGATGGTAAAAAGTAGGAATCTTTAGGTGTTTTCTGCATGCATGATAAAACCCTAAGTGCTAATCTGTAGGGGGATTTCCCACTCACAACAATTTGGTAATGCACATCATGTGGCATAGTGAGTGCATGAAATAGGCAGTAGAATGATGTAATATACACATTCTAGGATATCGCGTGTAGTAACTAAGGTGCGCACAGTATGGAGAACAACGAGCCTCATGTATATGATATGTGTTATAGGCTAGTGAGTTGGTTATTATAAGTTGGGATGCTTATGTTTTGGTATTAGGCTGGAATGCCTAGATGTCAAAGGGAAATGCACCTACTTTGTACATGACTCATGATTAATATAAAATACATCGATGCACATAGACCGACCATGATAAAAGAGATGGGGGAATGAACTCCACCCATTAGGGAAAGGGAGGGCCAAAAGTCAAGGGAATATTATATTAATATTTCCTAAAACATAAAGTATGAATAATTATTTTATCCTAAGTTCTAAAGTTGGGGACAAGTGGACCAAAGTAACTTTCGATATGACAAGTGTCAAGTTGGGGTGTTTACGGATAAATTCGTGAGTGCGGACACAGACCAATCTCCCTAGATCCACCTGGATCTAGAACAAAACAGGACAGAATAGGACGCTTTCCTTAAGTTTTAAATATTGAATTTACTAAGAGGCAAGAATAAGTAACATACCTTATA
>ML788501.1:258291-297108 GCA_009831015.1 Picea engelmannii
TAGGTAGATTTTATTTCGTTTTGTTTTCTATTCACTGTTAACCCATTTTGATCCACAACAAACCTGTTCTGCCTTGCTGAGCCCAACAGGGCATGCTAGTGCTCCCATTCTTGCTCACCCGGCGACGATTCGAGCACGAACACATATCATGGGGGACTTAGCTCATTTGGTGAATTTTTCATGGGATACCTTACCAAAAGCCTGACCATCATTCTCACCATCACTTTCACGAAGAGTTCAGAGTGATTCCTTTCCACACTCAATTATCCAATCAATGATTCCATGACCATTTTCACTCATGCATTGGGTTATCCTTGAGACAACCATTTCACCATTCCGAAGCCTTTTCCCATAGCCATTTTCGGTTGGTGTACCTGGTTAGCTTGGAGCAGGATTGATGAAGCGGGTTGTTAGACCCATGAGAAATTCTCTGAGTGAGAGAATTGTTGGGGATTGATTCCTAAAGGTGTTAAACTACATCTACAGTGCTCTGAGACTTCTGGTCCATCCTGTTGTTGAATCCCTGGAAGGGAAGTGGGGCAGTCGAGGGACTGTTGAGCAAAGAAGGGGCACACTTCCTTGGGTGGGAAATGCATGTGGGGAATGAGAGGCTATAGGTTGTTAGTTGAGAGAGCACCTGAGACAAATTATTTCCTATTTTCCATGAGCCTTATCCTGGATAGGAACCATTTACCTTGGGTGGAGTTTAGTCCCATCTCGGGGGTGACTCACTATTGAGAGTGATGAACAATGTAGTCTATGGCTGGGAGGTTCATGGATGGTCTGTACATAGTTGGTGACAATATTTCTAAGATAAGTACCAATTGTATGATAAAATGATATGCTTCTTTGTTATTTACATGCCTATGTTATTGCTTATCATATATGTGATTATAATTGCATGTATGTTTATGGGTAATTCTCTGTAACTATTACATATCTGTAGTGATTTTTATTTCAGTATAAAATTTGTATGTTACATAAAGTAATTGTTTGTATATGTTTATATGTAAATATTGCAGAAGAGTGATGTATGTATATGTTTTAGTTGCATGCAGTTTAAAGAGTAAATTTATGTGGCATATCTTAGTTGACTACTGGGTATGTTATTGTATGTTCCACAGTAAGGGAATGAAAGTGTTCTCTAGAGTAGCATGGTCTGACCTGTTAATTTTGGGAATGTTACCGATTGGTGTGAGAGCATGAGTGGTTGCTTTGGAGTGGCATACTCTAGCCTACGGGTGGCTGGGGGAACGTTACACGTGGTGCTCCAAAGCATCCAAAAATGGCTTTTTACTCTTGTTGAGTTATCCATGATCCTTCTTGCTTGTTGATCTATTGTCCTCGATCTCCTCCTCCAACGGATTTCTTTATCTTACTTTGCTCCATATTTTATTCTCTTTTGTTCACTTTGACCCAATAACAGTCACTGTGTCTTCCGTGTAGTTCACATTTTTCCTTTTCTTCCTTTATCTTCGCTTATTTTCATAACCAAGGGCCAACAGACCCCCAACACTCACCTATGACGTGTCCCGAGGCACTTCATGTCTGACCTTTCTATTTTACTTTGACTTCAAACTGTACAGTGCAACCTTTTCTTTCTTCTCTATGTCTCATCTCCTTCCTTCATTGTGCAAACTATCTTTTCTATGTCCAGTACCCAGTTTCAACTACACATAGTACCGATACCCTTTTCCTTATGATTTTACTTAGAGATGCAGAGAAGCAGGTTGTAATAATATAATTTCAATCGAATCTCGTTCACTAATCCTTCCTTCCATTCTCCCTTCAAAGTCTTCAACTGCGTAGCTCCTCCTTCTGTAACATAGGCGATCTCATATTCTTTGAGCCAATGCATTCTGAACTTCCTAGGATGTTTTATGAACTTACTATCATATACCAGTACTAGATCACTTTGCTTGAGTGCCTTCTTCTTGATGTGCCTGTCATGATAGGCCTTCTCTCTTCCCTTTTGTACATGCTGATGGAATTCCATAATAAATCTTTCTTCTTCGAGTTCGACCAACTGCGTGAGCCTCTCTCGAATAACGCCAGTGTCATCCATGTCTATAAAGGCAACAATTCTTCGGCTTGGTACTAGGTATTCCATTGGGACAACAACTTTGAGACCATATACCAACTTAAAAGGGATATGCATTGTTAGCTTCTTGCAAGTGGTTCTATAGGCCCAAAGTACTACTGGTACTCTTAAATCCCAGTCATCCTTGTTCACAATACAAATCTTCATCAATGTTGTCTCCAAGATCTTGTTGAATTCTTCCACTATCCCATTTTCTTGTGGATGTTAATGCGTGATTTTATGATGGTGGACTACAAATTTCTCAGACAGGGCTTCAATTGTTTTATTTATGAAATGTGTGCCCACTCATAAGGATATTTGGGCATCCAAAACTGGTTATGATGTCATCAAATATGAAACGTGCAGTTGTAGTTGGACTATAGTCCTTAACTACTCTTTCTTCAACCCATATGGTCAAGTACTTTGTTGTTGTAATTATGTACCTTTCTCCTATGCGCTTTCTTGCTAGGTTTATAGGTCCCATGAAGTTGATGGCCCATTTCCAAAATTCTTGTAGGGTCAGTTGTGGTGCTAATGTAATTTCTTATCTTCTGGATGGTTTCCCAACTCTTTGGCATACATCGGAGGCTCTGTAATAGTATTTAGCATCTCTGTGTAAGGTAGGCCACCAAAGGCCAGCTCTAAGCACCTTCTATGCGGTTTCTTTCCCTGCGTACTGTCCTCCCGTGATGCCTTCATGAGCTTCTGCAAGGATCAATGGTCACTCTACCTCCATAATATATCTTCTCAATTTCTCATCAGGTCCCATCTTGTAGAGTTGTCTAGCTATAAGTAAAGAGTATGCAACGCACACTACGAGTTGTTTCTTCTTGGGAATTGTATACTCACTAGGTTCCATTCCTATTGACAAGAACTAGACTATTTCTACAAATTTCTCATCAATATGTCTAATGGCCAGAAAATGTGCATCCAATAGTGCATCCTCCATACTGGTCGGATCTTCTCCATGTTCCAACCTCGACAAGTGGTCAAGACCTTTGTTCATTCTTCTTGGCTTTATTATGATCTCAAAGTCACATTCTTGAAATAACAAAAGCCATATGAATATTATCACCCCCATCATTGTCTTGTTGAGTAGGTATTTCAGTGTGGAATGATCAGTAAACATTTTAAAGTGTCCTCCCAACAAGTAGTGGCGAAATTTCTACAATGCATACACCATGGCTAAACCCTCTTCCTCGGTATTTGTGTAATTGATCTCAGTAGTTGATAGATTCCTGCTGGAAAAGGATAGCTTCCCCAAGTTGTGCTAACACTACTCCTAAATAAATATAAGATGCATCAACATGCACATGAAACTCCTTTCTCCAATCTGGAAAAACCAGAATAGGCGTAGTAACCATTTTCGGTTTCAGTGTGTCAAAGCTCTGTTGGAACTCTTATGTCCAACTAAAATGACAATATTTCTTCAAAATATTCTCCATGGGTGTTGTAATCTGGGAATATCCTTTAACGAACTTCCTGTAATATCCTGTGTCTCAGTGTAGTGCACAGTTGTTTGACTGAAGTAGGAGGGGGTAGATCAACTATAATGGCAATTTTATATGGATCGACAAACAATCCCTTCTAGCATACAATATGACCTAACATCACTCCAAATGGTGAGAAAAAGATGCATTTCTTCAGATTCAAGGAAATTTGACACTGCCTGCATTTGTCCAACATTAGCCTTAGACAGTCAATATGATTCTGCAATAAACTAAAAATAGTCCAATCATTAAAATATGCTTCTAGAAATTTATGCAGAAACTCCTTGAATGCTTCGACCACCACCGTGGAAAAGATGGTTGGGGCATTCTTCAATCCAAATGGAATCACTGTATACTGATAGGACCCCCATTATGTTGCAAATATGGTCTTATGGTGATCTTCCTTGGCAATTTGGATCTGATGGTATCCCGAGAATCCATCTGTAAAAGAGTATACCTCTTGGCCTCCCACATTATCTAACACTTCGTCAGTGAATGGTGTATGGAAGGGGTCATGAAAAAAGGCATCGTTCATCTTCCTGATATATACACAGATAATGATCTCTCCCATAGGCCCTTTAATGCCCTTCATATCAGTGAACTTGGTTGGAAACAAGTCCTGATATTCATGCAATAATTTTTTAATCTTGTCAATGGTAGCATCATCCTAGTAATCTCCAACATTTGCAAGCTTCGGTGTATGCTCTATTCCAATATTGACCTTCTTAATATTGATTGACTTTAAAATTAATGGTAACTCAACTTATGGTCCTTCCACATCTCTTTGTCCTTCTGTTTCTGTGATGTTCACCTTTCTTGGATCATCATCTTCATCAGCATTGATGTTGTAAGAGCCTTGTAGTTTCTGGAGAGACATAGTCCATTCATCCTCTTATTTCTCCAAAGGGAGGTTAGATGCCTCCTCAAATAATTTTTGTCTTACAATCTGTAGTGCTTGATCTACTAAAGGATATTGAATTTCAAATAAGAAGGTGGTTACAAAATTCAGAGTCATACCTTCCCAATCTGTAGTGATGAGGCACAACTCTACTTGAAGGTACCAATTGATAGGTGTCATGTCCAGTGTGTTAATGATTTTGTGCACCCACTGCTCTTGAGGAATGTTGCTCCAAGATACTTCGCAAATTCACACATGGTCCTTTGGGAAGCTTCGACCTATGTACCAAAATTCGCAGTCTTCTACTTGTGCTGAGAACTGTGTTGCCATCAAGGTATGATATTGTATCCATTCTATAATGTTTTTTTTGTGTGTCCCCCACCATCTTGCTAGTGTGGATTTTGAGGCCTCATCCATTGCCAACAATATTTCTTGCATTGGTACACTTTCTTCAAAATCCGATATGAAGGTTTCTAAAGGATTCAAACCATCAAAGGTGGGTAAGTTACTTACTATTGTTCCAATCCAACGAAATTCTCTAGTTAATCTAGCACATATTCTTATAAATACTTCATACATTTTATTCTTCCAGTTCTCCAATTCTTCTTCTATGTCTGATGAACATGCATTGTCACTTCACCAACTTAGGTTTCCATCGGTCGTAGGATTAATGTAATCGTGTTGTCTGGTTGTTAATTTGTATACGTTTTCTAGTTGATATGCACAGTGTTCCTCTCTGATGGTCTCTGTGTATCATTGACCTTCATTTGGATCTAAGGGTGAAATGACCCTAAGGCCATCTCTTTCAATCATCATACATCTTTCCTTTAAATCAACCATAATGGAATTATTGAAAGCCCAATAAATTCCTAGAAACACAAGGTAAGGAAAATTATCATCAACTATCTCAATTACCTCAAAATCTACAAATGTTCTTAGTCCATCGATGTCCACATCCTCATCCTCGTCCTCATCCTCTGAATCCACCTCGAGGATTGAAGTTTCCTCCCCCAAGCGAGTTATACTTCATAGTGTTTCCTTATTGTTGTACTTCACCTTGTATTTTTTATATGTATCTTGACCTTTCATGCATGAGATAATAAGCCCTAAAACCCTATTGTCATGTCCCACAGACTTATAGAATGTGCAATATAATTTTTTGGGTTCCTGAACATAGTTTTTCATGTAATAGCACTCACCAGGGCAATGTCTATTTCAGTATAACTCACACCAGGGTAAGGTGACTTGATTCAAAGGGCTCAGAGCTCCAAAGGCCAAGTATTCATGGAATAGGGGACAATGTTCCTTGTCATGGCCTTATGATATGCATCTGACACACCAAATGTCTTCTCTTTTATATTTTCCCTTGTCTTTTTTCATATCTTCGACCTACATAGACAAACTATTTAGCTGACTCAAGAATTGACTCATACTTGAACTGGATTCTCCCATAGGGGATGATTCTAGCTTCATGACGATCTCCAATTCTTCATCCTAAGAAGCAATCTTCTGTTACATCATAGGAACTCTGATGTGTGGTAAAAGGGAATAAATGAACCACTCTTTCTTATACTCATTTGGGATCTGAAAAGTCCATCGGCCTATTAAGGTCTTGAATCTTTGATCGAATTCCCAATCAGGTTTGGATACCTTTTGCCTAATCTCTTTAATATATGTAATACATTGTGGCTCTCACTTGGGTTTATTGAACTCTGCAGTTAACACATTCTTGATCTCAATCAGTGGCTTAGATTGTGCAAGTCCTTGGACAAGCTTCATGTACTAGCTCAATGCGTGATCCCTTAGGGTAGTACTAAACTGGGTTCTTTTAACATCTTCATCAGTGACATTCTTAATATTCCACATGGATTCACATAGGAACCAGTGTTGTTCAGGGTCTTCAGACCCATCTACCCTAAAGATAGGGAGCCTAATCTCATATTCCATTTATATTCCTAGGTTTCTGCTCTAAGTATGTGGCAGACTACTAGTAATAGTTCTCTGAGGACTCTGGTGACTTTGACTATTCTGATTGTTTAATTCTACTAAATCGACAAGAGAATTAATAGTACTTACTTCAGCAGTCTGCATAGTTCCTAAAGTTTTTGGCTTGTCTTGGCAAGGTTCTTCAGCGTTCCCTTCCTCTGGCCTAGTGGGTTATGAATGCTCTTCATCCTTCAAGTCTGCCTCTTCTCCACTATGGAAACCCTTGTCCCTGTAGTTCTTCTTGAATAATTTCACAAGATGAACTTCTCTAAATGCTCTCCCACTACATGGATGTCCAACTTCCATGTGATTGTCATTGTCTGAATTCCTGAACATTAGCTTTTCTAGATCCGACCAATATACTGTATCTTCAAGATGTTTTTCTCATGCAATAGCATCTTGATCATTAGCTTCAAAAAATGTAAAAAATTTCCTCTAGGTCCCTTGAAGAAATATCTCTCGGCTTGGCTATATGACAATAATTTGTCAACATCAAACTCGATGATGTACCCTCCAATGGTGTTATCAAACTAGTGATCTATTCCTCGTGACATGACGTTATCAACTCTTTTTACCTTCTTGATCAACGCCGACATCCAAACTACAGGACGTCTAGATCTAATCTCAAATTGGGTATCTACTAACCTAGATAACCACTCATATAGCTCTTGATGGATTCCTCCAAAGAAAATATTTTGTATATTAGTAAAGATATATCTCTCCAACCAATCCTCTATACAAAGATTAGGGTTCTTCTTCTAGGCTTCAACAAAGTCCTTTTCTTGATCATCTATCCACTTTTTAATTTATGTCTTTGATGGAAACCATCTTAGAATTCCCTCAAGAATATTTTGGTCCCGCTAATGGAACCATTTGTTGGCACAGAGGCAGACCCAAGGTCCAGCTCCAAGAGTGCACCAACAAGCAATAACTAGTGGCCCTTTCAACTACACCTATGAAGTAGATGAAGTCTCACCTGATGCAGCTATGGGGGTGTTGCAGGACAGGGATTCTTACAACCAAGGGAACTATCAAGTGGATCCAACACTAGAAACATACAACATGAATATATCACTTATCATCTTAGATCTATTCCACACATCTATAAGATCTACCACAGTAATGAAATAACAATATATCAAGGCAAAAGAACATATCATCAATCACACACATAAGACAAGATGGAAACCCATGATGTATAGGTGATGGGGTAGATGAACCCAACCGCGCGTAATTTGTCAATCTTGTCTTTGATGGCCGCTGCTTTGGATGGGTGTAGAGCTTGTTGTTTTTTATGAACTAGTGTAATGTCAGGCCAGGTGTTGATGCGATGTTCAATGATAGAGGGATCAAGGCCAGGCATTTCTGTATAGGACCAGGCAAAAATATTCCAATATTCTTGGAAGAGGGCTTTATAGGCGAAGATTTCTTGAGGAGTGAAAGTGGTGCCAATGGTGATTTCCTCGATGACTCAATTTTTGATGGAAATATCGATTTTGATGGTTGGGGAAATGTTGGCCATGTTGCCTTCTTCAAAATCATTAGGGGCAGGAATGGGGTTGTTGAACCAGTCGATATGCCCTGATGGGATAAAATCCCTGGTATTGACCACGTATATGGGGTGTTGGTTAGGAGGTGTTGATGTAGGAGCATCTCCCACATCAAGCAAGCCAACGCGGAAGTGGAGTACAGTTGGACAAATTCCAGCACAAGTTTTGAAAAAACCTTGAAACTATTGCGCGAACATTAATGTGATAATTTAATGAAGCACACTTTGTATATTGTAATGGACCTTGAGTGGATAGCTCTCGTCCTTTAGTAGGCATAGGCATTTAAAATAGTTAATGTAAAGTAGATAGAATTTAATTCTAGACTAGACAGTTTGAGAGCGCAAGAGGGAAATGGGATATAGACACCCTCATTGTGCATTTGTATCATTACTTAGAAGCATTTTGAGCAAGAGCATGCAGAGAGCTATTTGAGAACACCCATGTACAAATATTTGAATTAATAGAAGAGATTGGTTCAAATTCATGGTTTTGTGTCTGTTCTCTGTGTATTGATGTTGATATGCTCATGAACGTTTGCTTCCTGTTATACATTTTCTTTTATATGTTGTGTATATGATTTCATGTTTGAATTGAAGTCTGAGAGGAAGAAGGAATGAGTTTCAATTGTTTCTCTATTTGAGCCAGAGGATTCCTGCAAGGAGTGCAGTTGAAGTCATCCGCAAGAGTGCATTGACAGCGGGGTTAAGATAGAGGTAGCTTTTGTTCTCATTCGTCCCAGAGTGAATTTGGGCATAGGAGTCATGCAAGGAGTGCGCAGGCCAAGAAAAGGTCTTAGGGTTGCGAACCTGAGCGAAGCATAGAAGGACTACTGTTGCAGGAGTGCGCAGAGTCAAAAGGACTTCAACCCTTAGACGTGGTTGAGGGTTGCCGCAAGGAGTGTGTGCAAGAAATTATTTCTGAGGACTTGCAGATCGTGGAGAAGTTCAGAAAGGATAGGCCTTTGAGTTTGTTGAAGAACAATGCAGACAAGGGGTGCCTTGAAGGTTCAAGAGGTGTTGTAAGTTTGCGAGCAGGCGGACGAGTTTCGTGGAGCTACACTTGGTCATTTGCAGGAATCACCAAGGATAATTCACGATAATCCGTGGGTTGTTGGATCTTAAGGAGGAGCAAGGAAGATACGGTGTTATATTCTCTAGAGGTTTAAAGCTTAGGAGGGGCAGATCCATTGATCTGGGCCATGAGGGCCATTGGATCCACATGTATATCGGGTATCGGGGTTTCATGGATTGAAACTCCCAAAACATTGCAACGAAAATCGTGATACGCGATTTCCCGACAACTAAAGGAGCGTGGGACCACAAAAATTAGTGGAGGACAAGTGGCACGAGTTATCAGAGTTCAGGGAAAGTAAAGTCCCGAAACATTTGGCATTAGGATTCGCGATCCTGCGAAGTCTGAAATCCTGACGAGGTAACGGGATCATCGAATAGTCAACCCGTGTGTGCATCAGTGTATCGGCACATCGGGGTTCAGGGTTTGGTAAATCCATTTGTTTGATATCGTGAGTGGAGAAATCGCGATAAGATAAACCCTGACCATGTAAAGGAAAGGTCAGTGTTGACTTGCATTGGGTTTCAGGGATTCGAAACACCAGCGCTCGACCATTGACCTCGCGATTCTGCAAAGTACGATTTCCTAATAAGTAAGAGTGGGATCGTGCGGGAGAGTTCTCTGGGTGAAAATTTCCTGATAGGGAAATAGAATAACCTTAGAGTTATTTGGGTCGTAGGGGAAGGAGAATATCCTGTGTGTGTGTGGACCTTCTGACCTGCAGGTGGTGAAGGGGCTGCATTGTTATCAGTTTGGTATCAAAGCCCAAAAAGATTCTTTGCTTTCTGTAGCAGAGAAGAAGAGATAGACAGTCACCTGATCCATAGGATAGGTAAATTCCACGATGAAGAGGTCGACAAATGGCAGATCCAGCCATAGAGAGACAAATGTGTGATCTCCGAGCAAGACTTGAAGACATGGAGACAACACAAAGACACACAACTAGTGTAGGGGATCTGAGTGATTCTGAAAGTGAAATTGAGGTTGAACGTGAAGAGGAAGTTGCAGCTAAAGATGCATCAAACGAGCGTTTGATCAGAGCTATTGCAAGGATGGGTGCAAGAGAAAAGATGGACATTCTAGTTTACGAGGGAAACTTGGATGCGGAGGAGCTTCTAGACTGGATTAGAGCTCTCGACACATACTTCGACTACGAAGATGTCGAAGAGGAAAAGAAAGTCAAGCATGTTGTCACACACTTGAAAGGACATGTAGCATTGTGGTGGGATGAACTACAAGATGACAAACTCTGCAAAGGCAAGCAAAAGATCAAGAGTTGGGACAGAATGATCGCGAAGATGAAGGAAAAATTCATCCCAAAGGACTATCAAATTTCTTTGTTCAGGAGAATGCAGAACTTGAGACAGAAGCTGATGACAGTGAAGGAATACATTGAGGAATTCTACAGACTAAACATCAGAGTAGGTCATCGGGAGAGTGATGATGAGAAGGTTGCCAGATATATGAATGGCCTAAGATACAACATTCAGGATGAGATGAGCATGGTAACCATCTGAACGGTAGAAGATGCTTATCAGATGGCTCTGAAAGCTGAGGAAAAGATGAGCCGAAAGCAGAGTCAGAGGGGCAGAGGCAGGAGCCAGCCCAGAGGCAAGTTATTTTCCTAGGAAAGAAACCAGAAGCCCAAGGAGGAATGGAAGAAACTTTAGGGTAAATTTGAGAGAGGTGGAACCTCACAAAGAGGGACATATGTTGAACAATGAGGACAGCATAATGAGCAGAGAGGAGATTATGCTGACAACAACACTTTTCCTCATACCAGAGGTAGAGGAAGAGGAAGAGGTGGAGTAATCACATGCTTCACATGTGGAAAGAATGGGCACAATTCTTATGAGTGTCCAAAGAAAAAGAAGGACATTGGAGAAGCTCACATCGCCGAGGCATAGAGGCGAGATGTTGAGGACGAAGACACAGAAGGCAGAAGATCACTCATGATGCAAAAAGACCTTTTGACACCTGAGAAGGAGGTGGAAAGTTCAGTCCAAAGGACCAGACTTTTTAGGACTGCTTGCAAGACCAAGGATAGGGTATGCAAGTTCATTGTAGACAGTGGTAGCATGGACAATCTCGTTTCTACAGAGATGGTAGAGAAGCTGGAGCTGGATATGACTGATTACCCAAGCCCGTACAAAGTTTCGTGGCTATAGAAAGGACACCAGGTAACTGTCACTAAACAATGCTTGGTTGAATTTAAGATAGAGGGATATAATGATAAAATTTTGTGTGATGTCATTCCTATGGATGTTTTTCATCTATTGTTGGGTAGACCATGGCAATATGAAATAAATGTGATTCATGATGGACGGATGAACACATATACCCTGGAGAAGAATGGGAGGACACACATGTTGCTTCCGATAAAGGATAAGGAGGTGAAGCTGGAAGTAAGAAACATTGTACTTCTCATGAGTGGGAAGGAACTTCTTGCGGAAGTTAAGAAGAAGGAGGATCCACAATTCTTTGTGGTCAGGAAGCCGAGGATTGTTTTGACTAGCACAAGAGTGGATGATTTTCCAGAAGAGGTTCAGGAACTGTTGGAAGAGTTCACTGACATTGTAGTGGATGAATTACCTCGTTCGTTGCCATCGATGAGAAGTGTGAGTTGTCATATCAATCTCATACCAGGAGCTAGTTTACCAAACAAAGTCACGTACAGATTGATGCCGCAGGAGAATGAATAAGTTAAGAGGAAATTTCAAGATTTATTGGACAAAGGATTAGTTAGAGAGAGCTTGAGTCCATGTGTTGTTCCGACAATACTTAGTCTGAAGAAAGATGGAGGCTGGAGGATGTGTACTGACTCAAGGGAGATTAATAAGATAACCATCAGGTATATATTTCCATTGCCGAGGATGGATGATCTGATGGACTGCTTGAGAGGAGCCAATTATTTTTCAAAGATTGATTTGAAAAGCGGATATCATCAGATTCGCATGAGAGAAGGTGATGAATGGAAGACAGCATTCAAGACAAATGAGGGTTTGTATGAATGTCTTGTTATTCCATTTTTCTTAACAAATGCGCCAAGTACCTTCATGAGGTTGATGAATGAAGTCCTAAAGGAGTTCATCGAGAAATTTGTCATTGTATATTTGTATGACATACTGGTTTTCAGTAAAACAACAACGGAGCATATGAAGCATTTGGCTACAGTGATGCAGAAATTGCAGAAGGAGAAGTTGTTGATAAACATGAAGAAGTACTCATTTATGAAGACAGAGCTCATCTATTTGGGATTTGTTATTTCGACAAATGAGTTGAGGATGGATCCAGATAAGGTGGAGGTAATCAAGAATTGGCTATCACCGAGGAATGTATTCGAGGTGAGAAGTTTTCATGGATTGGCTAGTTTCTACCGAAAATTCATCAGGAATTTCAGTGGAATCAACGTAGCGATGATGGATACAATGAGGAAATGGCACAAATATTTTCACTGGACTGATGAGGCTGAGAAGAGCTTCAAATTGTTGAAAAGAAAGATTATGGAACAACCAGTTTTGGTTTTGCCGGATTTCCAGAAGACATTTCAGGTGAAATGCGATGCGAGCGGATTTGCAATCGGAGCAGTCTTAAGTCAAGAAGATAGGACGATAGCGTATTTCAGCGAGAAGATGAATGAGGTGAAATTAAAGTAATCCACATATGATAAGGAATTTTATGTTGTCATACAGGCATTGAAGAAGTGGAGGCATTACTTGATACCCAAAGAATTTGTTTTATATAGTGATAATCATGCATTACAATTTGTGACTCAACAGGAGAAATTGAATCAGAGGCATGTTAAATGGGTTGAGTATATGAAGAATTTCACATTTGTGATTAAACATATTTATGTTACTGCTAACAAAGTTGTTGATGCTTTGAGCAGGAAGTGTTTGTTGTTGCAGGAGTTCAGAGTCAAAACATTGGGTTTTGATGATCTCAGGGACATGTACAGAGATGATCCATATTTTCAGGAGGCGTATGAAGTAGCTGAGAATCCAGTTCTCATAGATAGCAGCAAATGGGCTGAATACATGATCTAGGAAGGGTTGCTATTTAAGGGCAATCAGCCATGTATCCCGAATTGCTCCATGAGAGAGAATCTGTTGAAAGAGAAACATAGTGGAGGATTGGCAAGACATTTCGGTCATGAAAAGACATTTGCAAAGATGAGTGAGTCATAATTTTGGCCAGGGATGAGATCAGAGGTTAAGAGATTTGTGTACATATGCAGGATTTGCTAGCATTCAAAGGGGAGGAAGAAGAATGGGGGTTTTTATCAACCATTGCCCATACCAGAGAGGTTGTGGGATGCGATTAGCATGGATTTTGTGTTGGGGTTGCCAAGGACACAAAGAGGATTTGATTCAATCTTTGTGGTGGTGGATAGATTTTCCAAGATGGTACATTTTATTCCATGTCAGAAAACCAGTGACGCAACTCACATCACGAACCTATTTTTCAAAGAGGTCATTTGACTTCATGGCTTACCAAGGAGTATAGTTTCGGACAGAGATACAAAGTTCATAGGGAATTTCTGGAGAACCTTATGAAAGAAGCTGGGAACTAACTTGTTGTTTATTTCAGCATATCATCCTCAGACGAATGGATAGACAGAAGTGGTAAACATAAGTCTGGGAGATTTGTTGAGAAGCTTGGTGACATAACACCATAGCAGTTGGGACAATATATTGTCACAGGCAGAGTTTGCATATAACGACTCAGTCAAAAAGAGAATAGGGTAGAGTCCATTTCAGATTCTATATGGCACACAACTGAGGGGAATTTCTGAATTGAGGGATTCAGGAGAGACTGCGACTAGGAGCACCAATGCAGATGAATTCGTTGAGACGATGAAGGAACCTCACAGCCAGGTGAAGGAGCGATTGCAGAATTCAAGCCAAGAGTATAAGCACAGAGAAGATCAGCATAGAAGACAACTTCGGTTCGAGGTTGGTGATCTGGTTCTTTCACACCTGAGGAAGGAAAGGTTCTCGAGAGGAACGTATAATAAATTGAAGATGAAGAAAATCAGACCGTGCAAAGTCTTGAAGAAATTTGGGGAAAATGCT
Organism: Picea engelmannii; assembly: GCA_009831015.1. Lineage (NCBI taxonomy): Eukaryota > Viridiplantae > Streptophyta > Pinopsida > Pinales > Pinaceae > Picea > Picea engelmannii. The sequence goes on from ML788501.1 coordinate 272,442, forward strand.
TATGAGATTGAATTACCCGATGGGATCGGAGTTTATCCGATATTCAATATCTCAGATTTATACCCATACAGAGTTGGGGGAATAGAAACTGGAAGTGATGAACATTCATAGGTTCAGTGGCGAAAGTAGATGCCAGTTGTAGAGAAGCCACATATGGAATTGATACTGGATAAAAGAATTGGTAAGAAGACCAGAAGGAAAGAATACTTTGACTATCTAGTCAAGTGGAAGAATCATCTAGTTGAAGATGCCAACTGGGAGACTGAAGCAGAGATTCTGAAGCATGGATAGACCGTTCAGGAGCTCATGGACAGGAGCCCATGAATTTTTCAAGCGAGGGAGTATGATGTAGGAGAATCTCCCACATCAAGTGAGCCAGCGTGGAAGCAAAGGACAGCTGGACTAATGCCAGCACAAGTTTTGAAAACACCTTGAAACTGTTGAACGAACATTAATGTGATAATTTAATGAAGCACACTTTGTATATTGTAATGGACCTTGAGCGGATAGCTCTCGTCCTTTAGTAGGCAGAGGCATTTAATATAGTTAATGTAAAGTAGATAGAATTTAATTCTAGACTAGACAGTTTGAGAGCGCAAGAGGGAAATGGGATATAGACACCCTCATTGTGCATTTGTATCATTAGTTAGAAGCATTTTGAGCAATAGCATGGAGAGAGTTGTTTGAGAACACCCATGTACATATAGTTGAATTAATAGAAGAGATTGGTTCAAATTCATGGTTTTGTGTCTGTTCTCTATGTATTGATGTTGATATGCTCATGAACATTTTCTTCCTATTATACATTTGATTTTATATGCTATGTAAATGATTCCATGTTTGAATTGAAGTCTGAGAGGAAGAAGGAATCAATTTCAATTGTTTCTCTATTTGAGCCAGAGGATTCCTGCAAGGAGTGCAGTTGAAGTCGTCCGCAAGGAGTGCGTTGACAGGGGGGGTTCAGATAGAGGTAGCTTTTGTTCTCATTCGTCCTAGAGTACATTTGGGCATAGGAGCCATGCAAGGAGTGCGCAGGCTGAGAAAAGGTCTCAAGGTTGCGAACCTGAGTGAAGCATAGAAGGACTGCTGCTGCAGGAGTGCGCAGAGTCGAAAGGACTTCAACCCTTAGATGTGGTTGAGGGTTGCCGCAAGGAGTGCGTGCAAGAAATTATTTCTGAGGACTTGAAGATCGTGGAGAAGTTCAGGAAGGATAGGCCTTTGAGTTTGTTGAAGAACAATGTAGACAAGGGGTTCCTTGAAGGTTCAAGAGGTTTCGTAAGTTTGCGAGCAGGCAGACGAGTTTTGTGGAGCTACACTTGGTCATTTGCAGGAATCACCAAGGAATAAACGGTCGGTCGATATTCTCCAAGGAGAATTCGCGATAATCCGTGGGTTGTTGGATCTTGAGGAGGAGCAAGGAAGATACGGTGTTATATTCTCTAGAGGTTTAAAGCTCAGGAGGGGCAGAGTCATTGATCCGGGCCATGAGGGTCGTTGGATCCACACATATATCGGGTATCGGGGTTTCATGGATTGAAACTCCCAAAACATTGCAACGAAAATTGTGAAATCACGATACGTGATTTCCCGACAACTAAAGGAGCATGGGACCACAGGAATTAGTGGAGGACAGGTGGCACGAGTTATCAGAGTTCGGGGAAAGTAAAGTCCCGAAACATTTGGCATTAGGATTCGTGATCCCGTGAAGTCTGAAATCCCGATGAGGTAACGGGATCGTCGAATAGTCAACCTGCGTGTGCATCGGTGTATCAGCACATCGGGGTTCAGGGTTCAGTAAATCCATTTGTTTGATATCGCGAGTGGCGAAATCGCGATAAGAGAAACCCCAAATGGGTAAAGGAAAGGTCAGCATTGACTTGCATCAGGTTTCGGGGATTCGAAACACCAGCGCTCGACCATTGACCTCGCGATACCGCGAAGTCCAATTTCCTGATAAGTAAGAGGGGGATCGCGCGCGAGAGTTTTGTGGGTGCAGATTTCCCGATAGGGAAATAGAAGAACCTTAGAGTTCTTCGGGTCGTAGGGGAAGGAGAATATCCTGTGTGCGCATGGACCTTCCAACCTGTGGGTGGTGAAGGGGCTACATTTCTATCAGGCATGGAGGATTCCTGTGGAAATAAGAGTGCTCTGTGGTGTAGCGCATCCCATGGGTAGTTGTGGGTGTTTAAATCTTCGAGTATGTCCTCGTCACAGTGGAATTGGCGGGAATACAAAGGATCTAAAAGAGTGATATTGGTGACTATCACCGAGTGGCTATCCCCTGGTGATGAAGAAGTAGGTGGAATGACGCAATGATATTGCGATGGTTTTCTCAACATAAACCAAATATCGAAGTACTGAGGAGTACCAAGGGTAGTTGGATGTAAAGTTTTCGTAGGGAAATGAATGGGAGAATTATGGGGATTTGGGGGTGAATCCTCAGATAAGTCATCCAAGAACCACAAAGGCATTGAGAGTGCCTTGGCTTCAGGAGAAATGATATGAAGAATCTCGAGTGATGAGGTAAGGTCAACCATCGATTCTGTAGGGGGTGCTAGGGTTTGAATCAGGGTCAACTGGCATTGCCTGTATTCAATGATCATAGGACATTGGTATGTAAAATGATCTAAGGATTCACATAGAGAGCAAGGGCATATCATACGTTCATTGACTGAAATTGTGACATAGTTTTGGTAGGGATGATGTAGTTGGATTGGGTTTGTTCTGGAAGCTTTGGCGTACTATGGCTAATGTCTATCGGAAGCGCGACAGTGCTGGAAAATGTTGTGTATAATGGCCATATTTTGAACATATAGTGCAAGCAAATTTGGTTTGCAGCCCTTTACTACTTAAGAGAGGGGAGGTAGCGATAGTACTTGCTACAGTAGTGAGGGTTGATGGTGTTTGATTGAGTGGAATCAAGTTCTGTAACTCGGGTAGAGATGGGCAGTTGTTGGTTTGGTGTCCATATTTCTCAGATAGAGTGCAAGGAGGTTGGACGCATGGGGGTAGTGGAGCTGTGGGATCCTTCTTCTTTCACCTGCCCTCAGCTATGTTAGGGAGGGTAGTGAGTTGGGGTGTAGTGGGTATGGTGGGAGTGAGTATGGGAATCGTCATTGGGATTCCTTCCATTTTGGGGGGAAGGGATGGTTGAGGGACCATCTCTAGTGGATGTAAATACCAAATTGGAATTGCTAACACCATATTAGGGAGGGTAAGCATTGCAGCTACTTGGAAAGCTTGTACACCAGGTGGAGGGTGGAAGAAGGGGATTTGAGTAATGACTTGGGGAATTGCCTCCCAAACAGGGATATGGCCTTGGGGAGAGGTGAAATCGTGGACTAGTGGAGTCAACAAGTTTGTAGGAGGCTCATGAACGAGGATCTCTACGACTAGTGGGACATTAGATATGATAGAAGCCTCCCTAGGAGGAAGGGTATCCTCTATGTTAGTTTTGTTGGATGATACGATGCATACTTGATTGGAAGGATGAAGGAGTGTTGGTGCACCATGGTAAGTTCCTAATAATGATGGGTCTTTGAAAATTTCGGGACCCATTTTGATGAGTGGGTATGCGTCATGACTTGTGTGGATGAGAGGGAGAATGTTATCGATGTTGGCAGAAGGGTTAGGATCGTAATGTGAGACTTGGTCAATGGTAATGATCTTCCTGTTATGGGGGAACATCATCGTTCGTAAGATGGAAGAAACAACTTCCTTCATAGCATACATGTAGCTACGACCGAACAAGATATAGTAATCGAGTGGGGCATAGATAACTTCAATGTCGATGAGAATGGTCTTGCCCCTGAGTTCTGTGGGGACATTTTGGAAGAGTCCTTCAGCAGACGATGGTCGTCCATAATAAGCTCTTAAGGTAATGGTACATGGTATGAGTTCGGGGGAGCCAAGTTTCTGCCATACAGATTTGGACATAATGCATGTGGATGCACCTTCATCGATGATGCACTAATGAACTGTAATGTTCCAAATTTTTATTGGGATTTGAAAAGAGATTAGAGAAGGAAGGTGAGGTTCTCCGCTATCAAGATCAAATGTGATGAGTTGAGTATCCGTGGGTTCGACTGCCCCCAAGGTGGAAAGTAATGATTTCTGCTAAGTGGGGCAAGTTTGAAGGACCTCTAAGACTAAAGGTGCTAAACTGCAGCTACAATGCTCTGATACTTTTGGTCCGACCTATTGCTAAAGCCCTAGAAGGGAAGTAGGGAAGCCGAGGGGCTATTGAGTACAGAAGGGGCACACTTCCTTAGGTGGGACAGGCATGCGGGGAATGAGAGGTTGTAACCTGTTAGTTGAGTGACCACCTGAGATAGAATCTTTCATTTTGTCCATGAGCCTTAGCCTGGATAGGAACCCTTTAGCCTGGGTGGAGTTCAGTCCCATCTCGGGGGTGGCTCACTATTGAGAGTGATGAACAGTATAGTCTATGGCTAGGAGGTTCATGGACGGTTTGTACGCAGTTAGTGACAGTATTTCTAAGATAAGTACCAATTGTATGATAAAATGATATGCTTCTTTGTGATTTACATGCCTATGTTATTGTTTATCATATATGTGATTATAATTGCTTGTATGTTTATGGGTAGTTCCCTATAAATGCTAGATATCTGTAGTTACTATTATTTTAGTATAAAAGTTGTCTGTTACATAAAGTAATTGTTTGTATATGTTTATATGTAAAGCTTCCACAAGAGTGATGTATGTATCTGTTTTAGTTGCATGCAGTTTAAAGAGTAAATTTATGTGGCATAGCTTAGTTGACTATTGGGTATGTTACTATATGTTCTGCAGTAAGGGAACGAAAGCGTTCCCTAGAGTATCATGGTCTGGCCTGTTAAGTTTGGGAATGTTACCGACTGGTGTCAAAGCATGAGTGGTTTCTCTGGAATGGCATACTCCAGCCTGCAAGTGATTGGGGGAACATTACAAGTTGGTATCAGAGCTTCAGTTCAATACTGAGCTTGGATTGGCTAGAGGAGTTCAATTGAAGTGAATATTCACAAAAGAGTAACTTCGAAGTGACCAAAATTGGAGTCACAAAGTGTCGATGGAAAAAGTTGGCATGCTCGCGGATGCGGTAAATTGTGGCACTCTGCGGGAAAACGTTGGCGTGCCAATAGGAACTGTAAATTGTGGCACTGTGTGGAAGATTATTATGTGCAGATGCATGCGCTGAATTTAACCTTGCACGGTGAGCAAACACATAGTAATGTGCACATGGGGTGCGCAAGTATTGCTTAACACAGAGGAGTTTTATTGGTACGTGCATAAGTATGAGTATAAGTTGTTTCATGACAATATATTCAGTAGTGCATGCAAATAAGTGGGCGTGATGGAATATGTTGAACTTGACATGGTGCATGCATAGGATGAAATGCATGTGGATTATCGGTATGCGGTACAAAAACTGTGCGCAGTGGATATTGGCGCACAATGCAAGAGTAGTGCGCATAAGTTGTCGGTGCGATGTAGAAGAAATGCATAGTAGATATACGTGTGTGGAAGAGCATTTTACCTTGTAATATTACTATGCAAGATAAATATAAATGAACAAGTCAAAGTTTAGTGCATGCAAATTCGCTTGGAAGGCGATGAGTCTGAGTTTAATTTTCATAATTATAAAAGAAAAAGAAACGCACAACCACATCGAAGCATTAATTAAAACTACCCCAGCTGGCATCTGGCAATCTGATAATCATCATCCTAGTTCAACATTATTTCATACTACCCCTTTATATGTTCCTAGCATTCATGTAGACTCTACCCCACCATGGGTTAATTACATGGCATCTTATCCTCGATGTTCAATTACTTCTGAGCAGGAACCTGTGAAATCCTGTTGGCCTTCCCGAGACTTAGTCTCAACAATTGATGCATTGGTTTATCCAATGGGGGCATGGGAGCCCTTCTCTCCCCCTCTTAGTGGAAGTATGCTTTAGTATCCTTTCGAGTTTGATCTCATTGTTTGTAGATCCTCAAGCCCTCGTGCTTGTGATTCTTCACTGATAGACTCTGCCAGCCCTGGCCAGAACCTCCATCGTCATATGGTGTATGGTCAGTTTACTTCACCCTTTGGGACTGTTGACCCTCGTTTGCATGATTTCTCAAATTTTGAATTGCCTTTAGATGAGGCTATCCTTGAATCCATGACTATGGTTTCTATACTGAGGGAGGACTTACATCGTGGTTTGTGTTTTCTTCCCTTTCGGGAGAATTTCCAAGTTGACTATCAAAGAGACTCTTGGTTTGAGCCTAGCAGCGGGCTCTACCTGAACCAGTTTCATACATGAGTTGTAGCCACCATGGGTCTTCTTTTAAGCCCTTTTAAGACCCTCTAAAAATGAAAATATTGTCGAGCGATCTTGTTTCCCTTCACGCTCGTTAAACTGAAATTTGAAGGAACGTTTGTCCGATGATAGTTTACCCCTTTTTCGGTCCGAATGGTCAATTGTACAAACAAAGGTATACTCTAGAAACCTCGGTTATCTAGAAGAGTATTCTCAAGTATAATTTTAACCCATTTTTGAGCCTAAGGGAATACATTTACGAAAAATAAACCCCCACGGAGTCCATAGTTAATCTCTTTTCAGACTCCCTAAAATTGAAAAGATCATCAAGTGACTTTATTCTTTCACACTTGTTAAAATGGTCCAGAAGAAAATTCCTAATGGAGTCCATAGTTAAGCTTTTTTCAGACTCCTTAAAAATGAAAAAATCGTTGAGTGATCTTGTCTCTATCACACTCATTAAAATGGTTTTGAATAGACGTCTTGTCAGTGCTAGTTTACCCCTTTTTCGAACCGACCACACTACCATCGAAAAAGGTACCCCATTGGAGTCTCCTTTTACATTTTTCAGACTCTCTAAATATGAAAAACTACCGAGCTTAACTTCTCTCATCTCGTTAAAATTACATCGAAGGATGTTACCATTGTGTGTTTTGTTAAACACATTTGCATGCCTGTGTCTTTGGTCTAATGCTGGCTCCATGTTTCTCTCAACTAAACCATTTGAAGCATTCCTTATACACAAGCCTTGTAGCACTTTGCCTCTGCATCTTGACACCTTTGGCCCTAGGAGGGATTTTTCCTGAGTGTCCTTTCTTTGAACATCAATCTTGTCCTTGCACCTCGAACACATATGTTTGTGACACTCATTCCTCCTTTGTAACGTAACATTATTTTATTCTTTTTCCAAAATTATTGAAAAAGACAAAAAAATCAAATATACCCCAAAAAGAGGATGGGAAAAGTATTTTCTTTTTATTTGGAATCACAATGAGTCGCCCTTGGACAAAGCACATCCTTCCATTTGTTCGTCAAGCTATGGGATTTAATATGACCTTAGGAAGTTGTTCTCTCTAAATAGAGCTATGTCCTCCATTTGGTTATTCTTCCAAACATATGGAGAGTTTTCGTTGCCTCCTGCATCATGAACTTATGTCAAATTCCATGATGCCTGAGTCTCGTCATTTGTCATGCTATTTCCCAAGGGATTTTTTACCAAGCCTAAGGCAACCCCTCTGTAGTTTTTCTCTTTACATATTATCATCATGAGTCTGATGGAAAGAAAGAGAGGGTGAACAAGGCGATAGAAGATATACTGAGAATGTATGTGATGGACAAACCATCAAAATGGGAAAAATACATACACTTGGTAGAATTCACTTACAACAATGGGTATCAATCATTGAAGATGAGACCATTTGAAGCACTTTATGGAATAAAGTGCAATACTCCAGTGAGTTGGCATAATCCAGTTCATAGGACAGTAGTTGGTCCAGAGTTGCACAGGGAAATGGAGGGCCAAATGAAAAAAATTAAGCAGAATTTAAAAGATTCCCAAGAAAGACAAAAAAATTATGTCGATAAGAACATAACCCATAGAGAATTCAAAGCGGGTGATCATGTTTTCCTGAAATTGAAAGATAACAGGAGTTCCCTGAAGTTGGGAAGCTGCGCCAAGTTGGCAGCCAGATTTTGTGGACCTTTTGAAATCCTAGAGAGGATTGGTCCAGTTGCTTATATGATTGCATTGCCTGCATCTATATTTTTTCATAATGTCTTCCATTTATCATTGCTAAAGAAATATATACCTGATGTTAATCATGTTATTGACTAGAATGTGATTCAAGTGGAGAAAGAAGGCACTTTTCAAGTGCATCCAGTGCACATTTTGGACCGAAAAGTCAAACAACTTTGGAACCGAGCCATAGGGCTTGTAAAGGTTCAACAGACCTGGAAAGGTCCTAAGGATTCTACTTGGGAGCATGAAGATGCAATGCAGATAGAATACCCACAAATTTTTGAATATTTTTTAAAACTCTGTTATATATGGGTATATGATGCACCGAAGATTATGCATAAATAAGGGGAGGGGATTGTAATATCCCTCGGTCGAACATAATTGTAATGTAATATTAATGTACTTAGTTGGTGAGTTGTTTTGACCTCATTTGTGTTATAACCCTAATTTGCACCAGACATGCTTACCTGCCATCAGGTCATCTCATATTCCTTCTTTTCCAAGCCACTACTGAACAACTCTTCTAAAAAAATCCATTTTTAAAAGTACATGCTAGCTGACCCACTAAAGCCCATGTCTATCTACAGTGTCCATGTTAGCTAACCCACTACAGCCTGCATGGACCTACAGAAGCATGAAAAAATGAAATTTGTTGGCAGAACACACATCTTTGGGCAAGTTAACTAAACCTTTCGGCCATGCATGGCCAATCATTTGACCAAATACCTAGCTCCTTCTAGCCTATAAAATAAGGAGTATGCGTCCCATTTGAAAGGAGGAAAAACATTGTAAAGAAGCTCTACTCCAATTCGTATTCCCCTTTGCCCAATATTCTGCAACCATTTTCTGATTTCAACAAAGAAGAGAAGCAAGTGTGTTAGCAGTTGGTGCATAGTAAAAGAGGAGCCCAAGACCAAATTCATGGAGCAGTGGCCGGATTCATCATTGTAAGTTTCTTTAGTGCAGTTAATAATAAAGAACTACTTTTCATGTCCCACCATATGAGGTTTTCATTGTGTATTGCGTACATGTTGATTAAATCTCTAACCCATTAATCTGTAGATCAAATGCATGTGGAGTTCCTTGTTTGTCTTTTGTGAATGTAGGTCAGCCTTGGGAGGAGATTTGTAGTCAAAGAGAGACCAAGCATGAAGAGGGATCGATATCAAACACTGGAAATAAGATATGTTCACTTGATCTTCTTAACTATGTATTTTCTTAAGAATAATGGGGATTAGGTCTGGGATGATGGTAAAAAGTAGGAATCTTTAGGTATTTTATGCATGCATGAGAAAACCCTAAGTGTTAGTTCGTAGGGGGATTTCCCACTCACAATAGAATTAGTGACCATACTGGGGATCTCTCGGGTTTTCTGGGAATACCTTTTGGTAGTTTTAAATTGGTTTCATCACCTTTTTTCTGCGTTTCTGCAAGAGTCTGAGATAGTAAGGATTTTGGTCTTCCATACCAGTAATCTCTGCTTTCTTTGCTTGGATGGATTTTATTTTCAGGAATTCATAAAGGTACATGCAGCCTAGATAAGGCTTGCATGTGTGTACACGAACCCTACCTTCACACAACCCACATGCATACGCCTACCGATGTAGTGCTAGATGTGTGTCTGAGAACCTAGGAAATCCTTCTCAGGAAGAGGCAGTCATCCTCTCCCCTACAGAAGTGATCCTTCTTAGGGATTTTTTGGGTCCTTCTAGGTCTCTGATTGAATAGTCCATATTTAGGTAAAAACCTTAGATCATCTTTTTCCTTGCATCTTTTTCTGTCAAGGTAATTTTTTGTGCCTTCAAGGGATTCTGGTTCTCAATACCAGTACTCCCTTCCTGAGCTTAGCTTCTTGTATTGCTTCTTTTGAGGAGAAACAGAGGCACACATGGCCTATAGTGGGCCTACACATGTGCATACACATCCTGTCTTTGGGCAGACCACATGCACACGCATGTTGTTGAAGTGACAGTCGCATGTCTGTCTAGAAAATTTTGAGGAGGCAATCATCCTCTTCCCTATCAAGTTTTTACTTCCCAGGTTTTTCTTTTTTCTTTCTGGTCTCTCTCATAAGAAGTCTTAGCCTAGGTTGTTTCCTAGATTTTTTAACTTATTTTTAACTTGACATTTTAAGAAAAATGAGTTGCATTCATCAATTTCTTTTAGAATCCTTTGTTATTTCTGCTTTGATTGGAAGAAAATATATAAAAAAAAAAACTTATTTTCTTAGATCTCTTTCTTTCCTGGCATTTTCTTTGCATTTTTATTTGAAAAAGAAAAATAAATTATCATAGAGTTGTGTTTTCTTCTAATTTTAAAGGAATATCAAAATAATATATATATATATATATATAATCGTTCATTGTCAGTGTTCATGTAAGTTTCATCATTTTTCATAAAGAGTCTTAACAAAATCAGTTGCACTACCGTACCCCTTTTGAATAAATCAAGCCTTAAAAAGAACGCTAATTAAAAATTACTAGACTTTATGTTTGTAGGGTGCATCAACTAGATTAGGCTAGAGCCTTGATTTAGGCTGGAGAGGAAACTCTTCAAGGCTATAAAACAAACATACGAGTCTGTGCTAAGGAGTGTAGAAGTCCAGTATCGTGAAAGTTATCCAAGACCACCCTCTAACACAGAGGCTAAACACAAGGTAATGTGCGGAAAGGTAGCGGAGATAACCCCTCCAAAGCCAGACCAATCGTAGTGGAGAACACATATAGAGGGCTTGTATTGGGATTCCATCGATTGCATTTTCCATGGAGATTCATGGGTCTCGAATCTATTCGAGGTCCTTAATTGTCTTCTGGACCACTTTCTTTCGATACCCTTGGTAGGTTTGGGGCTTGATACCCTTCTCATTGTGGTCTACCCGACTGTCGACTGTACTCGCCTGGTGATTGTTCACGCGCTAGAAATCTAGTTGCCTATCTCTCTAGAAACATACACAGGTGACTGCGGGGGTATACCATGGTACCTAGGATAGACATCAGGCCATGCTTTGCAAAGTATACCCGGAGGTTTTTTTTTTTTTTGAGTTGCACTTGCACTGGTAATTTTCTCTAGTCTTGGTTGTTGTAACTGTTCTTCCAACTAGTTAGTTGTTTGCTTGATTTTCCTTTAGGAACTTTTAGTGTGTGCTCTATGCTCTCTAGGTTTCCATAGTGAGTTAGTCAGTCGTGGCTTCGAGTCTCTAACCTAGGGTGGTAGAACACCCACTCCACCATTCGTGAGGAATTTTTTTTCTTCCTCTTAGAAACGTGGAGACGGCTCTTTATAGGCATTGTTTTGATACCACTGGTTTGCTAGAGTTAGTGCGTGAGACTTTTATGGACTTGAACAATCTCGCAAGGGGAGAACCTATGCATAGGATATTCATCGCTAATTTGCCCGACCATACCAATAAAGGAACCCCTTCTCAAGGGGATTCTTGTGCTTTTCCCTTATTCAAAAATGTTGGTGTCCTTTTGATGGCCACTTTGTACATTCTTGGGTTGAATGTGGGATTACCAGTTTGGTTGGGTACCATTGAAAATGTCCCAAATTCTCTTAACTCTTCTCAGTTAAGAACTTTATGTCATGGGCACCTTGTCGATGTTTCTTCATCAGTAAAGTCTTCTCCTCCTCCTTTTCCCACCTCTGGTGAAAGTACATTTAATAGTAACCGAAAGTCTAAATGAAACAGAAAGATGAAGAACAGTGAGAAGAAATCACCAACCTCTGCGAGTCATGTTGGAGATAGGTCAACAACCTATGCAAGTCACATTGAATACTAGCACCCAGCCTCTGCAAGTTATGCCGAGGGCACACACCCACCCTCTGCAAGTCATGTTGGGGGAAAAATTCCAGTCACTGCTAGTCATACGTGTAATAGGTCTGTATCCTCTACAAGTCACTTTATCGACCCATCACTAACCTCTGCAATTCATGTTGGAGATTTGAAACCAACCACTACTAGTCATGTTGGGGGCATTAATTCTTTTGATAAATGTAGATCGATAGGACGTAAGCCTAAGTTCCTTGTAACCTTTGCAAGGGAGATCACCTTACTTATTTGTGCCCTGTCATTCCAAAGGTACAAACATTGTGGTCCTTGTCTACATGCTCTTCTGATTCTAAGTCTTTTGAGGTTTCCTCGCAGTCTATTCAACCATTGGTTGAGAAAGTGGTCATGCTGATGTATTCATCGGCTGATCCCATTCATCTTTTGGGGGGGTGAGGTGCCTTTAGACCTTGTAGTCTCTCAGCCTATTCAGTCATTGGTTGACAAAGTGGTCATTCCGATGCAGTCATCGGTTGATCCCAGTCCTCTTTTGGGGGGTGAGGTGCCTTTAGACCATGTATTCTCATAGCTTATTCATCCGTTAGTTGAGAAAGTGGTCACACCGATGCATTCTTTGGCTCATACCACTCCTCTCTTGGGGAGTGAAGTGTTTACTGACCATGTTTTTATCATTTCCAGTTCAGTAGTTTTAGAACAAGGAGGTATCCACTCGTTCTGAGTACACCCCCTCCAAGCCCTAGGATGGTTTCCTTTGATTGGAATGATCTTGTTGATCCTCATATTCCTTCTTATGCACCTTTTTAAATAAGGGTTGAAGTTAATTCAACAAACATTTATCGATGTATTGTGGATGAAGGAGATTCCACAAGTATTTTATCCTCCTCGGTTTGGAAAGTTTTGGGATATCTTGAGCTTGTGTCTTCTTCGCATGAGCTGTTGGATTTTGGCATACATATTAATGAATATTTGGGGGTTCTTCCTCAGTTACCTATATCTTTAGGTGGAAAGAGTGTCCTTTTTGATGTTATAATGGTTCAAGGCCCGTTAGATTTCAATATGATTTTCGGGCGTGATTATGTATATGCTATGAATGTTGTGGTCTCTATGCTCTTCCGAGTGATGCATTTCCCTCACAATAGTGACAATAGTGACAATGCTTCCATTGTGAGGGAAATGCACCATCCTAGTTCAACATTATTTCAGACTACTCCTTTATATGTTCCTAGCGTTCATGTAGACTCTACCCCACCACGGGTTAATTATGTGGCATCTTATCCTCGATGTTAAATTACTTCTCAGTAGGAACCTGTGAAATCATGTTGGCCTTCTTGAGACTTAGTCTCAGCAATTGATCCATTGGTTTATCCAATGGGGGAATGGGAGCCCTTCTTTCCCCCTCTTAGTCCAAGTGGGCTTGAGTATCCTTCCGAGTCTTATCTCATTGTTTATAGATCCTCAAGCCCTCATGCTTTTGATTCTTCACTGATAGACTCTACTAGCCCTGGCCAGAACCTCCATCATCATATGGTTTACGATCAATTTACTTCACCCTTTGGGACTGTTGACCCTCGTTTTTGTGATTTCTTAGATTTTTAATTGCCTTTAGATGAGGCTATCCTTGAAGCCATGATTACGGTTTCTATACCGAGGGAGGACTTACACTGTGGTTTGTGTTTTATTCCCTTTCGGGAGAATTTCCAAGTTGACTATCAAAGAGACTCTTGGTCTGAGCCTAACAACGGGCTCTACCTGAACCAGTTTCATACATGAGTTTTAGCCACCATGGGTCTTCTTTTAATCGCTTTTAAGACCCTCTAAAAATGAAAACATTGTCGAGCGATCTTGTTTCCCTTCACGCTCGTTAAACTAGAATTTGAGGGAACGTCTGTCCGATGATAGTTTACCCCTTTTTCAGTCTGGATGGTCAACTATACGAACAAAGGTATACTCTAGAAACCTTGGTTATCTAGAAGAGTATTCTCAGGTATAATTTTAACCCATTTTCGGGCCTAAGGGACTAAATTTATGAAAAATAAACCCCCATGGAGTCCATAGTTAAGCTCTTTTCAGACTCCCTAAAATTGAAAAGATCTTCGAGTGAATTTATTATTTCACACTCGTTAAAATGGTCCAGAAGAAAATTCCTAACGGAGTCCATAGTTAAGATTTTTTCAAACTCCTTAAAAATGAAAAAATCGTCAAGTGATCTTTTATCTATCACACTCATTAAAATGGTTTTCAACAGACGTCTTGTCAGTGCTAGTTTACCCCTTTTTCGAACCAACCACACTACCTTTGAAAAAGGCACCCCATTGGAGTCTCCTTTTACATTTTTCAAACTCTCTAAATATCAAAAACTGTCGATCTTACCTTCTCTTGGCTCGTTAAAATTACATCGAAGGATGTTACCATTGTGTGTTTTGTTAAATGCTTGCATACCTGTGTCTTTGGTCTAATGTTGGCTCCATGTTTCTCTCAACTGATCCATCTGAAGCATGCCTTATATGCAAGCCCTGTAGCACTTTGCCTCTTCATCTTTACACCTTTGGCCCTAGGAGGGATTTTTCCTGAGTGTCCTTGCTTTGAACATCAGTCTTGTCCTTGCGCCTCGAACGCATATGTTTGTGACACTCATTCCTCCTTTGTAATGTAACATTATTTTATTCTTTTTCCAAAATTATTGATAAAAACAAAAAAATCAAATATACCCCAAAAAGAGGATGGGAAAAGTATTTTCTTTTTATTTGGCAGCACAATGAGTCACCCTTGGACAAAGCACATCCTTCCATTTGTTCATCAAGCTATGGGATTTAATACGACCTTAGGAAGTTGTTCTCGCTATATAGAGTTGTGTCCTCCTTCGTTTGGTCATTCTTCCAAATATATGGAGAGTTTGTGTTGCCTCCTGCATCGTGAACTTATCTCAAATGCCATGCTACCTGAGTATCATCATTTGTCAAGCTATTTCCCAAGGGAAGTTTTACCAAGCCTAAGTAAAACCCTCTATAGTTTGTCTCTTTCCCTCATGCCCGACTACCCTGAAAGTCCAATCAAGTATTTGTTCAAAATCAATGAAGTCTTTAGTCTGATCATCAAGATTCTCTAGTCCATACCCGACGAGCCATCAAATACCTCTGGGTAGTGAAGTTGTAAACTCATATTACACTCCTACCTAAGTTTTGAATATTTGAATTTGTTTCTCGAGCTCTGAAGACCTCATCTCCATCCATTAGGCCTTATCAGCTTCTAGAAGATGGATACTATACATGTATATCTTTTTTATTTCGATATGTAGCTTCGTTGTGTATTTCTCATGGCTACACTTTATATGGGTATGCCCGCCTTGGTGAGACAATTTTTATTTTGTAGATGGTACCTCCCGAATTCTGATCCTTGGGCTCACCGGTTTGGTACATTGATAAAGATTGATAATTTATTTTGGCCATCAGATGCTCTTCTGACCTCACATTATGGGGCATCTATTATAACCCTAATTTGCACCAGACATGCTTACATGACATCAGGCCATCTCATATTCCTTCTTTGCCAAGCCACTATTGAACAACTTTTCTAAAAAACTCCATTTTTAAAGGTACACACTAGATGAACCACTACAAACCATGTGTATCTATGGTGTCCACACTAGATTATCCACTACAACCCGCGTGGACCTATAGAAGCACGAAAAAAGGAAATTTGTTGACTAAACCTTTCTGCCATGCATGGCCGGTCATTTAACCAAATACCAATATGACAAGTGTCAAGTTGGGGACATGAATTCATATCATGGGGGAATTATCTCATTTGGTGAATTTTTCACGGGATACCTTACCAACAGCCTGACCATCATTCTCACCATCACTTTCACGAAGAGTTCATAGTGATTCCTTTCCACACTCAATTATCCAGTCAATGATTCCATGACCATTTTAACTCATGCATTCTGTTATCCTTGAGACAACCATTTCACCATTCTGAACCCTGTTCCCATAGCCATTTTCAGTTGGTGTACCTGGTTATCTTGGAGAAGGATTGAAGAAGCGGGTTGTCAGATCCGTGAGAAATTCTCTTAGTGAGAGAATTATTGGGGATTGATTCCTAAAGGTGCTAAACTACATCTACAACTCTCTGAGACTTCCTTTCCATCTTGTTTTTTAAGCCCTGGAAGGGAAGTGGGGTAGCCGAGGGATTGTTGAGAAGAGAAGGGGCACACTTCCTTGGGTGGGACATGCATGTGGGGAAGGAGACGCTATAGGATGTTAGTTGAGTGAGAACCTGAGAAAAATTATTTCCTGTTGTCCATGAGCTTTAGCTTGGATAGGAACCCTTTACCCTGGGTGGAGTTCAGTCCCAGCTTGGGGGTGACTCACTATTGAGAGTGATGAACAATGTATTCTATGGTTGGGAGGTTCGTGGACGGTCTGTACGTAGTTGGTGACAATCTTTCTAAGATAAGTACCAACTTTATGATAAAATGATATGCTTCTTTGTCATTTACATGCCTATGTTACTGTTCATCATATATGTGAGTATAAGTGCATGTATGTTTATGGGTAATTCCCTGCAAATGATACATATTTGTAGTTATTGTTATTTCAATATAAAAGTCGTATGTTATAGAAAGTAATTGTTTGTATATGTTTATATGTAAATCTTCTGCAAGAGTGATGTATGTATATGTTTTAGTTGCATTGATCTGAAAATGATAAAGGCTTGTATTCTTGAAAATATTTGCAAGTTTTTAATTCAAGTGTTCTTATGCAAATGGATCAATTTTGTAAACACAACTTTGATAGAAATTACACATTCAAGATGCATATAATCAATAGAAAATAACAGTGAATAGAAAACACATAACACAACAAATGATAAAGGAGTTCACCCCTCTCTTGGGCTACATCTCCTGGTCCAACTTCCAATGGATCTTTTGTATAATTTGTTCAAAGTGATAAAATATGTGCTTTACAATGCTCAAAATGCCAAATAGATGGCTCCAATGGCTTCAGAATGTCCAAAAACCCCTAGTTGGGATTTTTCGACACCTGGTTTGGCCAAAAATTGAAGAAGATAGACTTCCTGGAAGTTCCCCTTCAAACTTGCTATCTCTGGATCACAAAAATGAACCTGTGTCTCCTCAATCTAGCCTCGACACACATATTTGTGTTAAAAACTAGCACCGGACGTAACTGCAAAATGGTGCGAACTATAGGACGGTTAGGGCGCACCTAGCCCCTAACTGCCAAAACCCGTGGACATATGGGTCACCATGTGACCGCACACATATACAAAAAGGGGCCAAGGTTTTAAAAAATATGGCAATGGGGTCAGAACATGCACGCGTTGGTGGTTAAATGGTATATATATGACCGGGGGTCGGGGCTTAGCCTCGGCCCGGACCGCGCGCCAAATCACAACATTTGAAATTCAAATAAATTAAATCCCATATGTATATTAAGAACCATAGGTGGGCGTGTCGATTGGGCGGCCCTTCCCAAAGCTCTTCCCCTTGCCCAGAGGTCGCGGGGTCGAGTCCTGCTGACTACATAAGTTTTAGACCACTTTCTAGGTGACATGTGGCAACCATTGATTGGGCCACATGTCAACATTCCATTCACCACAAACATGCCATGTGTCAGATGCCAATTCATCCACACAACTTCCAACCAACACTTTCCATGTGTCGTATGGCCTTGCCATGCCAGCATCCATACGGATTGTACGGACTGTATAGTCAACACATTTTTTTTGCCTATTTGATGATTTGAACAGAACGCGATATCTCACTCATCCAACGTCTGTTTGAACCCAAATGAGTTGCAATGGGTTCGTGACAATGAGGCCTATGCACCTGTTCGATTTGAAGTGATTCCAGGCACTTTAAATTTTGAGCAAAATTTGATCCCCTGGATCACACCTCCCCATTGGAAAGCTTTTGGACCTCCAAAAGACTATTTTCAGTCTATCTGAAGATGAGGGTATAGTTCCCTCACCTTTCCAACCTCAATCCACTTGGCTTTGCTTGGATTTGTGCCTTTAAGACCAATTCGAAGATATTCCACATTTCCTCATTTTGAAGTTCTCATTCTCTTGTCAAGGATGGTGTCTTCATGCAGTTTTGTAAGATATTCTGGGGAGAAATAATCTATAGAAGGAATTTGAACATGTTCTCCTTGATCATCAATTAAAGGAGGCTCATACAATTTCAAATTCTCAACATTAACAACTGCATACATTTTCATATAAGGAGGTAAATCCAAACGGAAGGCATTATTACCAATCTTCTCAAGAATCTTGAAAGGACCATATCGAATTGGTTTCAGTTTTTTACCTTCTCCTTTAAGCCTCTCCTTACTAATATAAAGCCAAACTTCATCTCCAACTTGGAAACTGTGATCAACACGATGCTTGTCATGTCTTGTCTTGTACTTGGCTTGACTCTTTTCCAACCACTCTTGTACCATTTGATGTATCGATTGAATTTGTTAAATGAACTTTTCTGCCCTATCAATGTCATATTGACCATCAATAGCAATATCCTTCCCAAAGATAAAATCTAAAGGAGATTTGGGAAAATATCCAAAACATGCTTTTGTTGGCGATATTTCTTGTAGAGGGGTTAGAATGCAAAGGAATGGGTTAAAAACCCACTTGTCCTAAGTTTGGAATGCCCACGCACCTGTGGTAAGCTACAAGCAAGTCTGGGCAGCAGATATTCGCGTGCCCAGATCAACGGTGCATACAGGATTCCGCCCCCCCCGCCTTTCTACCTTTAAGAGGAGGGGGGGGGTCCGGAATCGAGGGTACATCTCTTTGACAGTCTTGATCAGAGTGCCCCGATCAACGCCTCTCAAGGCAATTCCGGACCCCCCCTGCCTTTCTACCTTTAAGCCGAGGGGGGGGGTCCAGAATCGGGCGCGCAGCTTCCCAACGGACGAGATCTAAGCACCCAGATCAACGGCGCTCGTGCGATCCCGTCCTTCTCAGCCACTCTGTTCTTAACCAACGTGGGCCCTTCCCCCCCTGTTATGTCAGCCTCTGGAGCCGCCTTTCCCCTGTTTCCATGTGTCATTCTGTCCTTCTCCACTCTCTGGTCCAAGTGATCCCTTCCCCGTCTCATCATCCACTCACCACCTGCCATGTGTCCTGCTCCCCTCCACGTCAGCCTCCCACTAAAATGTTCCCATTACGTCTCATCTCCTACCTCCTCTGCTTATTTCCTTCTACCATGTGTCTCCCCTATAACCTCTCTCACCCCTCATCACTTCATGCCTCGCCCTCATAGCTTTGGCGCCACCACTCCCATCATGTGCCCCATCCTTTGTGCTGGCCTCCACACCTATTCATCAGGTCGTTCAGCTAATCCAGGTGGTAGCGTGAGGGGCCGTCCATGTCGCAGAAGTACCGAGTTGGCTAGGCCATCCTTAATCCCAATGAAGCAGATATTCAAGCAGTTGGTGGTGGTTAGACATCACCTCCGCCATAATGGGAAAGTCCGGCGACGAATTAAAGGCACGTCGATTCGCCCACTGAACTTCCAGGAGTTATATTGCGTCCACCATAAATGCACGATCAGTCATAGATTGCAGCTGCAGATTGTCAGAGGCCATGCAGACGCAAATTTTTAATGCAATGTCTCGGTTTTGTTGTTGTTGTTGTTTTGAGTATATGTAGGCGTTTTCGCCATTTTTGTATCTATCGATGGTAGAGCACAACTCCTGACTGTAAAGTTTTAACAACCATTATGGTTTCCTAGTTATGCATCTGTATCTGAGATTTATTGTTTTATGACAAACAACCTTCTTTTCCATCTATGTTTTCGTCTCATACCAGCAAGTTCATGATCAAATGATTCGCATGAATTGTTGCAGTTATGTAATGATAAAGGATTTGTTGTTACATTATTGTATTCTCTGGTCTTCTGTGTTTGAATGTAAGAGGGTCTTGTGTTCGGAAACTTTCCTCTCCAAGTCTCTTGGAAACCTGACGTTTATGACAGACCCTTGCACTCTTCTTATATAAATCTCCCCCCTACTCACCTTTTATTACAACTCACTGTTTGAAGTTTATCTAAGACATCATTTGCCCATGCATGCCTGGCCTAGTTTCAGAGTTGAGACGATATTGTTCTGAGTTTCCTTCCATTTGATCATCCATTTATAAACAAATCATGACATTAAACTGATGGGTGTCAGGCTCTGCTCCTATAAGCAATCCAGGAGTGACTTCTGACGCTAAATGCTTCAAATGGCGATGTTTGAGTTGAAGAGTGCTTAGCTTGATTGTAAGCATTATGGATGTAGTGTAAATGTTCATCCCAAAGTTTAGGATGATTGTTTCAATAACCATGAAGAAGATGCACCACTGTTCTATTTACCACTTATGTATGACCATCGGTTTGCGGATGAAAATATGTACTCTTTTTCAGTTTGGTGTCCATGAGTGCCCCATAAACTTGACCAAAAGTTCCCAATAAATCGAGAATCTCGATCATAAATAATGGATTTAGGCAATCCAAAATGTACCCAAACATTCTGAAAGAACATTTGTGCCATTTCTTTAGCTATAACCTGCTTCTTACAAGGCATCAAAATACACATTTTTCTAAATTGATCAACCACAACATAAAGATAATCATGATTTCTTTTAGACATAGGTAGACCTCCTACAAAGTCCATAGAAATACTTTCCCAAGGACGAGAAGGAACCGGAAGTGGAGTATACAAACCCAACTTTCGATTTCTAGGTTTTCTTAGGGCACATAACGAACATCCTCAAACATATCTTGAAACACTTTCATTCATTTTAGGCCATAGCAGTACCTTTGCAAATTAGCCACCATCTTTCCTACACCAAAGTGACCAACAATATGAGAAGAATGGGCTTCTCTTATTATGTTGATTCTTTCACCCTGTGGAATACATAGCTTGCTAAGATGATACAAAATATTATCACACACATGGTAATCCAATTCCTCAACATGGTTAGAATGACACAAAGTCACATATACTTCTTTAAAATCAGCATCTAAAGTATATTGCTCAACATAACTCTCATGCATGATAGGACTATTCTTAAGAATAACTGAAGCACTAATAATAGGCCTTGAAAGCATATCAACAACTTTGTTATAAATTCCCTTCTTATACCTTATGAACAAGTGGAATTGTTGTAGAAAACCGATCCATTTGAAGTGTCTTGCTTGTTGTAGCTTTGTTTATGATTGTAAGTATTGCAATGGTTGATGATCTATGTGGACAATGGTTTCTTTCCCCAAAAAATAATGTTTCCATTTTTTCACACTTTGCACCAATGCATACAACTCTTTATCATAAGTAGGATAGTTAATCATGGCACCATTAAAAGTTTCAGAATGAAAACAAATGGGCTTACCATGTTGTAACAAGAGTTCTCCCATTGCATAATTGCTTGCATCGGTTTGGATTTCAAAAGGTTGCCTCAAATTTGGAAATGAAAGAACTGGCACTAAAGTGATTCTCTCCTTCAAAGTATCAAAATCCTTTTGTTGCTTCCCCCCCCTGTTACACCTCAATGTTGCTCGATTTGATAAGTGTCGCATGTTCCTCTCATCTGTCGTAAGTGTCACATGTTGTCCACAAGTGTTGCAAACATCATACAAAGCATGACGACACCAAGGAGACACTTAGAATACCTCAGACACTTGATTTGGAGGAAGGAGAATGATCTACTAAAGTCAAGAATATTTTTCCATCTGAAAGGAGCTCTTGAACTAGGGTTTTAAGGGAGAGCGCTCCCCTACACCAACCTTGGGAGTGTTGGCGCTCCCCCAAAAGCTACTCGGGAGCGTTGTAACACCAAACTACCCCTCTGAAGGAGCGCTACCCATCCTTAGAGCGTTGGCACTCCCCTTCAGCCTCCTAGGGAACGCTATAGCGCCCTGATGCCCCTTTTGAGGGAGCACTGTCTAATCTGGGCAGTGGTTGATTTGTTGAGGAGAATTAGGGGAGAATATTTCATGTTTGGAAGGTAGTTGAATTCGAATTCTTGGTTCAACCAGAAGATCCCTGATCTGAGGAGGGAATTCCTCAACCTACCTTAAAGATACCTCAAGAGGTTAAGCCTCTCTTAACCTATTTAAGCAGGCTCTATGATGGTGAAAGGGGGAAGAATTGCTAGCATGAAACCTATGATCTCATAGGAAACACACAGTTAACTAAAGGAGAGTGATCAGTGAAACTGCTATCATCCAGGTCGTGTATCTTTCAAGAAAGGGTTAGACAAAGGGGACTTGACGAAGTTGTCACATTCGCATCTACGATTGAAAGTATTGTTGTCGTTGTTATCATTAATATGACACGCTTGGCCTGTTTCTTTCTAGTTTATGTCTGATCTTACATGAACTTATCGTTGATAGATAGATATATTTTCAAGCTAATATCAATAGAGTAGGAAGTGGTCGTACTTTGTTTATCTACAGGGCTCATCAAGGAGCGAAAGATTGGAGCTTGACTCGGAGCGTGAAGGGACAAACGTCGATAAAAAGGTACTTTTGTTCTCCTTCCTCCTCATGCATTGGTTTGTATAGATCTGAAAGGAAGTCAGTGTCCACATTAAGAACTTTATGTCTTAGAGTTAAGGGTCTATCTCTTTGAGGCAATCTACTTGTCCGCAGGGAGATTTTCCTACAACACCCCCATTGCAAAAACTTGCTTGACACTTGTCACTGCATGTAATGGAAGAAAAGTTAGCAATAAATTTTCTCCAATATTGGGATGCTCCTAAAAAACTTTTTACCTCTGTCACATTGTTGGGATTGGGCCATTCCAATATGACTTTGACCTTGGAGGGATCAATTTTTAATTTTCCTCCACCAACAATATGCCCCAAGTAGATAAGTGAAGTTTTTTCAAACTCACATTTGGACATCTTCAACAACAACTTTTATTTTCTCAAAACATCCAAAACTTGCTTCACATGCTTAACATGCTCTTCACAAGATTTTCTAAAAATCAAAATGTCATCCAAGTAGAAAATAACACAATCATCAAGAAAAGGCCTTAAGACATCATTCATAACTCTCATGAAAATAGAAGTTGCATTGCAAAGTCCAAAAGGCATTACCATCCACTCAAACAAACCTTGATTTGTTTTGAAAGTTGTCTTCCATGTGTCTCCTTCTGCAATCCTGATCTAATGATATCCTCTTCTCAAATCCTACTTAGTAAAATACTTATCATCTTTCAATTGATCAAGAAAATCATCAATTCTAGAAAGAGGATAGCGATTCTTTACCGTAATCTTGTTCAAGGCCTTGAAATCAACACACATACGCCATGTACCATCTTTCTTTGGCACTAACACAATTGGAGATCCACATGGCAATGTGCTTGGCACGATGACCCCTTTGTCAAGAAAACCTTGGATTTGTTTTTTGATTTCAGCATTCTCCATGACTAACATCCAGTACATACCAATGTTTGGAAGAAGGAAATCTTGTTGCAATTGAATTTCATGTTGGATACCTCTTCTTGGAGGTAATCCCTTTGGTTCCTGAAACATCTCATCATATTGATTAACAACCTCATATAGATCAGATTTCAACTTTTCATCACAACCTTGGAAATCTTCGTTTTCAATATCATCTTTAGGTTTAATCATCAAGAGAACAAAATTCTTGCTAGCATTGACTAATCTCTTCATTTTTCCCACATTTACAAGTGACAAATTCATCTTCTTTGTATGGGCTCTAACAATGTACTCAACTCCATTTTTAAACAAGTGATACTTATTCTCATGACGATGAAAAATGGATTTTGTATCATATAAATATGGGCTTCCCAACACAATACCACAGATATCCAAAGGAATAACATCAAGCTCTACTTCATCTATAAAATTTACAGTGATAGCAAACCTAAGTTTACACCTTCTTGTCACCTGCAATTTAGCATTATCACATATCCAACCAAGAGGGTATGGTTTAGGATGTGGAATTGTTTCCAATTTTAATTTCTTTACAGTGTCTTCAGATATATGGTTTGCTTGAGATCCAGTATCAAATAGAGTATCTATCTTGGTATGCTTTGAAATAACCCTTATATGAAAAAGTTACGTTCTTTCTTTTTCTTGTCGAGTTTCATTGAGATTACTGTTACTTGAAGAACTAGTACTTGCAATAGATACCTTACCTTGATAACCCATGGCTGTAATCTTTGTTTCATCACCCAAATCAGAACCTAAATCATGTTGTATGGTTGCAGCAGTCTTTGACTTCCCTTTGTTGCCAAACTTTTTGGGTCTTCTTTCAGGATGAAGTTTCCAACAATGGTCTTCATCATGGCCATCTTTTGAACAATGTTTGCATGCAAATTTTTCTCCCTCTTTCTTAACAACAACATTCCTTTTTCCATTTCACTTGAACTTCCTCTTTCCTTTGTCTCCATGACTGAAAGGCTTCTTATTACCCTCATGAGTTTCATTCCTTCCTCTGGCTTCCAAATGAGTTACCTAAACACAAACTTCATCTATATTTGAAGGGTTAAACATGAGTATGGTATGTCTCAAATAACTATGTAAAGCTCCAATGTATTTTAGTAAAGTTTCTTGAGAAGACAAATCTACTCCCAAAACCAAAGCTCTTCTCATAAATTCTTAAGTAAAGCTTTGCACATTTTGTCCTTTAGCTTGTCTAAAATTTTGACAATCCATAGTATCTTTTTGCATATATGCCAATGGGTAGAATTGTTTTTTAATTGCAACAATAAAATCATTCCAAGAGGTTAAAATTTTACCATGTTTCTTCATGTCCTCTTGAGTCTTGGCTTCCCACCAAATGAGTGTTGCACTATCCAATCT
>ML788501.1:307769-321120 GCA_009831015.1 Picea engelmannii
AAATGGGTAATTAGATATAATTAATGTAAGAGGGCTTCTTAGAAGGTTCTACTTCTAGAAGATTCCTCCTCTAGAATGTTCTTAGGAGATGATAGCACTATATAAAGGGGTTCAAGCAATGTAATGAGACATGAAGAGAATTAATGTATTTGGAGCTGAAGCTCAATAGGAGGAAGCTCCCTCGAAGAGACAGGTGAACAGGAGAGGATCCCTTCCATAATAGGATCCATTGTATGGTGTTGCCCTACCTCAAGGGTTTTCTTCTAATAAAGTTGTGGTTTTCGATATGGTTTCATAGATCTTGTGTGGTAATTGTATTCAGATATCTTTGGATCTATTGTGATATTTTGTATTCAGTATTCAGGTTCTTAACAGAAGATGACAGACCTAACATCACCTTTGGTCCTCATTTTGAAGGGTCCAAAGACAACATCGCTCCTTTTTATATCACCCTGAATATACATGATTAGTTGCTACATAATTGTATGTTAGACTCCGAGGCTTCTCATAACGTTATGCCCAAAATTATAATGGAGAAGTTGGGTCTCCAGATCACGAGACCTTATGGAAATCTGTATTCTTTCGATTCAAGGAAGGTTAAGTGAATGGGGATGATAAAGGATCTAGTAGTTACCCTAGCGCAGGTCCCTGTTAAAAGTATCCTAATGGATGTGGTTATCACCGATATCCCTCCTAAGTATGGTATGTTGTTTTCTAGGTCATGGGGGGCCAAGTTGGGAGGTTCCCTTCAGTTAGACATGTCTTACGCCACGATCCCTGTGTTCGTGGGTCAATTCACTCGTTTATACAGAGAGACAAGATTAGCGTACACGGTCAGTGATCCCCAAAACCCACACAACTTCCCCATTTACATCGCAGACCAAGATCTGGGAAACTTCATTTTGTCTTTTGATGATGGATTAGATGGAGGTCCTGAGGAACTCGATATGAAGCAAGAAGAGTTAAGCCCCTTGACAGAAGAGTTGTGCAATACTGGTGTATGGAAAATGTATTTCGATGGGGCTTCGTCTTCTGAAGGAGCTGGTTCTGGGGTACTTTTGGTAGCACCTGAATGTAAGTTCATTGTTCCTTTCTCCTATTGTTTGCAATGGGACATAGATTACACCAATAACATATGCAAGTATGAGACATTGATCTTAGGATTAGAGGTTGCAAAGAAGTTAAATATAAAAAACTTGGAGGTATACGGTGACGTAGAATTGATAGTAAGACAAATAAACCGACAATATCTAGCCAAGCATCCAAGACTAAGAACATATAGAAATTGTGCTTGGGATTTGATGGAAAAAAATTTCTCATCTGTAAAGGTCCATTTTATCCCTCGCGCAGAGAATCTACACGCCGACGCATTGGCCAAGGCAGCTTCAACCTTTTCTCCTCCCACGACCGTCAAACTGAAGTATCACATTGAAATCAGATACAAACCCTCTATACCAGACAATATCCGGCACTGGCAGGTTTTCGAAGATGACAAACAAATCAAGAAATTTCTTACAGTCGTAGGTGAGTTCTCTGAAACTCATCCAGACCAAGAGAATCAAAATGACTCGATGTGGATTATGCAAGAAGGAGAAGATCCTGAAACCTTCCGAGAAAAAATAGCGGATCATCGTATGTTGGTCCTTAAAAACAACCAAATTCCGAAAGGCTTAATTCCTTTAGAAAGACTTTTCGATTAGAACGACATACCTGTGAAATCCACTTTGCAACCCCAACCAGAAGAAGTGGAGGATTGCGATATAGGAACTAAGAAAGAATCCAGGATAGTAAAGATGTCTAAGTTCCTCCCTCCCAAGGTAAAAGTCCAGTATAGAGACCTACTCAGACAGTACAAAGATGTTTTCGCCTGGTCCTATGATGATCTTAGAACATATGACACTTCCATAATTGAGCACAAGATACCTTTGAAGCCCGGGGTCAAGCCGTTTAGGCAAAATCTTAGGAAAATTAACCCCATTTTGTTGCCCGTGATTGAAAAGGAAGTTAAGAATCTTTTAGACGCGAAAATAATCATACCTCTGAGGTACTCAGACTGGGTGGAAAATTTGGTCCCGGTCAGGAAAAAGAACGGAGAAATCAGACTGTGTGTAGATTTCCGAAACCTCAATAAGTCTTCCCTTAAGGATAATTATCCTCTCCCCAAAATGGACCACGTCCTAGAAAAGGTAGTCGGAGAAAATCAAATGTCTATGATAGATGGATTCTCTGGATATAACCAAATCTCCATGAACGAGCAAGACAGAGAAAAAACTGCTTTCAACACACCATGGGGTACATTCATGTATGATAAAATGTTGTTTGGTTTGATGACTGTAGGAGCTACATTCTAGCATGCTATGGACATTTCTTTCATAGGAGAAAGAGATAAGTTTGTAGTCATCTACCTCGACGATTTGACGGTTTTCTCTAAAACCGATGAAGAACATTTGATCCATCTAAAACAAACTTTCGAAAAATGCCGCAGGTATGGTCTGTCTTTGAACCCAAAGAAATCACATTTTTCTATGCGGGAAGGTAAGCTTCTGGGACATATCGTATCTAAAGATGGGATCAGGATCGATCCTAAGAGGATTGAAGCAATAGAAACTATAAAATTCCCAGAAACATAAAAGAAATTCAATCTTTCTTAGGTACAATAAATTTTTTACAAAGGTTTATCCCCAATTTTGCTGAGATTGTCAAATTGATCACAGGAATGCTGAAGAAAGATAGCAGAGTAAATTGGACAACTGAGGCTAAAGCATCGTTCGCGCATATTAAAAAAGTCATCAGCAAGGCACCTGTGTTGGCAAGCCCATATTACTTGAAAGATTTCCTCATCTTCACGTTTGCTTCCGAACATACTATCGCCGTGGTGCTCCTGCAAAAGGATGATGAAGGTTTCGAACGACCAATCGCGTTTTTTAGCAAGAGCCTTAGAGACGCTGAACTAAAATATGACATAATAGAAAAACAGGCATATGCAATGGTGAAAGCGCTAAAAGCATTCAAAACCTATGTATTGCATTCAAAAATTATCGCGTATGTGCCAACCAGTGCTGTGAAAGATATATTAGTACAGCTAGATAGTGACGGAAAATGAGGGAGATGGCTCGCTAAAATACAAGAATTCGATCTGGAAGTCAAGCCAACTAAATTAATAAAGGGGCAGGGTCTGGCCAAACTCTTGGCTGAGTCAAATCTCCGAGCTCTTGATACTAATTGCCTACAAGGGGAAGATGGAGACACACACCTGCACGAGCCAGATGACCAGACAGATCCAAGCAAGGTCGAAGAAAATATCATATCTTCAGGCTGGTATAAATATATAGTGTTCTACTTGTTAAACCTGAAATGTCCAGATGGGCTATCACCAGCCAAATGCAGAACATTAAAACTTCATGCTGTAAAATATTGCATCGCCGAAAATCAGCTATACTGGAAGGATCCACTCGGGTTCCTACTAGTCTGTTTGGTTGAGTCGGAAACTCCATGGATTATAGAGGAATTTCATGAAGGAGTCAGTGGAGGACATCAGGCATGGAGAGCCACAGCCTACAAGATCTTGAGGGCCGGATACTATTGGCCGAAACTATTTTCGGACGTCAATTCCAAAGTGCGTACTTGCAACCCTTGTCAAATATTCGTGGGTAAATAGAAACTCCCTGCACTGCCACTCGTTCCAGTCAAAGCCGAAGCTCCATTTCAACAATGGGGTCTAGACATCATAGGGGAAATTAATCCCCATTCCAGTGCTCAACATAAGTGGATTTTAACAGCCACAGATTATTTTACAAAGTGGGTGGAAGCCATTCCAACCAAAAGGGCAACAGACTCGGTGGTGATCGACTTCTTGGAAGATAATATCCTGTCAAGATTCGGGTGTCCCCGAAAGATTGTTACCGACAACGTCCAGGCTTTCAAGTCCATGGCTATGATTATTTTCTGTCAGAAGTACAATATTGTTCTCGGCCATTCCACTGCTTATTACCCCCAAGGAAACGAGTTGGCTGAATCATCCAACAAGAGCCTGGTAAACATAATCAAGAAAGTACTGGATGAAAATAAAAGGTCCTGGCATGTGCACTTAAAGTACGCATTATGGGCAAACCGCATCAGCACTAAAAGGTCTATCGACATTTCGCCTTTTCAAATGGTCTATGGCACAGATGTCATGCTACCTATAAACCTAGCATTGCCAGTAATGAAGTTATGGCAGGATCAGAATGAAAAACCAAATCATGTAACCAGGAGAATAACCAGTTGATCGAGGTTCAACAGCATAGAGTGGAAGTTGATGAGAAAATGCAAAAGTACCAGGACGAGAAGAAATCTTTGTTCGATCTGAAGGCAAAAGATAGGGAATTCCTTCCAGGTGACTTGGTACTGAGATGGAATGCAAGAAATGAAGAAGCCGCGAAACATGGTAAATTTGACCACCTCTGGTATGGACCATTCAGGGTCTCTGCCCCAGAGGGGAAGAATTCTTTCCTGTTGGAGAACATTGACGGAGAAGTCCTCAGCGCCCCTGTCAACGGGTGATATATGAAACATTACATGACATAACAGTTTAAATATATATATATATATATATATATATATATATATATATATATATTGTAAATAAATAAATTTCACGTTTGTACATACGTATATTTTCATTTGAACATTTAATTTCAATTTTCGGTTTTTTGTTCCTAAGCTCTCGGCACATTTCTAATAAGATTCGCATTTGCTTTTTACAGGATCCCAGCTGCAAATGGAACTAGTAGGGAAAGCAATTTGCAGGTCGGTGTCAGAAATAGAACGACGTAAAAAGGTGATACCTAAAATAGTTTCGTATTGCGCAAAGAAAGTGAAATAAAAAGGTACAAATAAACTTTTTAAAAATGTAAAGGGAAATCAAGGTAACATATTTCAAACGTCAATACAAAATGTTAGACAGGAGGATCATTGCTTGGTTTGATAATCCTCGTTTTAAAATAAGTTGAATGATACAATAAATGAAAAATGGGTTGTTGAAATAAACTATTCCCGAATTTGTCTACAAGAGTCAGTCTCGAGTAGGTTCTACCCCCATATTTTCAGTCAATGAATCGTTGCTTTGTATCATGTCTACCTTCGGGTCTAACTTTAGCAAGTCACCGTCTTCCCGAGTTATTGAGAAGGGATAAAAGTATTTTGTTTTAAACCTTAGGGGTTTCGAAACAGATCTTGATAGGAAAGTTGGTCTTCACAACTACTTAATCTCCTGCTAAGCGGAGGAACGTTTAGAGCGATCCTAACTTTCCTAGGTTTTTCAACAGTTTCAGAAGAATCAAAGCTTTCTCTAACAGGATGCCCCTTAAAAATTTATTATTTTCCCCTGTCTCCCTAAGAACGAATGTGTTGTGAAGGTCAAAGGAAGATTGATACCGAGTAATCAAAATAAGTTGACAGACCTATGATACAAAATATTTCACAGATATCAGCCCTGATACAAACTGATTTCCCCCATCTTCATGCCTTAAAAGTAAATTATAAGATAGGTGGTGAAAGGAAATTTAGAAATGATTTCCCCCACCTAGTCTAGGAAGATGATGAAAGGAAATTCAGAAATGATTGCCCTCATCTCAACATTTAAATGCATAAATATTTTCCGAAGTGGTGAAAGGAAATTTAGTGAAAGGGGCCAGACAACTTCACCGGGGTACTGAACAGGCTCACTGGCAGTGAAGCAATCTCTGAGATATCTGTAGGGCTGTTATACATGAATATCACTCTACTCTGGTAACCAACTCTTTCTAAAAACCTGATCAACACCCCAAATTCAGACGGGACTTCCCAATTATATAATCTCATTCTTTTGATGCAAGCTGAGAATCTCAAGATCTGTTGAATCTCCTAGGGTCGTTTCGACTGTCTTAAAACATACCCAAAGTTAGTAGTGAGAAAGGGAAAATTGTGAAAGGGACTACAACTGTGTTTAGAAAGAGTATCTGATTTTGAAAAAACCTCTCAAGGTAAAGAGCAGAGTCTTTCCCCCCATTCGATCCTTTTCCTTGGAATCTTTCTGCCTGTTTTAGTTCTCGACTCCATTTACCCAATATTGGCATGTGGTCTACTGTTCTTCCCGCCTCACAGGAAGGTGGGATCCCTAGTTGGATCCTATGTTGGAGCCGCCCTTGTTTTTATCTTTACCCTTCACAATTTTCAACTTTTGATACTTGAAATCTAAAGATGGTCTTTTGATTTTCCCCCGAGACTTTGAAAACTCTGCAACTTTATTACATAAGCAACGATGTTTTTCTACTCTCGAAACAGATCCACCTTCTTAAGAAGGTCGCTCTCTTTGTTTCACTTAGGGATCTCACAGGTCGGATAATGTAACTCAAAAACTTACACATCCCGAGTCACGAAACGACGAAGTCTTTTTAAATTTTCACCCAAGACAATAACCAGCGTAAAATATTTTAACCCAGTGATTAGACGTCATCAGGGTTTCGCGCCTCGACGGTTGCTAAGTTCGAATTTTTATTTTTATAGCTCCGAGAGCCGAGAACACGAGGTTCTTTCGAGCTAATCCTGGTCAAGGATTAAAGGTGAAAAAGATTGACCATCGTTAAAGTCTGTTCTCGGCGCATCGCCACTCGACACTATCTTTTAGAAAGTTACCTCGTCTAAAACCCCGACTCACGAAGTCGCGACATAATTATAACTTGATTAATTAACTGCCTAATCTAAGATTTTCCTCCCCTTAATTGAGTCGTAATTATATCCATCTCGCAGTTTCGCGAATCGGCATACTAATCTCCCAGAGAATGGTCTTCGAAGTTCCGAGTCGCGATATGGCGAATAAATTGATTATAAAATTAATAATACTCCAAATCACGATTATTGTTAATTAAGCCAAAATCGATCCTCACGATCTCACGAGTTAGGGACTCAAAGTGTTAAAAGAAAATCTACGAAGTAGCAAAAAGCGAGAAATTTATTAACATTGCTAAGTTTTGATAATTTAAAATAAAGCGAGATATGTCCCGCGCATCGAGGTTTGCACATTTCCCTATGTAGCTATTTTCTCTCCATACTCCGACTGACTGTCAAACTGCCAAAATTTATGACATTAATGGGAAGATAAGGTAAATTTAGGTTTAAGATCGGATTTTTACGGCAAAAATTTATTTCTAATTCCGAATTGACAGACTAGTGTTGAAAGGTACTGTTTTTTCAAATATATTGCAAGAGTCACGTTTCATTATGCATTTTTCATAACATGCGGAGCTCATCATTTCTGAGTTAACTACTTTCTGTATGTATACACAGTTTTATCGAAGGAGAGCGAAAACGCAAGTTTCAGCCATGGCTCCATGGAAAGTAGCAAAGGCGAATATCGAGGTTGCAGGGAAACGCTCGGATAATGTCTCCGACACTTTGCCCCGAAGTGTTGATTCAGTCCCTAGCTGGTCATTTGTTTCAGATATTTTGCAATCTGAGTTGGTGAATTATTCAAATTTCGATGAAAATGAAAAGGATGACTTGAACACCAAATACAAGATTGTTGTTCAATCAGGAATGCACAAGGTAGCAACCAGAGCATGATTTCTTCCCTATTATGATATGATCTGATGTGCGCTAGGTCACATAGACTTACCCACTAGAACTATCATAAACGACCAGCGGGTCACGGTCGGGACTTTTAGACTGGAGCACATCCAAAACATGTATAAGCTCCCGAAAACATTTGAATACACGTATGATGTTGAATTCCTGGAGGGATTCAAACAGAAGGAGTGCACTGAGTATGACAAAACCATGCCCGGTTTGATAAAGGATTGGGTTTCGCGCGTCGCGAAATTCAGAGAAAATGACAAGGGAGTCTATTCTATCGCTTCTTTGGAGCCACAATATAAATATGTGGCGATGATGATATGTCGGCTATTTGGGAGAGAAGACACCTCACATTTCTACATCGCATGGGTGCCTCTCATATTCTGGGTTACAGAAGGTTGCTTGTTTAATTGGGCAAAGATACTCTCGGACAGCTTGGCCAACCGGGTCACAGAGTATCGGGAGCAGAAGGAAAGTAGGAGACCATCCTCTTTTTTCATGTCCGCATACATTATGGACGCAGTATGTTCTATGACACCATTCCCTTTGATGAGCTGGGCTTGGAATCCAGTCCAAGAAAATCCCGTGCATGAGTATCACGACAAACTGTGGGAGAATAAAGCAGACAAATTCATTTATGAAATTTTCAACTGGGGGATGGTGCCCCTGCACATCGCCATTTTTGGCCGCTCCCCACCTCGTATCTCGGACAGTATTGCTACAAATTTGAGTGGTATAGCGGACTGGTACGTAGAAGCAGAGTTTTCCTATTTCAGAGTATTCAGAGTTGTTGTTCCCCCGCTTGCACTACCATTGTTCATCCCTGACAAGTTGGCTTGTCGCGATATCACCCGACAAACAGTGATTGGCGGAGTGAGTAAAGAACTCAAAGCATCTTCGAAGAAGGTATGGTCGTTTTTCCCCGTTCGGCTAAATTCTTATTCTTTATTGGATTTCGGGCATGCCAAATATGAGGCTGCAGCCCTGGAAGACCTGAGTTTGGTCTCCATTGAGTATAAAAAACATGATCCTCAGAAAATCATAAGAAACCATTTAGCTAATTGTGGGATGAAGAGGTTTGAACATGAGTCTTCACCCTCGGATGACATTTTTCGAGGGGCAAGGTCTTATGGGGAAGTGCTAGTTCGGATCCGATCTTTAGCACCCGAAGACACAACATCTGTATTAAAGTTCCAAGAACATAGACGAAGAAGCCTTCCCGCTGTGTTGGGAGGTTTGGGTATTTCCGAGGCGAAACAGAAGGATGTTGAAGGTTCTGAGGGCCAAATTTCTAATCTCGGAAAACACCAGGAAGGGGAGAAAGTGAAGAATCCCGAAGTAGAAGAGGAGACTACGCACCCACCCAGGGAACAGAGTTCAGAGGCGGAAGTAAAAAATCCAAGCCCACCAGGTAAACAAAAGCTGGAGACTGAAACAGAGGCTCTAGGTACACCAAAAGATCATAATCCCATCGGCACTCCAAAAGATTCGGCAAAACAAATAGGAGAGCCCATCACCTCAGTCACACCCTTACAGTCGACGCAGGGAAATGTCGGCGAGGGGTGGATATTTAATGAAGAACTGAGGCCCATAAGAGCAGAGGAACTCCCTCCAAATGAATTCTTTTTTGATAAAAAGAGGAAGCCGGTAGTGAAAAGAGAGTTCTATCAAGAAGGAGAATCCACTGCGAAAAAATACAAAATCATGACCGATGGAAAAAATAAGAAAAATGACCAGCTCGCCACTGAAATCGCAGGAATGCTGGGGGCATATGCTTCAGCAAATCAATTTTCAATTGGGCTTTTGAATAACCAACTAAAAAGGAAAAATCTCCTCATCAGGACCCTCGAGGCTAGACTTGCTACAGCTGCGGAGAATGCTAAAGGTCAAGCCAGCATGGAGATAGAACAGGCCAGAGCGGCTGACAAAAATGAAATAGAAACACTCAAGACCAAGCTCGAGCAAGCACAGTTAGTGGTCCGATATGGTAGAGCGCAGGTGAGCCAACAGAGAAATCTGATTGAACAATTGCAGGTTCAGGCAGAAATCGTCGAGAGCAGAGAAATAGACATTAGCATATTTAAATCTTGAGCCAGTGAGATTCGGAGTAAAATCTTTTTGGCACATCAGAATTTGCTTGCCAGGATAGGAGAGATCTAGGAGAACTGTTTGTTGATGAATCATGTGTCCAAGAACATAACTGCCAGGGAAAGGGAGGCCAAAGTGGCTCGGGTCGCTTTCCAGGACGCAGTAATCACCATAAATAGCAGGTTTTCGGCAGGCGCTCCTGGGCTTGCCATCCATGAACAAACTAGAGGAAATATTTTATTGAAATATTGGGAACATAACATTGCCCTGGGAAAAGAACAAGTCCAAAAGGTAACCCACTCTTTAGAAGAAGCCTTTAACTCCATAGATGGTGATCTGTTGGAGATTGACATCCGAGGCGAGGCAGAAGCATTAATACAAATAAATGTGGAACAGATCTCACGCGATCTGAAGGAAAAGGAGGAGAGAGATTCAGTCGATATCTCTCATATGGACAGGGTGTACATGGCTCAAGTTGACAAGCACTTAATCCAACCCAACGCACAACTAAGTGCCCTCGACATCGTCGATGCACAAATGGGAGACAAGATACAACAGTGAGCCCGAGAATGTTACTTCACCAAGGCTAGCTGTCAAGCAGAGCTGTCACGGCTCGTATCTCAGTTTGTAGAAAAATGCATCGCCTGCACCGAATCCACACGAAGACGAGCACCTGGCACCAAGTAAAGATAAAGTAAGAGAAAGGGAGCGATTGCGCTCCTCTCGGTTGTAACCACCTTTGTGTAACCGTTGAGATTCTAACTGATCTGTAAAATTGTATAAATATATCACAGAAAGAAATAACCGGGGCTGGACCTTTTTTGGTATTGATTGTAATAGAGTTTTTGCATTCGAGAAGTTAATATAAGAAAATCTGGAGATTCTCGATTCCGTCCAGACTGTGTTACAAGTTTGTTTCTTCGCATTTCATATTTCATTTCATTCTATGATTCATAATTGATGTGATTTGTTGTAATTTAGTACGACCACTACTATAACAAAAGGATTTTTGTTTTCTGTAAGTATTTATTGTCTTTCCTCTGCACCATCTATCAGCGGGTGTAAGACCAATCTGTACTTTCAGGATTCTATATATATTCTGTGCTATGTCACTTATTTTCTTACTAATTTCCTCTTCTGTTTATATGTGAGTTTTCTCTTTGACAGGGATCTTGCGTTGTATGCAGCTAAATGTTTTTCCTCCACCTCACACCTTTTATTAAAATATAATACAGTTACGGAAAAGAGCCTTCGATTTGCATTTCTATTTTATTCCAAAAACATAAAATTCTCTTTATTTCGACCAAATCAAGACATCATTTAATCTCTCTTTAAATCCTTTCCCACTCTTACTGTTCCTCCATGACTGTCCCTGCAACAACACAGCCCAATATCGAACCCGGACTATCGAACCAAACGCATATCGCCTTAAATTGTTTTGACATAATCCTTAAAATTGCTAGTAACCGGTAGGAACTTGAACGTTCATGGGCAGCCATTGAACAAGATATAACTACTCAGGAACAGTTGGAAGCTAGACAACGCGAACGTAGAAATCTTCCCTAGTTTCTTATACCGAAGGTTGACGTTACCCTCTTACCCATCTTTCACCTACTATCGGATTCCTTGACACTATACTTTTAAGACTTAAGTACAGACTCGGGAACAACAACAAGCACTTTGAATTTTGAGAAAAATTTGATCCCCTGGATCATGCATGCAGTTTAAAGAGTAAATTTATGTGGCATAGCTTAGTTGACTACTATGTATGTTACTGTATGTTCCACAGTAAGGGAACAAAATAATTCTCTAGAGTAGCATGGTCCAACCTGTTAGCTGGGAATGTTACCGATTGGTGTTATAGCATGAGTGGTTGATCTGGAGTGGCATACTCTAGCCTACGGGTGGCTAGGGGAACGTTACACGTGGTGCTCCAAAGCATCCAACGATGTCTTTTTACTCTTGTTGAGCTGTCCAAGATCCTTCTTTCTTTTTGATCTATCATCCTTGATCTCCTCCTCCAATGAATTTCTTTCTCTTACTTCACTCCATATTTTCTTCTCTTTTGTTCACTTTTGACCTAGTAATAGTCACTGTGTCTTCCGCGTAGTTCACATTTTTCCTTTTCTTCCTTTATGTTCGCTTGTTTTCATAACCAAGGGCCAACATGCCCCCAACACTTACCTATGACTCATCTCAAGGCACTTCATATCTGAACTTTCTATTTTACTTTGACTTCCGACTGCGCAGTGCAGCCTTTGCTTTATGTTTTATGCCTCATCTCCTTCCTTCCTTGTCCAAACTATATTTTTTGTGTATAGTACCCAGTTTCAAATACACCTAGTACCTATACCCTTTTCCTTATGCTTTTACTTAGAGTTGTAGGGAAGCAGGTTGTAATAATATAATTTCAATCAGCTCCCATTCACTAATCCTTCCTTACATTCTCCCTTCAAAGTCTTCAACTTCATAGCTCCTCCTTTTGTAACATAGGCGATCTCATATTCCCTGAGCCAATGCGTTCTAAACTTCCTAGGATGTTTTATGAACTTACTGTCATATACCAGTACTATATCACTTTACTTGAGTGTCTTCTTCTTGATGTGACTTTCATGATAGGCCTTCTCTCTTCCCTTCTATACATGCTGATGGAATCCCGCAATAAATCTTTCTTCTTCGAGTTCGACCAACTGCGTGAGCCTCTCTCGAACAATGCCAGTGTCATCCATGTCTATAAAGGAAACAATTCTTAGGATTGGTACTAGGTATTCCATTGGGAAAACAACTTCAATACCATATACCAAATTAAAATGGATCTGCATTGTTAGCTTCTTGCAAGTGGTTCTATAGGCCCAAAGTACTACCGGTACTCTTAAATCCTAGTCATCCTTGTTCACACTACAAATCTTCATCAATGTTGTCTCCAAGATCTTGTTGAATGCTTCCACTATCCCATTTTCTTGTGGATGTTAAGGCGTGATTTTATTATGGTGGACTACAAATTCCTCAGTCAAGGATTCAATTGTTTTATTTATGAAATGTGTGCCTTGATCACTCATAAGGATATTTGGGTATCCAAACCTGGTTATGATGTCATCAAATATGAAACACGCAGCTGTAGTTGCACTACAGTCCTTAACTTCTCTTTCTTCAGCCCATCTGGTCAAGTACTCTGTTGCTGTAATTATGTATGTTTCTCCTGTAAGGTTTCTTGGTGGGTTTATAGGTCCCGCGAAGTCAATAGCCCATTTCTCAAATTCTTGTAGGGTCAGTTGTGGTGCTAATGGAATTTTGGATCTTCTAGATGGTTTCCCAACTCTTTGGTATACATCGGAGGCTCTATAATAGTCTTTAGCATCTCTGTGTAAGGTAGGCCACCAAAGGCCTTCTCTAAGCACCTTCTACGTGGTTTCTTTCCCCATGTAGTGTCCTCCTGTGATGCCTTCAGGAGCTTCTACAAGGATCAATGGTCACTCTACCTCCATAACATATCTTCTCAATTTCTCATTAGGTCTTGTTATCCCCGATAATAGGGATAACTAGGAGATCATGTCTCGAGGCCCACATGGTCCTAGACATGGAGTACCGAGAGCAGGAGCGACCTGAGCATGGTCCTGGAGGACCCACTTTTTCTTCTCAGCCAGATTTGTCCTGCCAGCAGTACCAGCCTCCA
>ML788501.1:321220-359068 GCA_009831015.1 Picea engelmannii
CGTCTCCCTTGGACTTGCCCTCCTAAATAGAAAGAGCTCCCCATCGAGGTGACAGTGGGTGGGGAAGCTCCTGTTACGCCGGTTTCTACCTTTGACTCAAGCTATTTAACCTTTCCTACAAACCGTGCGATAACAGGTCCCATCCTGTAGAGTTGTCTAGCTATAAGTGAAGTGTATGCAGCGCACACTACTAGTTGTTTATTCTCGGGAATTGTATACTCACTAGGTTCCATTCATGTTGATAGGAACTAGACTATTTCTATGAAGTGGTCATCAATATGTCTAATGGCCAGAAAATGTGCATCCTCCAAACTTTTAGGCTCTTCTCCATGTTCCAACCTCGAGAAGTGGTCAAGACCTTTGTTCACTCTTCTTGGCTTTACTATGATCTCAAAGTCACATTCTTGAAATAACAAAAGTCATCTGCATATTATCCCCCCCAACACTGTCTTATTGACTAGGTATTTCAGCGCAGAGTGATCAGTAAACATTTTAAAGTGTCCTCCCAACAAGTAGTGGTGAAATTTCTATAATGCATACAACATGGCTAAACCCTCTCGCTTGGTATTGGTGTAATTGATCTCAGCAGTTGATAGATTCCTACTGGAAAAAGGATAACTTCCCTAGGTTGTGCTAACACTACTCCTAAAGAAATATAATATGCATCGACATGCACATGAAACTCCTTTCTCCAATCTGGAAAAACTAGTATAGGCGCAGTAACCATTTTCTGTTTCAGTGTGTCGAAGCTCTGTTGGCACTCTTTTGTCCAACTAAAATGATAGTCTTTCTTCAAAATATTCTCCATGGGTGTTGTAATCTGGGCATATCCTTTAATGAACTTCCTATAATATCATGTGTGTCTCAGTGCAGTGCACAGTTGTTTCACTAAAGTAGGAGGGGGTAGATCAACTATAATGGCAATTTTAGATGGATCGACCAACAATCCCTTCTTTCATACAATATGACCTAACATCACTCCAAATGGTGAGAAAAATATGTGTTTCTTTAGATTCAAGGAAATTTGACACTGTCTGCATTTTTCCAACATTAGCCTTAAACATTCAATATGATTCTTCAATAAACTAAAAATAGTCCAATCATCAAAATATGCTTCAAGAAATTTATGCAGAAACTCCTTGAATGCTTCGACCACCACCCTAGAAAAGATGGTTGGAGAATTCTTCAATCCAAATGGCATCACTATATACTGATAGGACCCCCATTCTGTTGCAAATGTGGTCTTATGGTGATCTTCCTTGGCAATCCGTATCTGATGGTATACCGAGAATCCATTTGTAAAAGAGTATACCTCTTGGCCTCCCACATTATCTAACACTTTGTCAGTGAATGGTGTAGGGAAGGGGTCATGAGAAAAGGCATCGTTCATCTTCTTGAGATATACACAGATAATGATCTCTCCCATTGGCCCTCTAATTCCCTTCATATCAGTGAACTTGGTTGGAAACAAGTCTTGGTATTCATGCAATAAATTTTTAATCTTGTCAATGATAGCATCATCCCAGTAATCTCCAACATTTGCAAGATTCGGTGTCTTCTCTGTTCCAATATTGACCTTCTTAATATTGATTGACTTTACAATTAATGGTAACTCAACTCGTGGTCCTTCCACATCTCTTTGGCCTTATTTTTTTTTGATGTTCACCTTTCTTAGATCATCGTCTTCATCAGCATTGATGTTGTAACAACCTTGCATTTTCTGGAGAGACGCAGTCCATTTGTCCTCTTCTTTCTCCAAACGGAGGTTAGATGCCTCCTCAAATAATTTTTGTCTTACAATCTGTAGTGCTTGATCTACTGAAGGTTATTGAATTTCAAATAAGAAAGTGGTTACAAAATTCAGAGTCATAACTTCCCAATCTGTAGTGATGAGGCGCAACTCTGCTTGAAGGTACCAATTGATAGGTGTTGTGTCTAGTGTGTTAATTATTTTGTGCACCCACTGCTCTTGAGGGATGTTACTCTAGGATTCTTCGCATCTTCACACATGCTCCTTTGGGAAGCTTCAACCTGTGTACCAAACTTCACAGCCTTCTACTTGTGCTGAGAACCGTGCTGCCATCAAGGTACGACATTGTATCCATTATGTAATGTTGTTTTTATGTGTCCCCCACCATCTTTCTAGTGTGGATTTCGAGGCCTCATCCATTGCCAAAAATCTTTGTTATATTGGTACACTTTCTTCAAAATCCAATAAGAAGGTTTCTAAGGGATTCAAACCATCAAAGGTGGGTAAGTTACTTACTATTGTTCTGATCGAACGAAATTCTCTAGTTAATCTAGCACATCTTCTTGTAGATACTTCATACATTTTATTCTTCCATTTCTCCAATGATTCTTCTGTGTCTGATGAACATGTGTTGTCACTTCACCAACTTAGGTTTCCATTGGCCATAGGATTAATGTAATCCTATTGTCTGGTTGTTAATTTGTATATAGTCTCCAATTGATATGCACAGTCCTCCTCTCTGATGGGATCTGTGTATCATTGACCTTCATCTATATCTAAGGGTGAAATGACCCTGAGGCCATCTCTTTCAAACGTCATATGTATTTTCTTTAAAT
Organism: Picea engelmannii; assembly: GCA_009831015.1. Lineage (NCBI taxonomy): Eukaryota > Viridiplantae > Streptophyta > Pinopsida > Pinales > Pinaceae > Picea > Picea engelmannii. The sequence goes on from ML788501.1 coordinate 323,807, forward strand.
AAACCATAATGGAATTATTGAAATCCTAATAAATTCATAACAACACAGGGTAAGGACAACTATCATCAACTATCTCAATTACCTCAAAATCTGCAAACGTTCTTACTTCGTCGATGCCCACAGGGACATTTTCCAATCATCGAAAGGGCATGACAACTTGTTGTTTAGCCATCCTGAGGCTGATAGGGGAATAGATCAAATTTGGTTTTCCCATTAGTGCCCAAGTTTTCTTCGTCATGACATTGACCTTCGACCCTAAGTCGAGGACCACATAGTCTATATCATACTCTCCTATTTTAGAATTCAAGTGTAATTCCTTCTCTTCTTAGAGATTTGGTGTACTGCCCTATTCAGTAAGGAGTCTATCTTTCCTAGATCATACTGTCTGATTAAATTTTGTAGTTCTTGTAGTTCCTGAATCAACTTAATACAAGTATATAAAAATTCCATGAGCTTGCTTACCTCTTTTCCTTCTCTTGGCGAAGCAAACTGATGAAATTCCTATGACATTCCATATTCCCCTACTTCTGGCCATGTCTTTGATGAGGAGCCTTGGTATTCTTTGAACTCTTTTCTTGCCTCCTCAAATATATGTCTTTCTTTATTTGCATCAAAATTTTGGGTCTTCTCTGCAGCTTTCATGATTCCTGAGTCTTTTCTAGTCTTTCCTTGGATCATTATGTCTTCTCCTATAACAACGCCTCCTCTAGTGATAACAACGAATCTGGGGTCTTCTCCGTGAGGTTTGGCATATATCAGTTTCACTTGTGGGTTATGCTGAGTTCCTCATCTTTCCTGAAGCTTAGACAACAATGTTGGACATTGCTCGATAACATGCTCGAAGGAGTTGCAATAGCTACAAGTAGTGAAAGGGTTTTGACAGTCCCTTGCTAGGTGTCTTGGTTTTACATAGTTATAACATATTATTTATCCTCAGCCTTGACCCATACCTCATCCTCGTCCTCATCCTTGGAATCCACCTTGAGGATTGAAGTTTCCTCTCCCAGGGGAGTTATACTTCGTAGTGTTTCCTTCTTGTTGTACTTCACCTTGGATTTTGTATATGTCTCTTGACCTTTCATGCATGAGATCATAAGCCCTACAATCCCTATTGTCATGTCCCACAGACTTACAGAATGTGCAATACAAATTTGTGCATGCCTGAACATATTTTTTCATGTAATAACACTCACCAGGGCGATGCCTATTTCAGCATACCTCGCACCAGGGTAAGGTGACTTGATTCAAAGGGATCAGAGCTCCAGAGGCCAAGTATTCATGGAATAGGGAACAATGTTCCTTGTCATGGATTTCTAATATGCATCTGACACACCAAATGTCTTCTCTTTTATATTTTCCCTTGTCTTTTTTCATATCTTTGACCTACATAGACAAACTATTTAGCTGACTCAAGACTTGACTCATACCTGAACTGGATTCTCCCATAGGGGATGATTCTAGCTTCATGGAAATCTCAAACGCTTCAGCCTACAAAGCAATCTTTTGTTGCATAAGAGGAACTATGATGTATGGTAAAAGGGAAGCAATGAACCACTCTTTGTTCTACTCATCTGGGATCTTAAAAGTCGATCGGCCTGTTAAGGTCTTGAATCTTTGATTGAATTCCCAAACAGGTTTGGATACCTTTTGCCTGATCTCTTTCATCTCTGTAATACACTGTGAGTCTGACTTGGGTTTCTTGAACTCTGCAGTTAATGCATTCTTGATCTCAGTCAGTGGATTAGATTGTGCAAGTCCTTGGACAAGCTTCATGTACCAACTCAGTGCACAATCCCTTAGGGTAGTACTAAACTAGGTTCTTTTAACAGCTTCGTCAGTGACATTCTTAATATTCCACACGGATTCACATAGGCACCAGTGTTGATTAGGGTCTTCAGACCCATCTCCTCTAAAGATAGGGAGCCTCATATCATCTACCATATATATTCCTAGGTTTCTGGTCTAAGTATGTGGAAGAATACTAGTAATAGTTCTTTGAGGACTCTGGTGACTCTGACTATTCTGATTGCTTAATTCTACTGAATCGACAAGAGAATTAATAGTACTTAATTTAGCAGTTTGCATAGTTCCTGAATTTTCTGGCTCATCTCGGCAAGGTTCTTCAGCTTTCCCTTCCTCTGGCCTAGCGGGTTCTGAATGCTCTTTATTCATTAGGTATACCTCTTCTCCACTATAGAAACCCCTGTCCCTGTAGTTCTTCTTGAATAATTTCGCAAGATGAACTTCTCTGAATGCTCTCCCACTGTGCGTATGTCCAACTTCCATGTCATTGTCACTGTCTGAATTCCTGAACATTAGCTTTTCTAGATCTAACCAATTTACTATATCTTCAAGATGTTCTTCTCATGCAATAACATCTTGATCATCAGCTTTAGAAAATGTAAAAAATTTCCTCTGGGTCCCTTGTAGAAATATCTCTCGGCTTGGCTATATCACACTAATCTGTCAACATCAAACTCGATGATGTACCCTCCAATGGTGTTATCAAACCAGAGATCTATTGCTTTTGATGCAACGTTATCAACTCTCCTCACCTTCTTGATCAACGCCGACGTCGAAAATACAGGAGGTCTTGATCTGATCTCAAACTGGGTATCCGCTAACCTAGATAACCACTCATATAGCTCCTGATGGATTCCTCCAAATAAAATCTTGTGTATATTAGTAAAGATATATCTCCCCAACCAATCCTCTGTACAAATATTAAGGTTCTTATTATGGGCTTCATCGAAGTCCTTTTATTGATCCTCTATCCACTTTTTAATTTATGTCTTTGATGGAAACCACCTTAGCATTCCCTCAAGAAGATTTTGGTCCTGTTAATGGAACCATTTGTTGGCACAGGGGTATACCTAGGGTTCAGCTCCAAGAGCGCACCAACAAGCAATAACTACTAGTGCTTTCAGATACACCTATGAAGCAGATGCAATCTCACCCGATGTATTTATGGGGTGTTGGAGGACAGGGATGATTACAACCAAGGGAACTATCAAGTAGATCCAACACTAGAACAATACAACATGCATATATCACTTATCAGCTTAGATATATTCCACACATCTATCAGATCTACCATAGTAATGAAATAACAATATATCAAGGCAAAAGAACATACCATCAATCACACACAAAATACAAGATGGAAACCCATGATGTATAGGCGATGGGGTAGATGAACCCAACCACGCATAATTTGTCAATCTTGGATTTGATGGTCACTACATTGGATGGGTATGGCGGTCACTATTTTTGACGAATTGGTGTAATGTCAGGCCAGGTGTCGATGCGATTTTTGATGATAGAGGGATCAAGGCCAGACATTTCTGTGTATGACCAGGAAAAAATATACCAATATTCTTGGAAGAGGGCTTTATAGACAGTGATTTCTTGAGGAGTGCAAGCAGCGCCAATGATGATTTCCTCGACGACTCCATTTTTTATGGAAACATCGATTTTGAAGGTCGAGGAAATGTTGGCCATGTTTCCTTCCTCAAAAGCATCAGGGGCAGGAATAGGGTTGTTGAACCAGTCGATATGCCCTGATGGGATAAAATACTTGGTTTTGACCACGTATATGGGGTGTTGGTTAGGAGATGTGGAGGCTTCCTGTGGAAAGAAGAGTTCTCTATAGTGTAGCGCATCCTATGCATAGTCGGGGGTGTTTAACTCTTCAAGTATGTCCTCATCATAGTGGAATTGGAGGGAATACCAAGGATATAAAAGAGTGATATCATTGACTGTCATTGGGTGGTTGTCCCCTAGTGATGAAGAAGCAGGGGGAATGATGCAATGATATTGATATGGTTCGCTCGACATAAACCAAATGTAGAAGTACTGAGGAGTACCAGTGGTAGTTAGATGTAAAATTTCCATAGGGAAATAAATGGGAGAATTGGGGGGATTTGGGGGTGAATCCTTGGATAAGTCATCCAAGAACCACTAAGGCATCAGGAGTGCCTCAGGTTCAGGAGAAATGATATGAAGAATCTTGAGTGATGAGGTAAGGTCAACCATCGATTCTATAGGGGGTGTCAGGGTTTGAATCAGGGTCAATTGGCATTGCCTGTATTCAATGATCATAGGACATTGGTATGTAAAATGATCTAAGGATTCACATAGAGAGCAAGGGAATCTCATACGTTCATTGACTGAAGTTGTGACATAATGGATGTCAGTGATTTTTGGTAGGGATGATGTAGTTGGATTGGGTTCGTTCTAGAAGCTTTAGCGTACTGCAGCTAATGTCTGTCGAAAGTGCGACAGTCCTGGGAAATGGTGTGTCTAATGGTCATATTCTGAACATATAGTGCAAGAGAATTTGGTTTGCAACCCTTTACTACTTGAGTGAGGGGAGGTAGCGGAAGCACTTGCTACAGTGTCGAGGGTTGATGGTGTTTGATTGAGTGGAATCAAGTTCCATAACTCGGGTAGAGATGGGCAATTGTTGGTTTGGTGTCCATCTTTCTCACATAGCATGCAAGGAGGTTGGATGCATGGGGGAAGTGGAGCTATGGGCTCCTTCTTATTTCACCTACCCCCAACTGTGGTAGGGAGGGTAGTGAGTGGGGGTTTAACGGGTATGGTGGGAGTGAGTGTGGGAATCGTCATTGGGATTCCTTCCATTTGGGGGGGCAGGGATAGTTGAGGGACCATCTCTAGTGGATGTAAATACCAAACTAGAATTGCTAACACCATATTAGGGAGGGTAAGCATTGCGGCTACTTGGAAAGATTGTACACCAGGTGGAGAGTAGAAGAAGGGGATTTGAGTAATGGCTTGGGGAACTGTCTCCCAAACTGGGATATGGCCTTGGGGAGAGGTGAAATCATGGATTGGTGGAGTCGACGAGTTCACAGGAGGCTCATGAGGGGTGAGCTCTATGACTAGTGGGATGTCAGATATGATAGAAGCCTCCCTAGGAGGAAGGGTATCCTCTATGTCAGTTCTGTTGGATGATCCGATGCATACTTGATTGGAAGGATGAAGGAGTGGTGGTGCACCATGAGAGGGAGAATGTTATCGATGTTGGCAGAAGGGTTAGGCTCGTAATGTGAGACTTGGTACATGGTAATGATATTCCTGTTATGCGGGAACATCATCATTCGAAAGACGGAAGAGGCAACTGCCTTCATAGCATACATGTAGCTACGAACAAACAAGATATTATAATCAAGTGGGGCATCGATAACTTCAATGTCGATGAGAATGGTCTTGCCCCTGAGTTATATGGGGACGTTTTGGAAGATCCCTTCAAGAGATGATGGTTGTCCGTCATAAGATTTTAAAGTAATGGCATATGGTATGAGTTCGAGAGAGCCAAGTTTCTTCCATACATATTTGGACATAATGCATGTGGATGCACCGATGAATTGTAATGTTCTGGATTTTTACTAGGATTTGAAAAACGATTAGAGTGGGAAGGCAAGGTTCTCCACTGTTGATATCAAATGTGATGAGTTGAGTATCCGCAGGGTTGACTACCCCCAAGGTGAAAAGTAATGATTTCCACTGAGTGGGGCAAGTTTGAAGGACCTCTAAGACTGAAGGTGCTAAACTGCAGCTATAGTACTCTGAGACTTTCGGTCCGGCCTATTGCTGAAGCCCTGGAAGGGAAGTAGGGAAGCCGAGGGACTATTGAGTAGAGAAGGGGCACAGTTCCTTGGGTGGGAGAGGCATGTGGGGAATGAGAGGTTGTAGTCGGTTAGTTGAGTGAGCACCTGAGATGGAGTCTTTCCTGTTGTCCATGAGCCTTAGCCTAGATAGGAACCCTTTACCCTGGGTGGAGTTCAGTCCCATCTCGGGGGTGACTCACTGTTGAGAGTGATGAACAATGTAGTCTATGGTTGGGAGTTTCGTGGACGGTATGTACGCAGTTGGTGACAATCTTTCTAAGATAAGTACCAATTGTATGATAAAATGATATGTTGCTTTGTTATTTACATGCCTATGTTATTGTTTATCATATATGTGATTGTAATTGCCTGTATGTTTATGGGTAATTACATATAAATGCTAGATATCTTTAGTTACTGTTATTTTAGTATAAAATTCGTATGTTACAGAAAGTAATTGTTTGTATATGTTTATATGTAAAGATTCCAAAAGAGTGATGTATGTATATGTTTTAGTTGCATGCAGTTTAAAGAGTAAATTTATGTGGCATAGCTTAGTTGACTACTGGGTATGTTATTGTATGTTACATAGTAAGGGAACAAAATCATTCCCTAGAGTATCATGGTCTAGCTTGTTAAGTCTGGGAATTTTACTAATTGGTTTCAAAGTATGAGTTGTTTATCTGGAGTGGCGTACCCCAGCCTGCAGGTGGCTGGGGGAACGTTAAAAGTTGGTATCATAGCTTTAGTTCAATACTGATCTTGGATGGGCCTTAGGGGTTCAATTGAAGTGAATATTCACAAAAGAGTAACTTTGAAGTGACCAAAATTTGAGTCATGGAGTGTCCATGGAAAAAGTTGGCATGCTGGCGCACACGGTAAATTGTAGCACCGTGTGGGAAAACTTTGGCGTGCCAATATGCACGGTAAATTGTGGCACCACATGGAATATTATTTTATGCAGATGCACACACTGAATTTAGCCTTGCACGGTGAGTAAACACATAGTAATGTGCACATAGGGTGTGCAAGTATTGCATAACACAGAAGAGTTTTTTTGGTATGTGCATAAGTATGAGTATAAGTTGTTTCACGACAGTATATTCAGTAGTGTGTGCAATGGAATATGTTGAACTTGACATGGTGCATGCATAGGATGAAATGCACGTGGAATATTGGTACGCGGTACCAAAACTGTGTGCAGTGGATATTGGTGCACAACGCAAGAGTAGTGCACGTAAGTTGTCGGTGCGACGTAGAAGAAATGCATAGTAGATATAGGTGCGCAGAAAAGAATTTTACCTTGTAATATTGCTATGCAAGATAAATATAAATGAACAAGTAAAATTTTAGTGTGCATGAAGTCACTTGAAAGGAAATGAGTTTGAGTTTAATTTTCATAATAATAAAAGAAAAAGAAACACACAACTGCATCGAAGCATTAATTAAAAAGAATTTTGAATTTTAATTTCCTCTAATTTAGACAGATGAAAATAAAATATAAGATTACAAGAAAAACTTATTATAAAAGAAAACAAGATTCATAACATCACCAGATAGAAATTTTAATAAAACAGTCTAAAATCCATTTTTGTATTTATATAATCGTATTAATCACATAATTACAAAAGGGGGATGACAACAGTTAGCATGTTGTGAAAAAAGGTCATTTAAAGAATAGGTCTATCATCTTTGGTACTCTTTACCTCCGCTACTGATTGTTCAAAATTTGCTAAGACATGATTATTTTAGTTGAATACTTACTTCAGCTTAGCGATCTCTACCTTTAAGGAAGAATCTAACCAGACCAGTTGATTCTCTCCAACACTTTCAGCCACTTCAGTTGTAGATTCCTCCTTCTTCTGCCACTTACTCCTTTTCTTCTTAGCGGCTGGCCTATTGATGACTAAATCCTTCATAGTGGGATTTAGCATGACTTCCAACCATGAGTCTATAGTCGGCTCTGTGTGGAAATTTGTTGCTAGAATTTGCACAAGGACCCTTTCCTCCTTATTCGTTGGAAAGTCTAGCATGTTGCTCGAATAACTCATCTCACTCAATTTATCCTTGTCCATGTATCGCAGGTTGTGGATACCGATTTTTTTTTACAGAGAGCAGAAAGTCAAGCATTTTGGAGATTACTTCGGTTATGGATATGCATATATCTTCATACTTGGGGAGTAGTAATTATAGAATTACATTTATGAAGCACAAATGGATTACGTACAAGAGCAATGGGTTTCCATGTTCGACCAATCCATTTCGAATGATTAGATTTTGAGTTCGTTACATGGCGACGTTCAGCTGACATCACATGGCTGAAAAGTACTGAACGAGTGAAGCAGGGTGATATAACTAAGTCATTTCCTACTCCACGAGCGGTGTATTTGACATGTTGAGACACGTGATACCGCGTCTTTCCGAAAGTGGTTTCAAAAAACCACCTTCTTTCACAAGTGTATCTTTGAAGGCACTGCGCATCTGTGTTTTCGAGACTTGGGTCTTATCTAGAATTTTCATGGTGATAACACCAGGAAATCAGGAGAGATACTTCTGATATGTATATTGGACCAAAATGGTGCATACTCTCATGAATTGTTGAATTGTTAGCATGATAAGTTTCGATGGCTGGACATTTTGTAGAATTAACAACAACTCGATCAGATCAGACCAGTGTCGAGTCCATAGAAATGGAAGAGGCACAAGGGAATTATAGTCAACAAGATGAGAGCAGAGGGGTGGATGTCCATTTGGTCATGGAAGGAATGAACTCCAACAAACATGGAGAAGAAAGGCATGAAGATATGAATATGGTTGAGACCATTAAGAATTTGCAGAAGGATTTCCAAAGCCATAAACATGATATTGAAAGGATTATGAAAGACAAAGAGAAAGAGGATGACTTTAACATGAATTTATTGGAAGGTTTGAACATAATAGAAAATAAATTGGTTAAGCAGAGTAGCTCAAGTAAATCTGGGAGTCAAAAACCTTTAGAGGAGAAAAGAAAAGTAAAAAGTGCTAGTAGGAATCACCATCATTCCCAAAGGAATTCCAACAAGAGAATAGGAAACATCTCAATTCTATCCCCTGTTAGAAGGTATATGAGATCTGAGGTGGATGAGCTGAGATGAGAAATGAACAAAATCAAACCTCCTACATTTTATGGTGAGCACAACAAGGATGAATATGCACAAAGATGGTTACTAGGCATGAGGAAGTATTTTCAATTGCATAATTATTCTTCTCATGTAGAAGGTAGAATCACTATCTATCAACTCAAAGGAAAGGCCTCCATGTGGTGGGATCAACTTGTGCAAGTGTAGCACATTGTAGAGAAAAGTTTTACTTGGAGGGAATTCAAGAAGTATTTTGAGAAGAAGTACTTGACTAAGAGATACTATGACAATAAAATGAAAGAGTTCTTTGAACTCAAGCTTGGAAGTATGATCATAGATGAATATGAGAGAATGTTTATGGAATTGTTGAAGTATGTCTCTTTCATCAAGGATGAGACAAAAAAAATTCAAAGGTATTTAAGTGGATTTCCATTGTTCATCAGTGACAAAATATAGTATGATGATCCCAAGACATTAGAAGAGACCATATGGAGAGACAAATGCCTATATGATCAACAAAAAGTAAGGCTAGCTTTCCAAAAGGAATGGGAAGACAATAAGAAATTCAATATGGGTCAAAGGAAGAAGGGAGCTAAGCCACCATTCTTTATGAATAATCCACAAGGAAAACAAATGCCTAAACAACCCAGAACAATTGACACAAGGAGTCAAGGGCCAAGGCATCCACCTATGCAATGTTGGGGTTGTAAAGGGGACCATAGGTTCATATATTGTCCTCACTGAGGTGAAAAAGGTAGGGTTGTTCACAATGTATAGCGAGATGAAATAGTGGAGGACATGCGAACATATGTGCCAAGGATTTATGAAACCCTGGACAACAAGCAAGAAGAGTATCAGTCCCACATGATTGAAGTGGAAGGTATGATCAACAACCAAACCCTTGCTATTTTAATTGATTCAAGAGATAGTCATATTTATATAGACCCTAAGATGGTGGAAAGTTTTCAATTGCCAAGAAGAAAGCATGGGAAATCCTGGTTGGTACAACTGGCTATGTGAGCCAGAAGAAACATTAATGAGATGGTTAAGTCATGCCTCATAGACATGAATGTACTGAACACCAAGGCATATTTAAACATCTTTCCTTTAGGTTCCTATGACTGTCTAATTGGGTTAGATTGGTTGGAACAACATCACACTCTCTTACACTGTCACAACAAAGTATTTACTTTCTTGGATGAGGAAGGGAAACTAAGGAAGGTATAGCGAATCCCCAGGACAATAACCATTAGAGAAATTTCAGCATTGCAACTGAAGAAGTGTTACAGAAAAGGATGTCAAATAATTGCAGCTCATTTGGCAGAGACACCTAGAGATAAGGTGCCAAATTTGGAATATTATGCAGTCCTGGAAGATTTTGAAGATGTGTTCAAGGAGGTACCCGGACTACCCCCAAGGAGAGACATTGATTTCTCTATAAATTTGATGCCTAGAGTAGAGCCAGTATCAAAGACTCCTTACATAATGAGTACACCATAATTGAAGGAGTTGCAAATGTAGCTTGAAGAAATTATGAAGAAGGGGTATATACGTCCAAGCATGTCACCTTGCGGTGCCCTAGTATTGTTTGTGAGAAATAAAGATGGAACACTAAGGTTGTTCATTGACTTCAGAAAGTTGAATAAAATGATTGTTAAGAACAAGTATCCTCTACCAAGGATTGATGACCTCTTTGATCAATTAAAGGATGCAAAGGTATTTTCAAAGATAGATCTCAGATCAGGATACCATCAGGTAAGAATTAAAGAAGAAGATATTAGAAATACCACCTTCAGGACAAGGTATGGTCATTATGAGTTCAAAGTGGTACCATTTGGGTTGTCAAATGCACCAACTATTTTCATGTTCTTAGTGAATGGTGTTTTCAGAGAGTATTTAGACAAGTTTGTCATTGTCGTTTTGGATGAAATTCTTATATATTCCAAGTCAGAGGAAGAGCATGAACATCATTTGAGGATGGTGTTGCAAGTATTAAGGGAGCGTTAGTTATATGTAAAATTGAGAAAGTGCTCATTTTATCAGAAACATATTCATTATTTGGGGAATATCATTTCAAAGGATGGGATAGCAGTGGATCCTGAGAAGTTAGAGGCCATTACCAAATGGTCAGCACCGAAGAATGTGATAGAGGTGAGATCATTCATGGGTCTTACAGGCTATTACAAAATATTTTTTGAAGGATTCTCAAATATTACACACCCAATCACTTCTTTGTAAAGAAAGAGAGTGAATTTTCAGTGGGCACTGGATTGCGAGAAGAGTTTCCAACACTTGAAACAAGTATTGACAAGTTCTCCAATATTAAGGACTGTAAACCCAAAAGAAGAGTGCATCGTATGCATCGATGCATATAATGAAGGACTTGGTGGAGTCCTTAGTCAAAATGGGTTTGTCATATGTTATGAATCAAGGGATTTGAAGGATCATGAAAGAAACTATGCCACTCATGATTTGGAGTTGGCATCCATAGTGCATGCCCTGAGGAAATGGAGACACTACCTCATGGGAAAGCAGTTTGAGCTATGAACAGAGCTCAATGGTATGAAATATTTATTTGATCAGCCAAATCTAAATGCTAGACAAAGAAGATGGTTATCATTTCTAAGTGAATATGACTTTGATATAAATCATATCAAGGGGAAAGAGAATAAAGTGGTTGATGCACTCAGCAGGAAGGTGCATGAATTACATGCTACCACCACTAGCATGTACCAAAATGATATTAAAAGAAACATTATGGAGGCTGAAAATGAAAATCTAAAGAAAAAATAATTGGTAGAAATGCTACAACATGGTAAGATGCTTCAGAAGGTGGACAATTATAAGTTGGGAATAGATGGAATACTGTTGCGCAAGAACATGATTTTTGTTCCAAATGTCCAAGACTTGAAACATATGATTTTGCATGAAATGCATAATGTTCATTATGTAGGGAACCCTGGATATAAGAAAACCATGGCAGTGATCCAGAGCCATTAATTTTGGCCAAGTATAAAGAAATAGATCGATGAGTACATCACTAGATGTATGCAATGCCAGAAAGTGAAAGCTGAGAATAGGCACCCAGCAGGGTTACTGCAACCTTTAACCATTCCTGAATGGAAGTGGGAAGTGGTGTCAATGGATTTTATTATGGGATTGCCTAGAAAAGGCAAGCTACAAGATTTGATCATGGTGGTGGTGGAAAAGATTACGAAAGTTGCCCATTTTATTCCATTGAAAACTACACACAAGGCAGCAGAGGTTCTTGATATTTTCATGAAGGAAGTGGCACGATTGCACGAGATTCCTAAAAAAATTGTGTCTGACAGAGACCTGAAATTCACCTCAAATTTCTGGAAAGGATTGTTCAAAGGATTTGAAATGAATCTTAACTTTAGTACGTCTTAGCATCCTGAGTCTGATGGACAGACAAAGAAGGTGAACAGGGTGATAGAAGATATACTGAGAATGTATGTGATGGACAAACCATCGAAATGGGAAAAATACCTAGACTTGGTAGAATTTGTGTACAACAATGGGTATCAGGCATCATTGAAGATGAGCCCATTTGAAGCACTTTACGGAATAAAGTGCAATACTCCAATGAGTTGGGATAATCCAGCTGATAGGACAGTAGTTGGTCCAGAGTTGCTCAAGGAAATGGAGGATCAAATGAAAACAATTAAGAAGAATTTAAAAGTTGCCCAAGACAGATAGGAAATTTATGTCGATAAGAATAGAACCCATAGAGAATTCAAAGTGGGTAATCATGTTTTCCTGAAAGTGAAAACTAACAGGAGATCCCTGAAGTTGGGAAGCTACACCAAGTTGGAAGCTAGATTTTGTGGGCCTTTTGAAATCCTAGAGAGGATTGGTCCAGTTGCTTATATGATTGCATTGTCTGCATCTATGTCTGTTCATAATGTCTTCCATGTATCATTGCTAAAGAAATATATACCTGATGCTAATCATGCTTTTGACTAGAATGTGATTCAGGTGGAGCAAGAAGGTGCTTTTCAAGTGCATCCAGTGCACATTTTGGACTGAAAAGTAAAACAGCTCTGGAACCGAGCCATAGGGCTTGTAAAGGTTCAATGGACCTAGCACGGTCCTGAGGATGCTACTTGGGAGCATGAAGATGCAATGTAGACAGAATACCTGCAACTTTTTGAAGATTTTTGAAAACTCTGTTATATATGGGTGTATGATGCACCGAAGGTTATGCATAAATAAGGGGAGGGGATTGTAATATCCCTCGATTGAACCCAATTGTACTGTAATATTAATGTACTTAATTTGGTGAGTTGTTTTGACCTGATTTGTATTATAACCCTAATTTTCACTAGACATGGTTACTTGGATTCAGTCCATCTCATATTCCTTCTTTGCCAAGCCACTACTGAACAACTCTTCTAAAAAACTCCATTTTTAAAGGTACACACTAGCTGACCCACTACAGCCCATGTCTATCTACAGTGTCCATGCTATCTAACCCACTACATCCCGCGTGGACCTATAGAAGCACGAAAAAAGAAACTTTTTTGGTGGAACACACAACTTTGGGCAAGTTAACTAAAATTTTCAGCCATGCATGGATGATCATTCGACCAAATACCTAGCTCCTTCTATCCTATAAAATAAGGGGTAAGGGTCCCATTTGAAAGGAGGAAAAAAATAGTAAAGAAGCTCTACCTGAACTCGTATTCCCCTTTGCCCAAGATTCTGCAACCATTTTGTGATTTCAATGAAGAAGAGAAGCCAGTGTGTTCGCAGTTGGTGCACAATAAAAGAGGAGCCCAGGACCAGATTCGTGGAGCAGTGGCCGGATTCATCATTGTAAGTTGCTTTAGTGCAGTTAATAATAAAGAAATACTTTTCCCATCCCACCATATGAGGTTTTCATTGTTTATCATGTACATGTTGATTAAATCTCTAACCCATTAATCTATAAATCAAATGCATGTGGAGTTCTTTGTTTGTCTTTTGTGAATGCAAGTCATCCTTGGGAGGAGAGTTGCATTCAAAGAGCAACCAAGCATGAAGAGGGATCGATATCAAATGATGGAAATAAGGTATTTTCACTTGATCTTCTTAACTGTGTATTTGCTTAAGAATAATGGGTATTAGGTCTGGGATGATGGTAAAAAGTAGGAATCTTTAGGTATTTTATGCATGCATGATAAAACCCTAAGTGTTAGTCTGTAGGGGGATTTCCCACTCACAATAGAATTGGTGACCATACTGGGGATCTCTCAGGTTTTATGGGAATACTTTTTGGTAGTTTTAAATTGGTTTCATCACCTTTTTTCTGAGTTTCTGCAAGAGTCTGAGATAGTAGGGATTTTGGTCTTCCATACCAGCAATCCATGCTTTCTTTGCTTAGATGCATTTTCTTTTCGGGAGGTCATAAAGGTACATCCAGCCTGGATAAGGACTGCATGTGTGTACACACACCCTACCTTCACATAGCCCGCGTGCATATGCCTACTGATGAAGTGTTAGATGCGTGTCTAAGAACCTAGGAAATCCTTCTCAAGAAGAGGAAGTTATCCTCTCCCCTACAGAAGTGATCCTTCTTAGGGATATTTTGGGTTCTTCTAGGTTTATAATTGAATAGTCCATAGTCAGGTAAAAACCTTAGATCAACTTTTTCCTTGCATCTTTTTCTATCAAAGTAAGTTTTTGTGTATTCAAGGGATTTTGGTTCTCAATACCAGTACTCCCTTCCTAATCTTAGTCCTTTGTCTTTCATCTTTTGAGGAGAAACAGAGGCACATGTGGCCTGTAGTGGGCCTACACACGTGCATATGCATTATGTCTATGGGCAGCCCATGTGCACACACCGGTTGTTGAAGTGACAGTCGCGTGTCTATCTAGAAAATTTTGAGGAGGCCATCATCCCCTTCCCTATCAAGTTTTTACTTCCTAGGTTTTTCTTGTTTCTTTTTAGTCTCTGTCATAAGACATTTTAGCCTAGGTTGTATTCCAACATAACTTTATTTTTCATTTAAAATATTTTTTGTGTTTCTGTTAGCGATATTTCTGGTAACGAGGGGTAAAACGTGAAGGAATGGGTAAAAAACCCACTTGTCCTATGTTCGGGATGCAAATGCATTCGTGTTTAAATGGAAACCCATTATGGACGGCAGGATTTCGCGTGCCCAAATCAACGACGCGCATCGGATTCCGGAGCACCCCCTGCCTTTCTACCTTTAAGCGGAAGGGGGGGGTCCGGAATCGGGGGTGCACCTCTTCAACGGTCGAGATCAAAGTGCCCGGATCAATTGCGCTCAAGGCGATTCCAGACCCCCCCTCCCGCCTTTCTACCTTTAAGCAGAGGGGGGGGGTCCGGAATCAGACACGCACCTTCCCAACGGTCGAGATCAAAGCACCCGGATCAACGACACTTAGGCAATCCTATCCTTCTCAACTTCTCTATTCTAAATCAACGTGGGCCCTTCTCCCTGGTTTTCATGTGTCCCCCCCATCTCCACTCTTTTAGTCCATCTCATCATCCACTCACCACCTGCCACGTGTTTCGCTCCCTTCCACATTGGCCTCCCACTAAGAGTGTGTCCATTATATCTCATCACCTGTCCCCTCTGCTCATTTCCTTCCGCCATGTGTCTTCCCCTGTAACCTCCCTCACACCTCATCACTTCTTACCTCACCCTCACAATGTTGGTGCCACCACTCCCATTATGCGCCCTATCCTTCACGCTGGCCAGCACGCCTTTTCATCAGGCAGGTTAGTTAGTCTAGGTGGCAGCACGAGGGGCCATCCACATCCCAAAGGTGCTGCGTTGGCCAGGCCATCCTCAATCCCAATGAAGCAGTTATTAAGGTAGTTGGTGGTGGTTAGACATCGCCTCCGCCATAATGGGAAATTCCAGCAAGGAATTAAAGGCACGTCGGTTCGCCCACGGAACTGTCAGGAATTCTATTGCGTCTGCCATAAGTTGCATGATCATTCAGATACGACAACTGCAGATTGTCAGAATCCATGCAGATGCAATGTGTTTAATGCAACTTCTCAATTTTGTTGCTATTGTTGTTTTGAGTATATGTAGGCATTTTAGCCATTTTTGTATCTATCGATGGTTGAGCAGAGCTCCCGGTTGTAAAGTTTTAATGAAGCATTGATACTCTGGTTATGTATGAACTTTTGAGACTTCTTGTCTTATGAATGCCATTTTCTTTCACGTCTCTGTTTACACTGTGTTAGAAAAGCTCAGAATTGGAGGATCCAGTTAGGTTGTAGCTGCTATAGGATGATGTAGGTTGGATCACTGTAGCAGTTACGTTGTTTCTAATTAGTTCCTGTGATTTTCCCCAACACTTAGTGACTTGGAATTGGAGGATCCAGTCAAGTCCCCTTTCAGTTGCTTGAGACCTTGAACCAAGAGGATCTTGCATTGAGAGTCTTTCTTCTGCAAACCACTGAAAGCTTGTTTCCCAAAGTTGTTTGTTCACCCTTATTACCAAGTCTTCCACCTTCTCATCTTTTAATTAACCCACTGGCTAAAGTTAGATTAAGACCTCCTTTGTCCCATACATGCTAGACCCAGTCCCTGAGTTAGAATGATATCTCCTCAAGTCTTTACCTCCATTTGATCATCTCTTTAAAAAACTATCGTGACATAAAACTGATGGGTGTCGGGCTCTGCTCCTGCAAGCAATCCGGGAGTGACTTCCGACGCTAACATTTTTAGTGTCGTTGCCAGGGACAAAATTGAATATCTTCCCTGGGATTGAATGACAATGATCAACTGATTCTGAAGGTGCATCAGATATCAGAGTTATCAAGATTGTTGATGTGCACTTGGCGACTCCATTGTGACGACTCCGCTCGGGAACACCTGCTCTATTAATTGTGGCTTTCAGAGGTAGACACACGCGGTCTCATCCACAGCTGCCTCTAGCTACACCTGAAGCCGACCCAGAGGTGGTTCTTAGAAGAGGAAAGAGCTCTACAGAAGAAGTTTCCATCGTCGAAACAGGTAATCCGCCATCTCCTTCTGTGAGAACTCCTTTTTCTCCTCCTCAGTTTTTTAATAGACCTCCTTCAGAGGTTTCCCGTTTCTTGAATTTTGGGGGTGTTTCTGCTGAGTTTTCCCCTCCTGATCTGGGATTGGAGGGATAAATCCTTGTCACTCCCCTTTCCACTGAAGTTGTTCCTTGGCATGGACACGGGACTATAGAAGATTCCCCAACTCCTGCACAAAGAGGAACACCTGTTGACTTGAAATCGTTATCCTTCTCCTTGAATCCTCTCTTGTTCCCCACTCCACTTCGAGACTCATCCCCGGTAGCCCCTTCACGAACCCCTTCTCCTCCTAGTTATCCTCCACCTAATATTCCTATGGCTGGTGTTAATACCCCTCTAAATAGAATGGACGCCATAGTCGCTTCTAGATATGCTCCCTTAATCCTACCCCATCCTATGAATCCTCTCCCTGCTGGAGACTACTTGAAATACATGCCCAAGTTCACCGGGGAAGGGGACGTAACTACAAAAGAGCATCTGGTTGCTTTCTACAGTTATGCAGACAACCTAAACATTGAAAATGAAGACGTCTAGATGAGAGTTTTCATCTAGATCCTGGATGGTGAGGTGAGGAAATGGTTTAGAGGGTTGACCCCTGGATCTATTGCTGGAATTGAAGCCTTGGATAGTGTTTTCCTGAGGCAGTGGGGAGATAGGAAGGATTTCATGTATTACATGACAGATTTTGGGTCTCTAAATAAAATGGGAGAGTCTGTCTCTGACTTCTCCAAAAGATTCAATAAAATGTATAATAAGATTCCTGCAGAGATAAAGCCCTCAGAAGCCTCTGCCCAAATTTCCTATGCTGGTGCATTTGGCCCTGATTTCTGCCTTTTATTAAGGGAAAGAAGAGCCACCTCCTTAGCTCAAATGTAAGATGCAGACTTAGAAGTGGAATCCAACATATTAGCAGCTAACAGACTGAGGGACAAGGCAGACGCAGACAGAAGAAAGGGAAAGTCCGAAGCCTCAATTTCTGGCTTATCGTTGCCCCACACTCAAGTGGATGAACTGGCCCAGATGATGAAGTTTATGTCTGAAGAGATGGAGAGACTGAAGGTGGAAAGGAGGCAAGTGCATAAGGGCCCTCAGAGCACCGAAACCAAAGGAGGTTTCAGGAGGCCAAACAATATCGCTCCCCCGACTATGCACAGAGAAAGGGGAAGAGACAGAGAAGACCAAAGAATTCAGGCCCCCTTACAAAACAATTTTGTGGCCGAAGATGAAGATGGGGAAGTAGAAAAACTTGAGCCTAAGATCCATTGCTTAGGATATACTTCCCCTTTTCATCATCTGACTCAATCAGCACATGAGGAGTCTCTCATGGATAGTCAGCTAAATGAATTGAGAAAGGGAGACAAGGCTAGCGATGGCCGAGGCAGGTACAACCTGAGGTCCGACAAAAAGACAGCAACACCTGATATTCCTGAGCAGTCCACTAGAACAGAGAAACCTGGTAATGAAGTAGCAGACGGTCACAGAGGTAAAAAGGCTCAACCCCTCTCTCCCATTGTCCACAATCATGTTCCTGAAATAAGAGAAATTCCAAAGCTTACATCTTCTTTTAATTTTGAGCATGAAATTCAAAAAATCAGAATCCCTGTGCCCCTCACCGAGCTAATTAAACATGGGGAATTTAAAAAATGATTCTCTGAGATTTTACAATCCGAAGCCTCATACCTTCCCGTAGACTCCATAAAACTCCAAGATGAAAAGTCAGTCGTTGTCCTAGGTCCCATAGTAGAAGATAGAGACGATTCATCCCCTCCCTTATACACATCCTTGAACATACATGATAAAGTGTTGCACAATTGCTTGATGGATTCAGGGGATTCTCACAACCTCATGCCCAAAACCGTCATGGAACATTTGGGGCTAGAAGTCACCCGAGCCTATCATGACCTCTATTCTTTTGACTCCAAGAGAGTTCAGTGTCTTGGAGTTATTAAAGACCTGGTTGTGACCTTGTTTCAACTGCCCATGAAGAGTGTGGTTATGGATATTGTAGTGGTCGATGTTCCCCCCAAGTTCGGTATGTTGCTATCAAGATATTGGATAAAAAGACTAGGGGGAACCTTAGAGATGGACCTCACGTATGCTACTATCCCAGTGTTCGGAGGAGAGCATAGAAGACTATACAAGGAAGCCCAACTGGCCTACATAATCAGTGATGAAGCCAACCCTACCAATCATCCCATATTTTCCTTAGACACTGATTTAGGCTCCAGTCTACTACAACTCACCCATGCCCCTGAGCCTCCTATGAAACTCAAAAAGCAGCCCACTGTTTCCCCTGAATTTTCTCCCTCCATCACCCCAATTTGGAAAATGTTTTTTGATGGAGCCTGTTCCTGAGAAGGCACTGGAGCTGGGGTGGTTTTTGTGTCACCTGCTCAGGAGACCATACCCTTGTCATATAAGCTAGAATTTGAAACCACTAACAATGTGGCAGAGTATGAAGCTCTTATCTTAGGATTAAGAGCCGCAAGGGAAATGGGAATTCAAGAGGTAGTAGTGTTCGGAGATGCCGAATTGGTAGTCCAGCAGATCAGAAGCGCTTATCAGGCCAAGCATCCTCGACTTAGGAGTTATAGAAATGAGATATGGGACCTAATTAATAGTTTCTTCTCAGTGTTTAACATTTCTTTCATCCCAAGAGAGGAAAACATAGTGGCAGATTCCTTGTCTACATCAGCAAGCAATTTCAAAGTACCCTTGCCACCCAAGCTTAGGTATGATGTAGAAGTAAAATACAGGCCCTCCATACCTAACAATGTCAAGCATTGGAAGGTGTTTGAGGATGATCTTGAGATAAAGAAGTTCTTGGATACTATCGAAGAGTTTTCAAAGCTGCATATCGATCAAGATTCTATCTCTGAGGAAAGGTTGGATGGGGGTGGGTTGCTAAGTAAAATAGCAAAGCATGACATTATTCAGTTGCCTAGCAATCACATTCCAAGGGGACTAGTCCCATTAGAAATATTGTTCGATGGGAATGATGTGGCAGTAAAGGGGAGAGTTTTAGGTGATGATGCTGACACAGCTGAGTGCAACATTGGCACACCAGAGGAGCCTAAGTTTGTCAAGATGTCAAGGAGTTTGACCAAGGAGAAGAGGGTTGAATATACCGAGTTGCTGAGAGAGTTTGTTGATGTGTTTGCATGGACCTACGAAGACCTAAAGACATATGACACATCAATCATTGAGCACAATATCCCACTGAAAGAAGAGGCTAATCCATTCAAGAAAAAGTTGAGGCAGATAAATCCCATGTTTCTACCTGTCATGGAGAAAGAAGTGAAGAAGCTGGTAGATGCCCAAATCATTGTCCCCTTGAGATATTCCGATTGGGTGGCCAATTTGGTCCCGGTAAGGAAGAAAAGTGGTGAAATCAGACTCTGTGTTGATTTCAGGAACCTGAACAGGAGCTCAAGGAAAGACAATTATCCCCTGCCCAACACGGAGCACATACTACAGAAGGTCACTGGTGCATCTAGAATATCCATGATTGATGGCTTCTCTGGTTACAATCAGATATCAGTCATGCCTGAGGACAGGGAAAAAACGGCCTTCACCACTCCTTGGGGCACATTCAT
This sequence comes from Picea engelmannii, assembly GCA_009831015.1. Classification (NCBI taxonomy): domain Eukaryota; kingdom Viridiplantae; phylum Streptophyta; class Pinopsida; order Pinales; family Pinaceae; genus Picea; species Picea engelmannii. Next base: position 344,205 of record ML788501.1, read on the forward strand.
GTACGCCAAAATGCCTTTTGAACTAATGAATGTAGGAGAAACATTTCAACGAGCCATGGAAATAGCCTTCATCGGGGAGAAAGACCAGTTCGTGGTAATCTATCTAGATGACATTACAGTCTTCTCCAGGACAAACAAGGAGCACTACTGCCACTTGAAGAGGGTTTTCCTGAAGTGTCGTAGGTTTGGCCTATCTTTAAACCCCAAGAAATCTTTGTTCGCTATGCAGGAAGGGAATCTATTAGGCCATATAGTGTCAGCAGAGGGAGTAAGGATTGACCCTAGCAGGGTAGAAGCACTTCAGACCCTATCACTTCCTATATCTAAGAAGGAAGTTCAAGCCTTTTTGGGGAAGATAAATTTTCTGAGGAGATTTGTCTCCAATTTTGCTGAGTTGGTGAAATGCATCACAGCCATGCTCAGGAAGGGAAATGAAGTGAAATGGACTACTGAACCCAGGGAATCTTTTGTCCAAATAAAGAAGGCATTGACTGAGGCGCCTATGCTAATCAGTCCTGATTATTCTAAAGATTTCCTAATTTTTTCTTTTGCTTCTTGTGATACAGTAGCAGCAGTCTTGTTGCAGAAAAATGAGCAAGGGAAAGAGCAACCTATTTCCTTCTTTAGCAAAGCATTGAGAGATGCAGAACTCTGATATGAGATCATGGAAAAGTAGGCTTATGCCTTGGTGAAATCCCTCAAAGCTTTCAGAGTCTATGTCTTGCACTCAAAGATTACCGCGTACATTCCTTCTGCCTCTGTGAAGGAAATCCTCGTACAGCCTGACATAGATGGGAGAAGAGGTAAATGGATTACCAAGATCCTGGAATTTGATCTGGAGGTTAAATCCACCAAATTGATAAAGGGGCAGGGTTTAGCCTTGGGAATTAACTTCATCAACGAACAAGCTGAATCATTCGACGAGCATTTCCAGAGTGCCCTATCACTAGCTGCAAGTGCCTGGTACAAGGATATCTTGTATTTTCTACAAGAATTGAGGCCTTCTGATGGAATGGAAAAGAGCAAGGTGAGAGCTTTAAAGCTCAAAGCGGTAAGGTATTGCCTCATCGACCAAACCTTGTACTGGAAAGACCCTTTAGGGGTATTCTTAAGGTGCCTGAACCCACAAGAAGCTCAGCAGGTTACATTTGATTTCCACAGTGGCCTTTGTGGGGGGCATCATTTCTGGAAGACCACAGCCCATAAGATCCTCCAAGCTGGGTATTACTGGCCCACTTTATTCCCTGATGTCTGCAGAGAAATCAGACCTTGCATCAAATACCAGAAGTTCTCAGGTAAGCAACAACTCAAACCTCTGCCATTAAAGCCTGTAGTGGTTTCAGCACCCTTTCAGCAGTGGGGATTGGACTTCATTAGAGAGATTCATCCTCCCTCAAGTGGCCAGCACAAATGGATCCTCACTGTGACAGATTATTTCACCAAGTGGATAGAGTTTGTTCCCACCAGGAGCACTTCCCACAAAGTAATTATCAGCCTCCTAGAGGATATCATAGCCAGATTTGGCTGCCCTAGCAGAATTGTCACTGATAATCCTACCCCCTTCAGGTCTGAGCCTCTGGTCAAGTTCTGTGAATAGTTTGAGATTTCACTAATTCACTCTAATCCCTATTATCCTCAGGGAAATGGACTGGTAGAGTCTTCCAATAAAAGCCTGATCAAGCTCATTAAGAAATTGTTGGAAGACAATAAAAGGGCCTGGGATTCGAAGATAAAATTTGCTCTATGGGCTGATTAGGTGACAACCAAGAAGTCCCTAGTCATCTCAGCTTTCCAACTTGTTTACGGAACAAAGGCTATTTTCCCTACTCAACTCGCCTTATCTATGGAAAAATTCCTCCAGGACCTTGAAGGAGAGCCTGACAACATGGTCAGACAGATTCATCAGATGGTGGAAGTGCAGTAGATTAGAGAGCAGGTCATGAACAAGGCCTACGATCATCAGCAGAAGATCAAGCAGGCTTTTGACAGGAGGGGCAGAAAGAAAGAATTCGAGCAGGGTGATCTAGTGCTCAAATGGGATGCACCTAGGCAGGACAGGGGCAAGCACAGTAAGTTTGATGCCCTCTGGTTTGGGCCTTTCAAGATCCTTGAAGTATTTTCGAACAACACTTACAGGTTACAGGATATGGAAGGTGAAGAAGTTTTTAGTGGCCCAATGAATGGGCATTTCTTAAAAAATATTTTTTGTGAGCCGCAGTTGGCTCTTTTGTTTTTGTAAATATTGTTTTGGTTTTCATCTTAATAAATGACTCCATAGCCCAACAACAAGGCACTGAATCTGCAAAAGTGTTCTTAGAGCATCACAGGGACGACTCTATCCCCCATGGAGCCAAATGTTAGAGATATTTCTAGTAGGGGGGGTAAAATGTGAAGGAATGGGTAAAAAACTCACTTGTCCTAAGTTCGGGATGCAAATGCGTCCGTGTTTAAATGGAAACCCATTCTGGATAGCAGGATTTCGCGCGCCCGGATCAACGATGTGCATCGGATTCCGGAGCCCCCCCACCTTTCTACCTTTAAGCGGAAGGGGGGGGTCCGGAATCAGGGGTGCACCTCTTCAACGGTCGAGATCAAAGCGCCTGGATAAATGGCGCTCAAGGAGATTTCAGACCCCCCGGCCTTTCTACCTTTAAGCAGAGGGGGGGGGTCTGGAATCAAACGCACACCTTCCCAACGGCCGAGATCAAAGCGCCTGGATCAACGGTGCTCATGCATTCCTATCCTTCTCAGATGCTCTGTTCTAAATCAACGTGGGCCCTTGTCCCCGGTTGCCAGCTGTCCCCCCCATCTCCACTCTTTTAGTCCATCTCATCATCCACTCACCACCTGCCACGTGTTCCGCTCCCTTCCACATTGGCCTCCCACTAAGAGTGTGTCCATTATATCTCATCTCTTGTACCCTCCGCTCATTTCCTTCCGCCATGTGTCTTCCCCTGTAACCTCCCTCACACCTCATCACTTCTTACCTCACCCTCACAATGTTGGCGCCACCACTCGCATTATGCGCCCTATCCTTCACGCTAGCCAGCACGCCTTTTCATCAGGCAGGTTAGTTAGTCCAGGTGGCAGCGCGAGGGGCCATCCACGTCCCAAAGGTGTTGAGTTGGTTGGGCCATCCTCAATCCCAATGAAGCATTTATTAAGGTAGTTGGTGGTGGTTAGACATTGCCTCCGCCATAATGGGAAAGTCCAGCAACAAATTAAAGGCACATCGGTTCACCCACGGAACTGTCAGGAATTCGATTGCGTCTGCCATAAGTTGCACGATAATTCAGAGACGGCAGCTGCAGATTGTCAGAAGCCATGCAGATGTAATGTGTTTAATGCGCGTCTCGATTTTGTTGCTATTGTTGTTTTGAGTATATGTAGGCATTTTCACCATTTTTGTATCTATCGATGGTTGAGAAGAGCTCCCGGTTGTAAAGTTTTAAGAAGCACTGATACTCTGGTTATGTATGAAATTTTGAGACTTCTTGTCTTATGAATGCCAATTTCTTTCACGTCTCTGTTTACACTGCGTTAGAACAGCTCGTAATTGGAGGATCCAGTCGGGTTGTAGCTGCTATAGGATGATGTAGGTTGGATCACTGTAGCAGTTACGTTGTTTCTAATCAGTTCCTGTGATTTTCCCCAACACTGAGTGACTTGTTATTGGAGGATCCAGTCAAGTCCCATTTCAGTTGCTTGAGACCCTGAACCAAGAGGATCTTGCATTCATAGTATTTCTTCTGCAAACCGATGAAATCCTATTGCCCAAAGTTGTTTGTTCACCCTTCTTACCAAGTCTTCCACCTGCTCATCTTTTAATTAACCCATTGGCTGAAGTTAGATTAAGACCTCCTTTGTCCCATACATGCTAGACCCAGTCCTTGAGTTAGAATGTTATCTCCTCGAGTCTTTACCTCCATTTGATCATCTCTTTAAAAAACTATCGTGACATAAAACTGATGGGTGTCAGGGTCTGCTCCTGCAAGCAATTCGGGAGTGACTTCCGAGGCTAACAGTTTCCTATATTTTTTAACTTATTTTTAGCTTGAAATTTTAAGAAAAATGAGTTGCATTTATAAGTTTCTTTTAGAATCTTTTGTTATTTCTGCTTTGATTAGAAGAAAATATAAAATAAAAAAAACTTATTTTCTTAGATCTCTTTCTTTCCTGGCATTTTCTTTGCATTTTTATTTGAAAAAGAAAAATAAATTAGCATAGTGTTGTGTTTTCTTCTAATTTTAAAAGAATTTCAAAAAAATATATATATATAATCATTCTTTGCCAGTGTTCATGTAAGTTTCATCATTTTTCACAAAGAGTCTTAAAAAAATCAATCACACTACCATACCCCTTTTGAACAAATCAAGCCTTAAAAAGAACGCTAATTAAAAATTACTAGAATCTATGTTTGTAGGGTCCATCAACTAGATTAGGCTAGAGCCTTGATTTAGGTTGGAGAGGAAACTCTTCAAGGCTATAAAACAAACATATGAGTATGTGCTAAGGAGTGTAGAAGTCCAGTATCTTGAAAGTTATCCGAGACCCCCCTCTAACACAGAGGCTAAACACAAGGTCATGTGTGGAAAGGTAGCGGAGATAACCCCTCCAAAGCCAGACCAATTGTAGTGGAGAACACATATAGAGGGCTTGTCTTGGGATTCCATCAATCGCATTTTCCACAGAACTTCGTGGGTCTGGAATCCATTCAAGGTCCTCAGTTGTCTTCTAGACCACTTACTTTTGATACCCTTGGCAGGTTTCGGTCTTGATACCCTACTCATTGTGGTCTACCCGACTGTTGACTGTACCTGCCTCGTGATTGTTCGTGCGTTGGCAACCTAGTTGCCTATTTTTCTAGAAACATACACAGGTGACTGAGGGGGTATACCACAGTACCTAGGACAGACATTTGGCCATGCTTTGTAGAGTATACCCAGAGGGTGCTTCCATGTTCAAGTTTCACTTGCAGTGGTAATTTTCACTAGTGTTGGTTGTTGTAACTGTTCTTCCAACTAGTTAGTCGTTTGCTTGATTTTCCTTTAGGAACTTTTAGTGTGTGATCTATGTTCCCTAGGTTTCCATAGTGATTTAGTCAATCATGGCTTTGGGTCTCTGAACTAGGGTGGTAGACCACCCACTCCATCAATTGTGAGGACTTTTTGGTATTCCTCTTAGAAACGTGGAGCCGCCTCTTTATAGGCATTGTTTTGATACCACTGGTTTGCCAGAGTCATTGCGTGAGACTTTTACAGACTTGAACGATCCCGCAAGGGGAGAAAATGTGCATAGGATATTCATGGATAATTTTCCCGACCATGCCAACCAAGGAACCCCTTCTTAAGGGGATTCTTTTTCTTTTCCCTTCTTCAAAAACATTGGTTTCCCTTTGATGGCCACTTTGTACATTCATGGTTGAATGTGGGATTACCGGTTTGGTTGGGTACCATTGAAAATGTCCCAAATTCTCTTGACTCTTCTCAGTTAAGCACTTTATGTCATGGGAACCCTGTTGATGTTTCTTCATCAGCAAATTCTTCTCCTCCTCCTTTTTCTGCCTCTGCTGAAAGTACATTTACTAGTAACTGAAAGTCTAAACGAAATAGAAAGATGAAGAATAGGAAGAAGAAATCACCAACCTCTACGAGTCATGTTGGAGATAGGTCAACAACCTCTACAAGTCACATTGAATACCAACACCCAGCCTCTGCAAGTTATGCTGGGGGCACACACCCACCCTCTGCAAGTCATGCTGGGGGAAAATTTCCAGTCACTGTTAGTCATACTGGTAATAGGTCTGTATCCTCTGCAAGTCATGTTATCGACCCATCACTAACCTCTACAAGTCATGTTGGAGATTTGAAACCAACCACTACTAGTCATGTTGGGGGCATTAATTGTGTTGAGAAATCTAGATGGATAGGACGTAAGCCTAAGTTCCCTTGTAAGCTTTGAAAGGGAGATCACCTTTCTCATTTGTGCCCTGGCATTCCAGAGGTACAAATATTGTGGTCCCTCTACAAGCTCTTCTGATTCTGAGTCTTTTGAGGTTTCCTCGCAGTCTATTCAACCATTGGTTGAGAAAGTGGTCACACTAATGCAGTCATCAGCTGATCCCACTCCTCTTTTAGGGTCATGAGGTGCCTTTAGACCTTGTAGTCTCTCAGCCTCTTCATTCATTGGTCGACAAAGTGATCATGTCGATGCATTCATCAGTTGATCCCACTCCTCTTTTGGGGGGTGAGGTTCCTTTAGACGATGTAGTCTCGCAGATTATTCAGCCATTGGTTGAGAAAGTGGTCACATTGACGTAGTCTTTGGATGATCCCACTCCTCTCTTAGGGAGTGAAGTGTTTACCGACCATGTTTTTAGCGTTTCTAGTTTAGTACTTTCAGAACAAAGGGGCATTTCGCTCGTTCCGAGTACACCCCCTCCAAGCCCTAGGATGGTTTCCTTTGATTGGAATGATCTTGTTGAGCCTCATCTTCCTTCTTATGCACCTTTTAAAATAAGGGTTGAAGTTAATTCAACAAACATTTATTGATGTATTGTGGATGAAGGAGCTTCCGCAAGTATTTTATCCTCCTCGGTTTGGAAAGTCTTGGGATATCCTGAGCTTGTGTCTTCTTCGCATCAGTTGTTGGCTTTTGACATAAGTCCTAGTGAATATTTGGGGGTTCTTCCTCAGTTACCTATATCTTTAGGTGGAAAGAGTGTCCTTGTTGATGTTATAATGGTGCAAGGCTCGTTAGATTTCAATATGCTTCTCGGGCCTGATTATGTATATGCTATGAATGTTGTGGTGTCTACGCTCTTCCGGGTGATGCATTTCCCTCACAATGGAAGCATTGTCACTATCGACCAGATAGCATCTGATAGTCACCATCCTAGTTCAACATTATTTCAGAATACCCCTTTATATGTTCCTAGCATTCGTGTAGACTCTACCCCACCACGGGTTAATTATGTGGCATCTTATCCTTGATGTTCAATTGCTTCTAAGTAGGAACCTGTGAAATCATGTTGGCCTTCCCGAGACTTATTCTTAGCAATTGATCCATTGGTCTATCCAATGGGGGCATGGGAGCCCTTCTTTCCCCCTCTTAGTCCAAGTAGGCTTGAGTATCCTTCCGAGTCTGATCTCGTTGTTTGTAGATCCTCAAGCCCTTGTGCTTGTGATTCTTCATTGATAGACTCTGCCAGCCCTGGCCAGAACCTCCATCATCATATGGTGTATGGTCAGTTTACTTCACCCTTTGGGACTCTTGACCCTCGTTTGCGTGATTTCTCAAATTTTGAATTTCCTTTAGATGAGGCTATCCTTGAAGCCATGACTATGGTTTCTATACCAAGGGAGGACTTACACCATGGTTTGTGTTTTCTTCCCTTTCGAGAGACTTTCCATGTTGACTATCGAAGAGACTCTTGGTCTGAGCCTAGTAACGGGCTCTACCTGAACCAATTTCATACATGAGTTGTAGCCACCATAGGTCTTCTTTTAATCCCTTTTAAGACCCTCTAAAAATGAAAAGATTGCAGAGTGATCTTATTTCCCTTCACACTCGTTAAACTGAAATTTGAAGGAAAATTTGTCTAGCAATAGTTTACCCCTTTTTTCGGTTCGGATGGTCAACTGTACAAACAAAGGTATACTCTAGAAACCTTGGTTATCTAGAAGAGTATTCTTAGGTATAATTGTAACCCATTTTCGGGCCTGAGGGACTAAATTTACAAAAAATAAACCCCATGGAGTCCATAGTTAATCTCTTTTCATACTCCCTAAAATTGAAAAGATCGTCGAGTGACTTTATTCTTTCACACTCATTAAAATGGTCCAGAAGAAAATTCCTAACGGAGTCCATAGTTAATCATTTTTCAGAATCCTTAAAAATGAAAAAATCGTCGAGTGATCTTGTCTCTATCACACTCATTAAAATGGTTTTGAATAGACATCTTGCCAGTGCTAGTTTACCCCTTTTTCGAAATGACCAGACTACCTTCGAAAAAGGTACCCCATTGGAGTCTCCTTTTACGTTTTTCAGACTCTATAAATATGAAAAAATGTCAAGCTTACCTTCTCTCGACTCATTAAAATTACATCAAAGGATGTTACCATTGTGTGTTTTGTTAAACACATTTGCATACCTATGTTTTTGGTCTAATGTTGGCTCCATGTTGCTCTCAACTAAACCATTTGAAGCATGCCTTATACGCAAGCCCTGTAGCACTTTGCCTCTGTGTCTTGACACCTTTGTCCCTTGGAGGGATTTTTCCCGAGTGTCCTTGCTTTGAACATCAGTCTTTTCCTTGCGCCTCGAACACATATGTTTGTGACACTCATTCCTCCTTTGTAATGTAACATTATTTTATTCTTTTTCCAAAATTATTGAAAAAGACAAAAAAATCGAATATACCACAAAAAGAGGACGGGAAAAGTATTTTCTTTTTATTTGGGAGAAAAATCAGTCGCCCTTGGACAAAGCACATCCTTCCATTTTCTCATCAAGCTATGGGATTTAATACAACCTTAGGAAGTTGTTCTCACTACATAGAGCTGTGTCCTCCTCCATTTGGTTATTCTTCCAAACATATGGAGAGTTTGTGTTGCCTCCTGCATCATGAACTTATGTCAAATGCCATCCTTCCTGAGTCTCATCATTTGTCGTGCTATTTCCCAAGGGAAGTTTTACCAAGTATAAGTCAACCCCTCTACAGTTTGTCTCTTTCCCTCATTCCTAGCCACCCCGAAAGTCCAATCAATTCTTTGATCAAAATCAATGAAGCCTTCAGTCTAATCATCAAGATTCTCTAGTCCATACCCAATGAGTCGTCAAATACCTCTGGGTAGTGAAGTTGTAAACTCATATTACACTTCTACCTGAGTTTTGAAGATTTTGAAGTTGTTTCTCAAGCTCTGAAGACCTCTTCTCTAGCCATTAGGCCGTATCAACCTCTAGAAGATGGATACTATACACGTATATCTTTTTTATTTTGAGATGTAGCTCCACGGTGTATTGCTCGTGTCTACACTTTATATAATTATATGACATGGATATACATTGTATTTTATTGGTAGCCACGATTTTATTTCATCTCGAGCATGGGTATGCCCCTCTCAGTGAGACAATTTTTATTTTGCAGATGTCACCTCCTAAATTCTTATCCTTGGGCTCACCGGTTTGGTACATTGATAAAGATTGATAATGTATTTCAGCCATCATATGCTCTTCTGACCTCACACATTATGGGGCATCTGTTATAACCCTCATTTGCACCAGACATGCTTACCTGGCATCAGGCCATCTCATATTCCTTCTTTTCCAAGCCACTACTGAACAACTCTTCTAAAAAAATCCATTTTTAAAGTTACACATTAGATAACCCACTACAAACCACGTGTATATATAGTGTCCACGATAGCTGATCCACTACCGCCTGTGTGGACCTATAGAAGCACAAAAAAAGGAAAGTTGTTGACGGAACACATAGCTTTGGGTAATTTAACTAAACCTTTTTCCCATGCATGGCCAGTCATTTGACCAAATACCTGGCTCCTTATAGCCTATAAAAGAAGGGGTAAGGGTCCCATTTGAAAGGAGGAAAAACATAGTAAATAAACTCTACTCGAATTTGTATTCCCCTTTGCCCAAGATTTTGCAACCATTTTTTGATTTCAACGAAGAAGAGAAGCAAGTGTGTTAGCAGTTGTTGCACAGTAAAAGAGGAGCCCATGACCAGATTCATGGAGCAGTGGTCGGCTTCATCATTGTAAGTTTCTTTAGTGAATTTAATAATAAAGAAGTACTTTTCCCATCCTACCATATGAGGTTTTCATTGTTTATTGTGTACATGTTGATTAAATATCTAACCCATTAATCTGTAGATCAAATGCATGTGGAGTTCTTTGTTTGTTTTTTGTGAATGCAAGTCAGCCTTGGGAGGAGAATTTTAGTCAAAGAGCGACCAAGCGTGAAGATGGATCGATATCAAATGCCAAAAATAACGTATGTTCACTTGATCTTCTTGACTGTGTATTTTCTTAAGAATAATGGGGATTAGGTCTAGGATGATGGTAAAAAGTAGAAATCTTTAGGTGTTTTTTGCATGCATGATAAAACCCTAAGTGCTAGTCCGTAGGGGGATTTCCCACTCACAACAATTTGGTAATGCACGTCATGTGGCATAGTGTGTGCATGAACTGCGCAGTAGAGTGATGTAATATGCACATTCCAGGATACCACAGGCAATAACTAAGGTGCATGCAGTATGGAGAACAACGAGCCTCATGTATATGATATGTGTTATAGCATGGTGAGTTGGTTATTATAAGTTGGGATGCTTATGTTTTGGTATTAGGCTCGAATGCTTAGATGTCAAATGGAAATGCACCTACTTTGCACATGACTCGTGATTAATATAAAATACATCGATGCACACAGTCCGACCATGATAAAAGAGATGGGGGACTGAACTTAACTAGTTAGGGAAAGGGAGGGCCAAAAGTCAAGGGAATATTATATTAATATTTCCTAAAACATAAAGTATGGATAATTATTTTATCCTAAGTTCTAAAGTTGCGGACAAGTGGACCAAAGTAACTTTCGATATGACAAGTGTCAAGTTAGGGACATGCATTCATATCATGGGGGACTTAGCTCATTTGGTGAATTTTTCACGGGATACCTTACCAGCAGCCTAACCATCATTCTCACCATCACATTCACGAAGAGTTCATAGTGATTCCTTTCCACACTCAATTATCCAGTCAATGATTCCATGACCATTTTCACTCATGCATTCCGTTATCCTTGAGACAACCATTTCACCATTCTAGAGCCTGTTCCCATAGCCATTTTCGGTTGGTGTACCTGGTTAGCTTGGAGAAGGATTGAAGAAGCGGGTTTTCAGACCTGTGAGAAATTCTCTGAGTGAGAGAATTGTTGGGGATTGATTCCTAAAGGTGATAAACTACATCTACAACTCTCTAAGACTTCAGGTCCATCCTGGTGTTGAAGCCCTGGAAGGGAAGTGGGGCAGCTAAGGGACTGTTGAGAAAAGAAGGGGCACACTTCCTTGGGTGGGACATGCATGTGGGGAATGCGAGGCTATAGGCTGTTAGTTCAGCGAGCACCTAAGACAAATTATTTCCTGTTTTCCATGAGCCTTAGCCTAGATAGGAACCCTTTACCCTGGGTGGAGTTCAGTCCCACCTCAGGGGTGACTCACTATTGAGAGTGATGAACAATGTAGTCTATGGCTGGGAGGTTTGTGGACAGTCTGTACGTAGTTGGTGACAATCTTTCTAAGATAATTACGAATTGTATGATAAAATGAAATGCTTCTTTGTTATTTACATGCCTATCTTACTGTTTATCTTATATGTGATTATAATTGCATGTACGTTTATGGATAATTCCCTGTAAATGTTTCATATATGTATTTACTGTTATTTCAGTATAAAATTCATATGTTACAGAAAGTAATTGTTTGTATATGTTTATGTGTAAATCTTCCGCAAGAGTGATGTATGTATATGTTTTAGTTGCATGCAGTTTAAAGAGTAAATTTATGTGGCATAGCTTAGTTGACTATTGGGTATGTTACTGTATGTTCTGCAGTAAGGGAATGAAAGCATTATATAAAGTAGCATGGTCCGGCCTATTAAGGGTGGGAATGTTACCGATCGGTTTCAGAGCATGAGTGGTTTCTCTGGAGTGGCATACTTTGGCCTACAGGTGGTAGGGGGAACATTACATGCGGTGCTCCAAAGCATCCAATGATGGATTTTTACTCTTGTTGAGTTGTCCAGGATCCTTCTTTCTTGTTGATCTATCGTCCTTGATCTCCTCCTCCAACAAATTTCTTTCTCTTACTTCACTCCATATTTTCTTCTCTTTTGTTCACTTTGACCCAGTAACAGTCACTATTTCTTCCGTGTAGTTCACATTTTTCCTTTTCTTCCTTTATCTTCACTTATTTTCATAACCAAGGGCCAACAAGCCCCCAAAACTCACCTATGAATCATCCTAAGGCACTTCATATCTGACCTTTCTGTTTTACTTCGACTTCAGACTGCGCAGTGCAGCCTTTGCTTTCTTCTCTATGCCTCATCTCCTTCCTTCCTTGTGCAAACTATATTTTCTGCGTCTAGTACCCAGTTTCAACTACACCTAGTACCTATACCCTTTTCCTTATGCTTTTACTTAGAGCTATAGGGAAGAGGGTTGTAATAATGTAATTTCAACCGACTCTCGTTCACTAATCCTTCCTTCCATTCTCCCTTCAAAGTATTCAACTGCGTAGCTCCTCCTTTTGTAACATAGGCGATCTCATATTTCCTGAGCCAATGCATTCTAAACTTCCCAGGATGTTTTATGAACTTACTGTCATATACCAGTACTAGATCACTTTGCCTGAGTGACTTCTTCTTGATGTGTCTGTCATGATAGGCCTTCTCTCTTCCCTTCTGTACATGTTGATGGAATCCCACGATAAATATTTCTTCTTCAAGTTCGACCAACTATGTGAGCCTCTATTAAACAACATCAGTGTCATCCATGTCTGTAAAGGCAACAATTATTAGTCTTGGTAGCAGGTATTCCATTGGGACAACAACTTTGAGACCATATACCAGCTTAAAAGGGATCTGCATTGTTAGCTTCTTGCAAGTGGTTCTATAGGCCCAAAGTACTACTAGTACTCTTAAATTCCAGTCATCCTTGTTCACACTGCAAATATTCATCAATGTTGTCTCCAAGATCTTGTTGAATGCTTCCACTGTCCCATTTTCTCGTGGATGTTAAGGCATTCTTTTATGATGGTGGACTGCAAATTCCTCAGTTATGGATTTAATTGTTTTATTTATGAAATATGTGCCTTGATCACTCATAAGGATATCTGGGCATCCAAACCTGGTTATGATGTCATCAAATATGAAATGTGTAGCTATAGTTGCACTACAGTCCTTAAATTCTCTTTCTTCAGCCCATTTGGTCAAGTACTCTGTCGTTGTAATTATGTACCTTTCTCCTGTGTGCTTTCCTGGTGGATTTATAGGTCCAGTGAAGTCGATGGCCCATTTCTCAAATTCTTGTAGGGTTAGTTGTGGTTCTAATGGAATTTATTATCTTCTGGATGGTTTCCCAACTCTTTGGCATACATCAGAGGCTCTGTAATAGTCTTTAGCATCTCTGTGTAAGGTAGGCCACCAAAGGCCAGCTCTAAGCACCTTCTACACGATTTCTTTCCCTACGTAGTGTCCTCCTGTGATGCCTTCATGAGCTTCTACAAGGATCAATGGTCTCTCTACCTCCATAACATATCTTCTCAATTTCTCATCAGGTCCCATCTTGTAGAGATGTCCATCTATAAGTGAAGAGTATGCATTGCACACTACTAGTTGTTTCTTCTGGGGAATTGTATACTCACTAGGTTCCATTCCTGTTGATAGGAGCTAGACCATTTCTATGAAGTGGTCATCAATATGTCTAATGGCCAGAAACTATGCATCTGATAGTTCATCCTCCAAACTAGTCGGCTCTTCTCCATGTTCCAACCTCGACAAGTGGTCTAGACCTTTGTTCATTCTTCTTAGCTTTACTATGATCTCAAGTCACATTCTTGAAATAACAAAACCCATCTGCATAATATCCCCCCCAATTCTATCTTGTTGACTAGGTATTTCAGTGTGGAGTGATTAGTAAACATTTTAAAGTGTCCTCCCAACAAGTAGCGGCTAAATTTATACAATGCATACACCATGGCTAAGCCCTCTCGCTCAGTATTGGTGTAATTGATCTCAACAGTTGATAGATTCTTGCTGGAAAAGGATAGCTTCCCCAGGTTGTGCTAACACTGCTCCTAAAGAAATATAAGATGCATCGACATGCACATGAAACTCCTTGCTCCAATCTGGAAAAACCAAAATAGGCGCAGTAACCATTTTTTGTTTCAGTGTGTCGAAGCTCTGTTGGCACTCTTCTGTCCAACTAAAATGACAGTTTTTCTTCAAAATATTCTCCATGGGTATTGTAATCTGGGCATATCCTTTAATGAACTTCCTGTAATATCATGTGTGTCCCAGTGCAATGCACAATTGTTTGACGGAAGTAGGAGGGGGTAGATCAACTATAATGGAAATTATAGATGGATCGACAAACAATCCCTTCTTGCATACAATATGACCTAACATCACTCCAAATGGTGAGAAAAAGATGCATTTCTTCATATTCAAGGAAATTTGACACTGCCTGCATTTGTCCAACATTAGCCTTATACATTCAATATGATTCTTCAATAAACTAAAAATAGTCCAATCATCAAAATATGCTTCTAGAAATTTATGCAGAAACTACTTGAATGCTTCAACCACCACCATGGAAAAGATGGTTGGGGAATTATTCAATCCAAATGGCATCACTGTATACTGATAGGACCCCCATTCTATTGCAAATCTAGTCTTATGGTGATCTTCCTTGGCAATCCGGATCTGATGGTATTCCAAGAATCCATCTGTAAAAGAGTATACCTCTTAGCCTCCCACATTATCTAACAATTCGTCAGTGAAGGGTTTAGGGAAGGGGTCATGAAAAAAGTCATCGTTCATCTTCCTAAGATATACATGTTGGTCACTATAATTGCTTAATTAATTTCAAACAACCAAGTGAAACATAAATTATCAACCCAGGGAAGTCTTTTGTTTCAAAGATAGCTGTGCACTATATATGCTCAATTCCAAAAGAACTAGTGTTGTAGTAAAGAAATCATTCTATCTAACTTGCTGAAATGAACTGAAGCTCTGAATTGTATCACAGGAAAGAAATCTCCCTATTGCAATTCTTTATAGTTCAAATTAAGA
>ML788501.1:359168-382296 GCA_009831015.1 Picea engelmannii
GTGTAGTAATGAGAAAGGACGTTGTGTACCTTGGAATGATCAGGTGGAATGATAGTATAAGTCTAAATACAGGTGATGAAGGGTATAACAATGGCAAAAAGTATGGGCAAAAAGGGTACAATATGTGGTCCTAACAATACACAGATCATGATCTCTCCCATAGGCCCTTTAATTCCCTTCATATCAGTGAACTTGGTTGGAAACAAGTCCTGATATTCATGAAATAATTTTTTAATCTTGTCAATGGTAGCATCATCCCAGTAATCTCCAACATTTGCAATCTTCGGTGTCTTATCTATTTCAATATTGACCTTCTTAATCTTGATTGAATTTACAATCAATGGTAACTCAACTTTTGGTCCTTCCACATCTCTTTGGCCTTCTCTTTCTGTGATGTTCACCTTTCTTTCATCATCGTCTTCATCAACAATTATGTTGTAACAGCCTTGCAGTTTATGGAGAGACGTGGTCCATTCGTCCTCTTCTTTCTCCAAAGGGAGGTTAGATGCCTCCTCAAATAATTTTTGTCTTACAATCTGTAGTGCTTGATCTACTAAAGAATATTGAATTTCAAATCAGAAGGTGGTTACAAAATTCAGAGTCATACCTTCCCAATCTGTAGTGACAAGGCGCAGCTCTACTTGAAGGTACCAATTGATAGGTGTCGTGTCCAGTGTGTTAATGATTTTGTGCACCCACTACTCTTGAGGAATGTATCTCCAGGATTCTTCGCAACTTCACACATGGTCCTTTGGGAAGCTTCGACCTGTGTACCAAACTTCACAGCCTTCTACTTGTGCTGAGAATTGTGCTGCCATCAAGGTACAACATTGTATCCATTCTGTAATATTGTTTTTGTGTGTTCCCCACCATCTTGCTAGTGTGGATTCAGACCATCAAAGGTGGGTAAGTTACTTACTGTTGTTCTGATCCAACAAAATTCTCTGGTTAATCTAGTACATCTTCTTATAGATACTTCATACATTTTATTCTGCCAATTCTCCAATGCTTCTTCTGTGTCTGATGAACATGCATTGTCACTTCACCAACTTAGGTTTCCATCGTCCATAGGATTAATGTAATCCTATTGTCTGGTTGTTAATTTGTATATGTTTTCTAGTTGATATGCACGATCTTCCTCTCTGATGGGCTCTGTGTATCATTGACCTTCATCTGGATCTAAGGGTGAAATGACCCTAAGGCCATCTCTTTTAAACGTCATACATCTTTTCTTTAAATCAACCATAATGGAATTATTGAAAGCCCAATAAATTCCTAACAATGCAGGGTAAGGACACTTATCATCAACTATCTCAATTACCTCAAAATTTGAAAACGTTCTTACTTTGTCAATGTCCACAGGGACATGTTCCAATCATCCAAAGGGGATGACAATTTGTTCTTTAGCCATCCTGAGCCTGATAGGGGAACATATCAAATTCAATTTTCCCATTAGTGCCCAAGTTTTCTTCATCATGACATTGACCTCTGACCCTAAGTCGAGGACCACATAGTCTATATCATACTCTCCTATTTTAGCATTCAAGTGTAATTCCTTCTCTTCTTAGCAATTTGGTTTACTTCCCTATTCAGTAAGGAGTCTATCTTTCCTAGCTCATACTGTCTGATTAAATTTTGTAATTATTGTAGTTCCTGAATCAACTTAATACAAGTATATAAAAATTCCATGAACTTGATTACCTCTTTTCCTTCTCTTGGCGAAGCAAACTGGTCAAATTCCTGCGGCATTTTATATTTCCCTACATCTGGCCATGTATTTGATGAAGAGCCTTGGTATTCTTTGAACTCTTTTCTTGCCTCCTCAAATATATGTCTTTCTTTATTTGCATCAAAAGTTTGGTTCTTATCTGTAGCTTTCATGATTCCTAAGTCTTTTGTAGACTTTCCTTGGATCATTATGTCTTCTCCTGTAACAATGCCTCCTCTAGTGATAAAAGTGACTCTAGGGCCTTCTCCACGAGGTTTGGCATATATTAGTTTCACTTGCAGGTTCTGCTGAGTTCCTCGTCTTTCCTGAAGCTTAGCCAACAATGTTGAACATTCCTTGATAACATGCTCGAAGGAATTGCAATAGCTGCAAGTAGTGAAAGGGTTCTGACAGTCCCTTGCTAGGTGTCTCGGTTGTGCATAGTTATAACATATTATCTATCCTCAGCCTCGACCCATACCTCATCCTCATTCTCATCCTCTGAATCCACCTCGAGGATTGAAGCTTCCTCTCCCAGGTGAGTTATACTTCGTCGTGTTTCCTTCTTATTGTAATTCACCTTAGATTTTGTATATGTCTCTTGACCTTTCATGCATGAGATCATAAGCCCTACAATCCCTATTGTCATGTCCCATAGACTTACAGAACGTGCAATACAAATTTGTGGGTGCCTGAACATATTTTTTCATGTAATAGCACTCACTAGGGCGATGTATATTTCGGCATACCTCGTACCAGGGTAAGGTGACTTGATTCAAAGGGCTCAGAGCTCTAGAGGCCAAGTATTCATGGAATAGGGAACAATGTTCCTTGTCATGGCCTTCTGATCTGCATATGACACTCCAAATGTCTTCTCTTTTATATTTTCCCTTGTCTTTTTTCATATCTTTGACTTGCATAGAAAAACTATTTAGTTGATTAAAGACTTGACTCATACCTGAACTAGATTCTCCCATAGGGGATGATTCTAGCTTCATGGTGATCTCTAGTGCTTCAGCCTACGAAGAAATATTTTGTTGCATTAGAGGAACTCTAATGTGTAGTAAAAGGGAAGCAATGAACCACTCTTTGTTCTACTCAGATGGGATCTGAAAAGTCAATCAGCCTGTTAAGGTCTTGAATATTTGATCGAATTCCCAAACAGGTTTGGATACCTTTTACCTGATCTCTTTCATCTTTGTAATACACTGTAACTCTGATTTGGGTTTCTTGAACTCTGCAGTTAATGTGTTCTTGATCTTAGTCAACGGCTTAGATTGTGCAAGTCCTTGGACAAGCTTCATGTACCATCTCAGTGCATGATCCCTTAGGGTAGTCCTAAACTGGGTTCTTTTAACAGCTTCGTCGGTGACATTCTTAATATTCCACATGGATTCACATAGAAACCAGTGTTGATCAGGGTCTTCAGAACCATATCCCCTAAATATAGGGAGCCTCATCTCATCTGCCATATATATTCCTGGGTTTCCGGTCTAAGTATGTGGAAGACTACTAGTAATAGTTCTCTGAGGACTCTGGTGACTCTGACTATTCTGATTGCTTAATTCTACTGAATCGACAAGAGAATTAATAGTACTTACTTCAGCAATCTGCATAGTTCCTGATGTTTATGTCTCATATTGGCAAGGTTCTTCAGCTTTCCCTTCCTATGGCCTAGCTAGTTCTGAATGCTCTTCATCCGTCAGGTCTGCCTCTTCTCCACTATAGAAACCCTTGTCCCTATAGTTCTGCTTGAATAATTTTGCAAGATGAACTTCTCTGAACGCTCTCCCACTGCACGTATGTCCAACTTTTGTGTCATTGTCACTGTCTGAATTCCTGAACATTAGATTTTCTAAATCCGACCAATCTACTGTATCTTCAAGATGTTCTTCTCATGCAATAGCATATTGATCATCAGCTTTAGAAAATGTAAAAAATTTCCTCTAGGTCCCTTGAAGAAATATCTCTCGACTTGGCTATATGACACTAATATGTCAACATCAAACTCGATGATGTACCCTCCAATGGTGTTATCAAACCAATGATCTATTTCCCTGTTGGAAACCAATTCACTTTTTTCTATTGTTTTATAAGCTGCCTACACCTATGTTTTGCAAACATCAATTGTTCGTCGCAATCTTTAAATAAACAACATTTTTATTTTCTGCGACATTTACACATTTGCCCTCATTTTGTTTTCATGACTGTAAGCGTGAAAAAATTCGTCTTTCGAAGTCGTATTTCGATCATTATCTAAACTGTCATTATATATTTTGTCGATATGCCTATTGCGCTTACCTTTTATTTATCATTATACAGCTGGCAAGACCCTTTGATCGGTACTCATGCTTCGATAGATTGTGTAATTTGGTTTTATTGAGTTTGTAAGGCATTGGCATTTGGATTTGCGTTTTATTTGACCTACCTAACCTTTGGTTTCATTAAGATACATAGGGGTTATGATTATATCTTTCATATGTATCCTTTTAATATAACACCTATGTCGATTTTTTCATAACTATTGGTTTGTTGATTGTATGAAAATCCATTGGCACCTTGGTAAAATTATTGATATGAGCTGTTACAATACATTGGCGCATGGTTAAACATATGGTATTGGTTTTAAATTGTATGATTGATGGTTTGAAACTTTGGTATAATGTTGATTGAACATGTTTGTTTATACACTTACCATCGTTCCATTGGTTGAGCAAATGACATGAGTTTTAAACTATGCTATAGTGGGTATAACAGCTATGAACGTTGGAGGTGGTACTATTGACCATAATTATTATGCATGGCAGTGAATAACTCCACTACCCTCGCACACTTTGGCATTAATGCCTGCCTCCTTACCAGGTTACCTCTGTTGATTTTTGGGCAAAGAGTCCAAACCCTACCCAAAACCCTATCCATTGTATGTTCTCTCCTAGCTCCTGAAGGGCGAATTGAACCCCCATGGTGTTCAGAGTCATTTTTGGTTTCATTTTTTTCAGAGAAGATTGTTTAAAATTGCCCCCGTAATTGCCCCCAGAGTCACGTTTTTGAATGAGGCATGTTGGGAAAACCGTTTTGAATTAGGACAAACCGTTGAAAACCTAGAACCGTGTTTATGCCCTTTACCTTCAAAGCGAGCGGTTTCCTCAGAAAGTGAGTTACTACAGAGATCCAGCTCTTGTTTTACAGGTCAATTTTCAGTGGCTGGAACATGCATTTTGGGTCTGTGTGCATTTGCCAGAATGTTTATCACTTCTCTAGATATGGGCCACAACACCTCTCTCACTCATCCAGCCATGCGTCTTTGCCCCCTGTTGAACCCTTGATCAATTCAAAGGGTATTCAACCAGTCTTCCAACAATTTTTTACATCTACAGGACATGTGGTTTTTAAAAAGAAGAAAAACGTGTAAGCAGCTACAGCCATCATTCGATTTGATTGCACAATGGCTGGTATGATTTTGTTTAATTTTAGCATGATTCTGTTGGCTCAAATCACATTTATTTCTGTTTGTTTTGAATTAGCATTCGATTTGGTTTGGTTTGGATTAGTAAAGGATCTGTTTGATAGATTGCATACAGTTCTGTTTTGGCTGTATTGATTCAAAAACGATTTTCTTAGTTTAGGATTGATTGTATTCGTTTTGAATTAGTAAAAAAAGAATGGTTTAATAGATAGCATATGTTCCTGTTATTACTTGATTAATTTAAAATGATTTTGTTTGCAGATATGACCAGCTACAGAATCGTTTGATTCTGTTAGCTAGTCATAAAAGTTGATTATTTTGATGATTTTACAACAGAACATTATCTAAAATTGTCTTCTTGTGCCTATCTGCAGGTACATACGAATTTCAAGGCAAAATCGAACATGCTGTGGCAGTTTAGAAGGAGCTTTTATGATGTATTTTGGTTTTCAATTACTAGTCATAGGCAAAATTAGGGATTTGGGGAGATTATTCCCAGATTTTTGTAAACTGTTTTTGATAATTCCCACAGGGATGTTTTACCCCGTCGGAAGTCTTTAAATACTTCTTATTTTTTGTAAACAATGATCATCCTCATTCATGGGAGAACAAGGATATGTAATTCTAATACAAACTGAGACAGAAATTGATGTTCTGCTACAACTTTAGCTTTTCATAATATCAATCTTTTGTTTCATGTTATGCTTATCACTTTGCATTTGATTAGTGACTACTTTAGCTATCATAGTCTTTTGAAAATGGTATGAATTCATTAATATGATCCATATCTGATTTCTTCCTTTACTTAAAAACACAGCAATTACTTGATTCAATTTATGAATGACAGATTTATCTTCTTCACCAATTGAATTATTATGTATAAGTCTTTGCATACAGGTTTACCTAATTGTTAAGATTTATAAATTATATGATTGTTGTGATTTTTATGTCTTGTTTGTCCTGTAAACAAACTTAAAGAGCATTGCAGCTATTGTTTAGGAGAAGCTTCTGGATTATTTGGTGTGGGTTTCCTCCCTCCGATCAGCTTAGAAGATCATTATACACAGGACAAACCTGGAGCGTTTCCAGGTCAGTTTGTCATTTATTTGTTTATCAATTAGAATTAGTATATTAGTGCTTAGTTTAGTTAATTTTCAATTTTATTTCTTGTTTATAAAATTATAAAATCAACAAAAAATACATTTCTCTGTCTTAGGGAAGATTGCAAATGAATTTTTTCAGGTTTTATTTAAATCTGTAAATTGTGGATATTGTATATTTTGTA
Source organism: Picea engelmannii (assembly GCA_009831015.1). NCBI lineage: Eukaryota > Viridiplantae > Streptophyta > Pinopsida > Pinales > Pinaceae > Picea > Picea engelmannii. Next base: position 365,628 of record ML788501.1, read on the forward strand.
AATAAGTTATATTTCAGTTAGTAGTTAGAGTTAGTATAGTATTAGTTAGTAGTTTGTATATATATAAATAGTAGATTAGTTAGTTTGTTTAATAGTTAGTTTTAATTAGGTTAGTTTATTAGTTTGTTTTATTTATTGTTAAATTAGTTTAGTTTGTTTTATTTAGTTTTACTTAGATTAGTTAGTTTAGATTAGTTCTCTCTTTGGTTTTCTTAGGACCTTAGATCGGCTAACGGAGCCGCTAAACCCGTCAAGGTGGTTCATCCCAAACGTCTTGGGTTATTAGACAACCCCAGACTGGTTCCACTCTCTCAGTTGACGGACGTTCACTTTTGCCTGTCAACAAATAGCGCTAGAAGGAGGGCTGACTGACAATATGGCCTTGTAGGAGCCTTTATTTTAAGTGTATTCAGTTTCCCCCATGGCTCCATAAATCACTGTGTTGGAACATGCTTTCAACTTCTCATTACCCGATGTTCCCAACGAGATAGTCTCTCACTTGTCCAAACTCACCTTTGATGGTGAAGGCAATACATCTGCTAAATACCACCTTAACAAGTTTTGGTGCAAATGCATCAAACATGACATCTCAGATTTAGGAGTTTTATGCAGACTTTTCGCTTTTACTTTTAGAGGTCTAATCAAACAATGGTTTGAGTCCTTTCTGGCATGTCACATTTTTTATTGGTTTCAATTTGTAGATGAGTTTCTAGATGCTTTTGAAATTTATGATTTTGATCAATTATGTGAAGAATTTCATACTTCGCTAATCAACGACGATTCATCTTCAGAACACTTTTTGAAAAGAGTCTATCATATCCTCTGCAAATTTAATCTCGATGACATGTCATTGGCATTAAATCTCTTCTATGATGCTTCTATCCCTTCCATATAGTCATGTTCAATCACAAATGAAGAACCAATTGTAAATCCTATCACTCAACTGCTAGAACAATCTTCTTCACAAGAAGAGGAGGATCCTTTCGATAATGTTGAACAAGCCAGGGAGGTAGAATCTATTGATCAGGCTCTTATTGACAACCAAATCGGTTTTTCCTTTGAATCATTGTATTTTCAGTCTAATACTAGTATGGAAGATGATTTGTTTCTGGCTCAAGGTGAATACCCTCATTCTTGTAACTCATGCTCTAATAAACATTTAAAATCATTCATTGAAGAACACCTAAGCAACGAAAATTTTCTTGAATGTTCTAGTACTCCCATGAAACTGATTAGAGAAGAAGTTACGCAACTAAAAGAAGAAACTTTAAACCTTCATCCTCAAAATGCACTTTGTTCATAGGAAAGACTAGATGCTTGTCACATAAATTTTGAATTATCTGTCACACAAAAGGCAAATCCAGATGATCATATTATGTTGAGGAATTCGTCACCAAGTCAGAGTAAGGGTTTTAAATAAAGTGAAGAGAATTGTCTTGAGAATACCATTGTTGATTATCATAGTTCAAGAGATTCTTTTTATCTACTTATTTTTTATTCCTTTTATTCTTTATATCCTGATCTATTCCTAGATTCCGGTGGACTTGACATCTTACCTACAACATCCTACTGTTTTCCACCACAATCACATCCTTTCGATATGCTAAATTTTGGTGAAATTAATTCCGAGCATAACATTAATAAAACCGGATTTGACTCTTGTTCACTTTCATCACTCATATGGGAAAAGGACATGTTGCGAGATGATTTTACACATTTTATTGTTGAAAAGGACGATGCATTATATTTTATGGAAATCAAACATTCTACATTTCATATTCGTTAATTGATTATCTCGAATCTTGATGTTTATACTTCACATTTTGAAATGATCAATCTCATCAAAGGGAATATTAAAACCAATGAATCAATCGATTGCATGAATCCTCCTATGAGGAGCTTCCCATTGATATATTCGTTTCATCAAAGTCATGGTTTGCATCCCCATTTTTGTGACAGGATCTTAGAGTGGCTTAAATATTCATATATGAAAAAAATTCACAATAAAGACAAAGTTGAGCTTGCTTTCATTTTACCCAAGTATCTTGGAAGTAGGCGTGATATATTTCTTTTAGATCCTCCATGTGAAGAAATTAATGAACACTTAGAGAATTGTAAGGAGGATGGGGCATTTCAGCCTTGGCTGATGGTTATTCCATTTCTTCGTGATCTTGGCATGTTTTTCAATACTACATACACTCGCCCATGCCATTATGACCCTTATCATGAAAAAATTGCGCAATGGCTGGAGGATTCATACAACAAGAATATTCAAGGGAATGGTAAGATCATGCTTACTTTGTTTTTAGATGATTATTATGAAGGTAAGTGTGATATGTTTCTATCATTTGTTGATATATTACCATTCTTATTAGTAACGCTTGATCTTGTTTTCATTGCAGGATTAGAGTTACTCCAATGGCTACATTGGAAACATGACTTCATGTAGTATTCTGGTTTATTTAATAGTTAGGGTAGGTTTAGGAATAGGTTTTCTTGTAGTTTAATTTCTCACTATTTCTCTTTGTAATAATGCAGTCATGAATGCAAGTGGGCGCACCACGAGAACCATGATACGGCTATTATCAAGGAAGTCCCCTTGATCTTTTTCTCTTTGCTTTTAGTTGAACATTTATTTTCAAAAACGCAGTATCGTCATGAAAATATTAAATGGAAAAGTAAAGAGATAAATAAATCTAAATCAACCCTAACCTAAGGTACCACGAGTAAGACTGCTTTCCCATCAAAAATGATTTTCCTACTTCCTTTCAGTTTCCCAAGGGATTTGTTGCATGATGTTTTCAGATGCACCTTCTGCTCATATTTTGTTTTTTGTTTTTCTTATTTGGATTTCTTTGCTTTCCAATTTTTTTTTCTTTGCTGGTGTGTTTTGATTTCTCCCTTATGCTTACCAGTTTTTTATTTTGGAAATACACATACCTACATGCTAAAATATTCAGACAAAAACGATAGAAAATTCCTTCGCTAAAATAACTGCTAAGAAAATTGTATGAACATCAATGGTATATTTCCGAAATTTATATCTGTTTCGGCAAAAGGTCTATTGTTTGAAAGAAGTTGACTGATTTCGATCTCTGAGTAAATCTTGTCATGATCATCTGTTATCTTTTTACGATGTCCCTATTCCTTAAGGGAATGACTCAGAAGATGTCTCCCTGCCTTAGGAAGTTGTTTTTGTAAATAAAACATCTCTGGATCTAAATAAAGGACAGTTCTAAAAAAAATAAAAAAAAATTGATGAGGTCTGAAAAAATATGTTAAAATATCATGATTTTCAGCGTCACCCCGCTCAGCTACATATCTATGAAAAAACACAAAAATAAATTATTAATAAGAGTTGTGGGAAGTGCTTGTAAACCCGTCGGGATACTGAACAGGTCTGCTGGCAGCGGGTAAATGCATGCATGACGCCAAGACAACTTCGTTGGGGTACTGAACAGGCCCGCTGGCAGCGAAGCAATGTCGGGTATATGAAAATTTACAAAAAGAAACCTCTTTAATGTCCTTTATTCTGATCCAGAACTTCTTAACAGGATACATATGTCAGAGTGGGTTAAATGGCAACCCTGTCGAGGGTATAGATGCCTGCTGGAAGCAGTGGCTATGCCAACAGTATTGGAGATTTTATCTTTAATATCGTGACTTGTTGATCTTAAGATTGTTATCAGTTTTCATCTTTCGAATCACTACTCGAATAATTGGTTAATGATGATGTCTGTACAATTTTCTGGTTGTCATTTTTGAGTTGGAATTATCTTTGTTGTCCTAATCTGAATTTGTTCATTTTGACAGAGATAACTGCTTCTACCAGTGTGTCGCCATTGTTCGTAGCCAATTCACTTTTTTCTATTGTTTTATAAGTTGCCTACACCTATGTTTTGCAAACATCAATTGTTCGTTGCAATCTTTAAATAAACGACATTTTTATTTTCTGCGACGTTTACACATTTGCCTTCGTTTTGTTTTCACGACTGTAAGCGTGAAAAAATTTGTCTTTCGAAGTCGTATTTTGATCATTATCTGAACTGTCATTATCTTTTTTGTCGATATGCCTATTGCGCTTACCTTTTATTTATCATTATACAGCTGGCAAGACCCTTTGATCGGTACTCATGCTTCGATAGATTGTGTAATTTGGTTTTATTGAGTTTGTAAGGCATTGGCATTTGGATTTGTGTTTTATTTGACCTACCTAACCTTTGGTTTCATTAAGATACATAGGGGTTATGATTATATATTTCATATGTATCCTTTTAATATAACGCCTATGTCTATTTTTTCATAACTATTGGTTTGTTGATTGTATGAAGATCCATTGGCACCTTGGTTAAATTATTGATATGAGTTGTTACAATACATTGGCGTATGGTTAAACATATGGTATTGGTTTTAAATCGTATGATTGATGGCTTGAAACTTTGGTATAACGTTGATTGAACACTTTGTTTATACACTTACCATCGTTCCATTGGTTGAGCAAATGACATGAGTTTTAAACTATGCTATAGTGGGTATAACAGCTATGAACGTTGGCGGTGGAACTATTGACCATAATTATTATGCATGGCAGTGAATAACTCTACTACCCTCGCACACTTTGGCATTAATGCATGCCTCCTTACCAGGTTACCTCTATTGATTTTTGGGCAAAGAGTCCAAACCCTACCCAAACCCCTGTCCACTGTATGTTCTCTCCTAGCTCTTGAAGGGTGAATTGAACCCCCATGGTGTTCAGAGTCGGTTTTGGTTTCATTTTTGCCAGAGAAGATTGTTTAAAATTGCCCCCGTAATTGGCCCCAGAGTCACATTTTTTCATGAGGCATGTTGGGCAAACGGTTTTGAATTAGGACAAACCGTTGAAAAACCAGAACCATTTTTAGCCCCTTTACCTTCAATGTGAGCGGTTTCCTCAGAAAGTGAGTTACTACAGAGATCCAGCTCTTGTTTTACAGGTCAATTTTCAGTGGCTAGAACATGCGTTTTGGGTCTGTGTGCATTTGCCAGAATGTTTATCACTTCTCCAGATCTGGGCCACAACACCTCTCTCACTCGTCCAGCCATGCGTCTTTGCCCCCTGTTGAACCCTTGATCAATTCAAAGGGTATTCAACCAGTCTGCCAGCAATTTTTACATCTACAGGACATGTGGTTTTTAAAAAGAAGAAAAGTGTGTAAGCAGCTATAGCCATCATTCGATTTGATTGCACAATGGCTGGTATGATTTTGTTTAATTTTAGCATGATTCTGTTGGCTCAAATCACATTTATTTCTGTTTGTTTTGAATTAGCATTCGATTTGGTTTGGTTTGGATTAGTAAAGGATTTGTTTGATAGATTGCATACAATTCTGTTTTGGTTGTATTGATTCAAAAACAATTTTGTTAGTTTAGGATTGATTGTATTCGTTTTTAATTAGTAAAAAAAGAACGATTTAATAGATAGCATACGTTCATGTTATTACTTGATTAATTTAAAATGATTATGTTTGCAGATATGACCAGCTACAGAATCGTTTGATTCTGTTAGCTAGTCATAAAAGTTGATTATTTTGATGATTTTACAACAGAACATTATCTAAAATTGTCTTCTTGTGCCTATCTGCAGGTACATATGAATTTCAAGGGCAAATCGAACATGCTGTGGCAGTTTAGAAGGAGATTTTATGATGTATTTTGGTTTTTAGTTATTAGTCCTAGGAAAAATTAGGGATTTGGGGAGATTATTCCCAGATTTTTGTAAATTGTTTTTGATAATTCCCACAGGGATGTTTTACCCTGTGGGAAGTCTTTAAATACTTCTTGTTTTTTGTAAACAATGATCATTCTCATTCATGGGAGAACAAGGATATGGATTCTAATACAAACTGAGACAGAAATTGATGTTCTGCTACAACTTTAGCTTTTCATAATATCAATCTTTTGTTTCATGTTATGCTTATCACTTTGAATTTGATTAGTGACTACTTTAGCTATCATAGTCTTTTGCAAATGGTATGAATTCATTAATATGATCCATATCTGATTTCTTCCTCTACTTAAAAACACAACAATTACTTGATTCAATTTATGAATGACAGATTTCTCTTCTTCACCAATTGAATTATTATGTATAAGTCTTTGCATACAGGTTTACCTAATTGTTAAGATTTATAAATTATATGATTGTTTTCATTTTTATGTCTTGTTTGTCCTGTAAACAAACTTAAAGAGCACTGCAACTATTGTTTACGAGAATCTTCTGGATTATTCGGTGTGGGTTTCCTCCCTCCGATCAGCTTAGAAGATCATTATACACAGGACAAACCTGGAGCGTTTCCAGGTTAGTTTGTCATTTATTTGTTTAGCAATTAGAATTAGTATATTAGTGCTTAGTTTAGTTAATTTTCAATTTTATTTCTTGTTTATAAAATTATAAAATCAACAAAAAATACCTTTCTCTGTCTTAGGGCAGATTGCAAATGAATTTTTTCAGGTTTTATTTAAATCTGTAAATTGTAGATATTATATATTTTGTAAATAAGTTATATTGCAGTTAGTAGTTTGAGTTAGTATAGTATTATTTAGTAGTTTGTATATATAGAAATAGTAGATTAGTTAGTTTGTTTAATAGTTAGTTTTAATTAGGTTAGTTTATTAGTTTGTTTTATTTATTGTTAAATTAGTTTAGTTTGTTTTATTTAGTTTTAGTTAGATTAGTTAGTTTAGATTAGTTCTCTCTTTGGTTTTATTAGGACCTTAGATCGGTTAACGGAGCTTCTAAACCCGTCAGGGTGGTTCATCCCAAACGGCTTGGGTTATTAGACAACCCCGGACCAGTTCCACTCTCTCAGTTGACGGACGGTCAATTTCGCCCGTCAACATGCCCGTGACACGACGTTATCGAATCTCTTTACCTTCTTGATCAATGTTGATGTCCAAACTATAGGAGGTCTAGATCTGATCTCAAACTGGGTATCTGCTAACCTTGATAACCACTCATATAGCTCTTGATGGATTCCTTCAAAGAAAATCTTGTGTATATTAGTAAAGATATATCTCTCCAACCAATCCTATGTACAAAGATTAGGGTTCTTATTCTTGGTTTCAACAAAGTCCTTTTCTTGATCCTCTATCCACTTTTTAATTTATGTCTTTGATGGAAACCACCTTAGCATTCCCTCAAGAAGTTTTTGGTCCCATTAATGGAACCATTTGTTGGCACAGGGGCAGATCTAGGGTTCAGCTCCAAGAGCACACCAACAAGCAATAACTGCTAGCGCTTTCAGCTACACCTATGAAGTAGATGCAATCTCACCAGATGTAGCTGTAGGGGGGTTGCAGGACATGGATTCTTATAACCAAGGGAACTATCAAGTGGATCCAAGACTAGAACAATACAACATGCATATATCACTTATCAGCTTAGATCTATTCCACACATCTATCAGATCTACCATAGTAATGGAATAACAATATATCAAGGCAAAAGAACATATCATCAATCACAGACACAAGACAAGATATACTTGGTTCACCCTCTCTCTAGGGTTATGTCCATAGAACTATTCTTTATAATGTATTAATATGAAGAATACAGTTCTTGTCTGCGCTCTTTAGCTAGCAGATCTTCTTTATTTTTCTCTCTATCTCTCTATCTCTCGCCTCCCTACACACCTAGTTGCAGGGTTGATATTCACACCCAGCTGAAGATATTACAAAATAGAAGGCTCTCATACTCATCACTTCTCTCTCCCATGATGTTACTCATTGGATCACACAACAACAATCCCAACACCAGCAATAGTAACAACAATGACAACAACCCATCACAGGTCCTCTTGACCTCGATTTATACATTAAAATCACTCACCAACATCCTTAGGCCGAAACCTAGGTGTCAAAACCTTATATACCAAAACTATAGGTGTCTAAAACCCTAGGTCAACTTGACAACCACTTTCAAGGCTTCATGAGTCTGTCTTTCCTTCCTTCTCGCATGGTTCTCCAAAGAATTTTTCCTTTTGATGAGTTGTCCACGATCCTTGTTTCTTTCTGATTTGTTGTCCTTGATCTCCTCATCCAAAGACTTTCTTTCTCTTACTTCACTCCATATTTTCTTCTCTTTTGTTCACTTCAATCTAGTAACAGTCACTGTGTCTTCCATGTAGTTCACATTTTTCCTTTTCTTCCTTGATATTTTCTTATTTCCATAACCAAGGGCCAACACACGGCCTCTACTTGTCGCTCATTGGGGATTTCAGTATTGGGCAGAATAAATATGTTGGGTACATACTCGTCACTTACTTTCTTGTTGGTCGTAGAACATTTGATTTCCTTTTGCAGGGATTCTTTCTTTGGCTCCTCCGGTTCAGGATTTTCCTTCAAATATTCTTTGGTATATTATGTATTGGGTCCCTTTGTTTTGAGGCCACTTTTGACTTATGTTTCCTTTTGTGGGACCTCTTTTGTTTGTACTTCAGGCTACGTGGAAGAAATCTTCTCAGAACCCTTTTCCTCTTGGACATGCACAGGGGTGTCATGAGTTGACTCTGGGCTCTCATCGTCACTATATATATTTATAAGTTTGCTCAGAGGATTAGGCATGTGTGCTCCTATCGAGACCCTACCTGTCTCTGGTTGAGTCATCCCACTTGACGGTGGTCATGCCAATGATGCAGTGGATTCGAAGCCATTTGAACTGTTGATGTTGTTGGATTACCAAGAGGGGGGGGGTGAATCAGTAATAGAGAAATTTAATCATTTTTAACCATATAATCCAAGTGTTATATCAATGAAGCATTATCATCCATTAACTGCATAGTAAATAAGAAATGAACAAATGAACTAACATACACATACACAATACACCATTGTTTTACATGGAAACCCAAATCGGGAGAAAACCACAGAACGTTTTTTCTTATATTTCTTGAAGAATTACATTCATTGGAAGCACCAACTTCCTTTGTTTTCCAGCTACAACTGGAAGGAGGCTCCAACCCCCTAGTTTCTCGAGCTACAACCTGAGGGAAGCTCCAACTCCCTAATTCTCTGGCTACAACCAGAAGGAGGCTACAACCCCCTATGTTATCCGGCTACAACCGGAAGGTGGCTACAACCACCTCTCATTTCCCCGTCCTGCCACCCTGAAGTAGAAATAGAATGATGGAATGACTATCAACCTATCACTGTGAGATATACCACTGTAAATCTGTACCAAGAAATCTGAACCGTGCATCAACCTATACTTCAACCTGTAAGCAACTTGTACCATAAACAAGTGCATCAACCATGCACCAACCTATACCAAATAACCTGTAATCAACCTTTAACATAAAAAAGTGAATCCAACCATGTACCAAGTATGTACCAATCATGTTTCAACTACTCAACAACTATGACTCATCAATATTATTGACGGGCAAAATTGACCGTCCATCAACTGGAAGAGTGGATCCGGTCTGGGGTTGTCTAAATAACCCAAGTCGTTTGGAATGACCCTCCCTGACGGGTTTAGCGGCTCCATTAGCCGATCTAAGTCCTAAGAAAACAAAATAAAACTACTCTAAATTAACTAATCTAACTAAAAATAACTATTAAAACAAACTAATAAACAAATCTAAACTATTTATATATACAATTTACTATCTAATACTACACAACTATAATTCTATAAAATCAAATGTTCAATTACTAACAGAGTCAAATTTAATTACAAATGTACAATATTTACAAATTACAGATTTGAATGAAAACCTGAAAAACTCATTTGTAATCTGTCCTAAGACAACGAGACTAATGTTTTTGATTTTATAATTTTATGAAAAAGAAATAAAATAAAAACTAACTAAACTAAGCAACTAAACTAATAACTCTAACTATAAATCTAAACTATACATATATCTAACTAAAATACTTAAATTATACTAACAAATTAACTATTAAATACTAAATAACAAACTGACCTGAAGTAACGCTTCAGGTTTGTCCTGTGTATGATGGTCAATTCAGTTGTTTCGTCGGAAGAAACCCGCACTAGATTCTCCACGATCTTCTCGTAAACGGGAAGTTGTTGTGCTCTTCAGATATAATTACAGGACAAACAAGACATAAAAATTACAACAATCTTATGGTTTACAAATCTTCACAGTTAGATAAATCTACATGCAAAGATCTATACAAAATGATTCAATTAACGAAGAAGAGAAATTTGTAATTCATTAACTAAAACAAAGTAATTGTTGTACTTTAAAAAAAAAAAGGAGAGATCAGATATAGACAACAAATAAATCAAATCACATCAGCATAGAAATAATTATGATAGATAAAGTAGTCGATAATTAATTGCCAACTGATATGCAAAAACTTGAAAGAAAAGTTTGATATATTGAAAGCGAAATTTGTTACAAGACATCAACTTTCGTCTCAGTCTGAATCATAAATCCATAGTCTGGTTCTCCCACAGTGATGATGATGGATTTATTACAAAAAATGACAAGTATTTAAAGACCTCCCACAGGGTAAAACATCCTTGTGGGAATTGTCAAAACAGTTTTACAAAAAATCTGGGGATAATATCCCAAGTCCTATTTTAGACTCAAGCTAACAACCTAAAACAAAAACTACATCACACAAGTATCTCCTAAACTACCACAGCATTCCCAATTGATCATTGTAATTCGTATGCACCTGAAAGAGGAAAAAAATATACAAGATTAGAGGATATTTTATTGATAAAATTGACAAAAATCTAATTTTTAAGACTAGCTACAGAATCTAGTGATTCTGTAGCTAGTCTAAATTTGAAAACAGAATCAATCCAAATCTAATAGAAATATATCATACTTATCAAACCAAATGTTTAATTACTAATTTCAAACAGAGCGAATCATTCATGCCACACCAAACCAAACTTGTATGTGAATTAAAGCAAACAAAATCATGTTTTCTTAACTGAATGGTGATAGGAATACATGTAAAATGTCAAACGTTTATTATTTCCAATTGGGAGCAGACATTTCCCATGCAATAGTTTTATGTTGACTCAGCCCTTAACAAAATCATTGTCGAATCAAAATGAAATTAACAGGATCTTTTTTTAGTTTACAACTAATAGAACCACATCGAACCAATCTTCAACGCAAATGCAAACGACCATGCTAATCGAGGGAAAACAACATTGTTTCAGGATCAAACCATAAGAAATAACTTAAATCAGTTTGGATCTGACACAATCGTTATGCGACATTGTATCAATCAGAACAGAGCTACACGATTTTAGGAAACAAATCCTTTATATAGGTTGAATGCAGTCATAATCCAAACGAAAACATTTATCCAAAACAAAACAGAATCATATCTGGTAAATTAAAATCAACAGGATTGTTTCGAATCTATTAAAAACAAACAGGATTAATTTAAAGCAAACCCTAATCGACTATATTAATTCAAACGAACAGAATTGCTTCAAAGCGAACCAAACAGAATCATAAACAACCCAATCGGTTATACTAATCTGAGCACAATAAGATCGCATAACCAAATCATATCTACATTTAATTTTAGCAAAATGAATCTACTGTACAGGATCCACAACAAAATCATTTTTGGTGATCAAACTATAACATAATCATTTCCAATGTATAAAAACAAACAGAGCTAATTGAAAGCAAAACCCAATCGGTTAAATTAATTCAAGCAAACTTACAAAACAAAATTGATGTCAAAACACATACCTGGGAGGATTGATCAAGGGTTCAAGAGTGTGAGAGGCTAGATGGGTGAGAGGGGTTCTGAGGCACAGGCCTGGAGAATTCAAGGACGTTTCAGCAAATACACACGGACCCAGAAGGCACCTTTCAGCCATGGAGAAGATCTAAAACTTGACCTCTAAATCACGAGCTAGATCTCTGTAACAACTCAATTTCTGGGGAAACCACCCACAAAAAACGGTAAAGGGGCTAAATTTGGTTCTGGGTTTTCAACGGTTTGATCTAATTCAAAACCATTTGCCCAGAATTTCTCCTGCGAAAACGTGACTCTGGGGGCAATTACGGGGGCAGTCTTCTCTGGCAATCAAACAGTAACTGACTCTGAACACCATGGGGGTTAAATTTTCCGTACAGGAGCCAGGAGAGAACACACATTGAGCAGGGCGAACGGTGAGGGTTTGAACAGGGTATGCTCAGAGATTTTCCCAAAAATAAAAGAGATAACCTGAGATAGGGGGAAAGCATTAATGACCGAATGTGTGAAGGTGGTGGAGCTAGCTCAGCCCATGCAAAACAGTCATATCCCATAGTACAACCGACGACACATACAACGATTCAAACCACTATTTCATAGGTTAAAAACTATGCCATTTAATCAACCAATGAAATCTATGGTAAGTTAACCAAACATTTGCGCAAGCCATAGTCATAGTTTTAAAAACCAAAGCAATAATTTGAAATCACACCAAGGGTTCAATTATATTAACTATGTGTTGTATGAAATGATTTATACCAAGGGTCTAACTACAACACCAATGTGTTTTCATGAAACCAATGTGTCAAGGGAATCGATCAAGAACATATAAATCAAATCACCAATGCATCACAAACTTGATCAAAAGAATATCATCACAGTCTTGTAAAACGAAGTCATATTAACAAATAAGAATGCCAAATGAATAAGGATCTTGGAGTCTTGTCAACTGTATAACGATAAATAAATTGGAAACGCAATGAACATAGAGACAAGAATGATCACAACAATCCAGTGACGATTTTAATGTGACTTTGAAAACCAAGTTTTCATGCTTGCAGTCGTGAAAACGAGAACCAAGGTAAGTGAGAAAACGCACGAAACAATAGTGTCGTTTTATTCAAGGATTTCGATGAAAATCAAGGTTTACAAAACATCGGTGTAGGCAGCTTATAAGGATAGTAGAAAAAAGTGAATTAGTTGCCAACAATGGCGACACACTGGTAGAAGAAGTTATCTCTGCCAAGAACAAATTCAGATTAGGATAATGAGAAAAATTCTAACTCAAAAATAACAACCAGAAAATCGTATGAACATCATCATTAACCAAATATTCCAGCAGTGTTTAAAGGATTAAAACTGATAACAGTCTTAAGACAAGCGAGCCACGATATTAAAGATAAAATCCCCAATACTGTTGACAGAGCCACTACTGCCAGCAGGCGTCCATAGCCTCGACAGGGTTTCCATTTAACCCACTCTAATATCTGTATCCTGCCCAAAAGTTCTAGATCAGAATAAAGGACATGTTAAGGTCAAGAGGTTTCTTATTTCCAAATTTTCATATACCCGACATTGCTTCGCTGCCAGCAGGCCTGTTCAGTACCCCGGTGAAGTTGTCTTGGCATCATGCATGCATTTACCTGCTGCCAGCAGACCTGTTTAGCATCCCGACGGGTTTACAAGCACTTCCCACAGCTCTTTTATTGATTTATTTTATTTTTTAAAGATATATAGTCGAGCGGGGTGACACTGAAAATTATGATATTTTAACATGTTTTTTTACAGACCTCATCAGAATTTTTTAGAACTGTCCTTTATTAAGATCCAGAGATGTTTCATTTACAGAACCAACTTTCTAAGGCAGGGAGACATCTTCTGATTCATTCCCTTAAGGAATAGAGACAGTGTAAAAAGATAATAGATGATCATGACAGGCTTCACTCAGAGATCGAAATCAGTTAACTTCTTTCAAACAACAAACGTTTTTCCAACACAGATGTAAATTTCAGAAGTATGCAATTGATGTTTATACAATTTTTTAGCAGTCATTTTAGAGGAAGAATTTTCTGTTTTCTTTGTCTGACCAGTTCATAATGTAGGTATGTGTATTTCAATAGCAAAAACTAGTAAGCATAAGGGAGAAATCAAGACACACCAGCGGAGAAAAAATTGGAAAGGAAAGAAATCCAAACAACAAAAACAAAAAACAAACATGTACAGAAGGGGCATCTGAAAACCTCGTGCAGCAAATCCCTTAGGAAACTGAAAGAAAGTAGGAAAATCTTGATTGATGGGAAAGCAGTCTTACTCGCGGTACCTTGGGTCAGGGTTGATTCAGATTTATTTATCCCTTTACCTTCCATTTAGGATTTTCATGACGATATTGCATTTTTTGAAAATAAATGTTCAACTAAGAGTAAAGAGAAAAGGATCAAAGGGACTTCCTTGACAACAGCCGTATTATGGTTCTTGTGGTGCACCCACTTGTGTTCATGACTGCATTATTACAAAGAGAAATAGTGAGAAATCAAACTGAAAGAAAACCTATTCCTAAACCTACCCTAATTATTGAACAGACCAGGATACTATGTGAAGTCATGTTTCCAATGTAGCCATCGGAGTAACTCTCATCCTGCAACGGAAACATAATCAAGCATTAGTAACAAGAATGGTAGTATATCAAAAAATGACAAAAATATATCATACTCACCTTCATAATAATCATCTAAAAACAAAGTAAGCATGATCTTACCATTCCCTTGAATATTCTTGTTGTATGAATCCTCCAGCCATTGTGAAATCTTGTCGTGATAAGGGTCATAATGGCATGGACGAGTGGAACTAGTTTTGAAAAACTTGTCAAGATTATGAGGAAATGAAATATCCATTAGCCAAGGCTGAAATGCCCCATCCTCCTGACAATTCTCTAAGTGTTCATCAATTTCTTCACATGGAGGATCTAAAGGAAATATGCCACGCCTACTTCTAAGATACTTGGGTAGAAAGAAAACAAGCTCAACTTTGTCTTTATTATGAAATTTTTTCATATATGAATATTCAAGCCATCCTAAGATCCTGTCACAAGAATGAGGATGCAAACCATGACTTTGATGAGACGAATATATCAATGGAAAGCTCATCATAGGAGGATTCGTGCAATCAATTGGATCATTGGTTTGACTGTTTCCTTCGATGATATTGATCATTTCAAAATGTGAAGTATAAACATTAAGATTCGAGCTAAGGAAAGAACGAATATGCAACTTAGAATGTTTGATCTCCATAAAATATAGTGCATTGTCTTTTTCAACAATAAACTGTGTAAAATCATCTTGCAACATGTCCTCTTCCCATGTGAGTGATGAAAGTGAACAAGCATCAAATCTGGTTTTATCAATGTTATGCTCAGAATTAATTTCACCAAAATTTAGCATATCGAAAGGATATGATTGTGGTGGAAAAGAGTAGTACGTCATAGGTAAGATGTTCAGTCCACCAGAATCCAGGAACAGATCAGGATATAAAGAATAAAAGGAATAAGAAATAAGAAGATAAAAAGAACCTCTTGAACTATGATACTCAACAATGGTATTCTCAAGACAATTCTCTTGACTTTCTTTAAAACTCTCACTCTTTTTTGGCGACGAATTCCTCAACATAATATGATCATCTGGATCTTCCTTTTGTGTGATAGATAATTCAAAATTTATGTGACTAGCATCTATTCTTTCCTGTGAACAAAGTGCATTTTGAGGATGAAGGTTTAAAGTTTCTTCTCTAATCAGTTTCATAGGAGTACTAGAACATTCAAGAAGATTTTTGTTGCTTAAGTGTTCTTCAATGACTGATTTTAAATGTTGATTAGAGCATGACTTACAAGAATGAGGGTATTCACCTTGAGCCGGAAATGAATCATCTTCCATACTAGTCTTAGACTGAAAATACAATGATTCAAAGGAAAACCCGATTTGGTTGTCAATAAGAGCCTGATCGATAGATTCTACCTCCGTGGTTTGTTCAACATTATCAGAATATTTTTTCTCTTCTTGCGAAGAAGATTGTTCTAGCAGTTGAGTGATAGGATTTGCAATTGGTTCTTCATTTGTGATTGAACATGACTGGATGGAAGGGATGGAAGCATCATAGAAGAGATTTAATGCCAATGACATGTCATCGAGATTAAATTTACAGAGGATATGATAGACTCTTGTCAAAAAGTCTTCTGAATATGGATCGCTGTTGATTAGCGAAGTATGAAATTCTTCACATAATTGATCAAAATGATAAATTTCAAAAGCATCTAGAAACTCATCTACAAATTGAAACCAATCAAAAATGTGACATGCTGGAAAGGATTCAAACCAATGTTTGATCCGACCTCTAAAAGTAAAACTGAATAGTCTGCATAAAACTCTTAAATCTGAGATGTCATGTTTGATGCATTTGCACCAAAACTTGTTAAGGTGGTCTTTAGCAGATAAATGGCCTTCACCATCAAAGGTGAGTTTAGACAAGCATGAGACTGTCTCGTTGGGAACATCGGGTAATGAGAAGTTGAAAGCATGTTCCAACATAGTGATTTGGGGAGCCATGGGGGAAATTGAATACACTTAAAATAAAGGCTCCTACAAGGCCATCTTGTCAGTTGGCCCTCCTTCTAGTGCCATTTGTTGATGGGCAAAATTGGCCGTCCGTCAACTGGAAGAGTGGATCCAGTCCGGGGTTGTCTAAATAACCCAAGTTGTTTGGAATGACCCACCCTGACGGGTTTAGAGGCTCCATTAGCCGATCTAAGTCCTAAGAAAACAAAAGAAAACTACTCTAAATTAACTAATCTAACTAAAAATAACTATTAAAACAAACTAATAAACAAATCTAAACTATTTATATATACAATTTACTATCTAATACTACACAACTATAA
>ML788501.1:399969-410115 GCA_009831015.1 Picea engelmannii
GAACGAACCTACTGGGGGAAACCAGAACCAAGGGAATCAAAACCCCCAAGGGGGCAACAAAAATAGGCGTCAAGGGAGAAATAACAATAATATTAGAACCACCTTCCCTTGTGCCCTTTGCGGTGAGTTTGGTCATTATACTCATCATTGCCCCCAAATCATTGATTTTAAATGGATGAGAGACTAAAGAAGTGTACCACATCCTCCAACACCACTTGCCCCTCAGCAGGCCCCACAAAAATACGTGCAACAACCACCCCCAACCGTGCTGCAAAATCCCATTCCACAATAGGGTGTGATGAACACCCAACATGATATGCAGCCTACCCCACCACAGTAGGGACAATATCTCAATCCAAACAATCCTGCAGATCTTACTAACCTCCTCATCAGTGAGGAAGAAATCCTTCTGCAAACACATAGTTATCAATATCGTGCACCTTCTAAGTCTCCTCCCATTCCCCCAAAAACAATCCCACCACCAACGGGACCCCTGTTGGTGATTCCTCGCCCTAACGTAGAAACACCTCTTTGCATCCCTCACATCCCATTGCATAGGAATGTCCACAACCCACAGGCTAGGGTGGCTCATAATTATAGTTTGGTCAATGGATTAGCACAATCCCTTACTTCCATGTCAGTCTTAGAAGTCCTTCAAACTCGTCCCACTTAGCGGAAATCATTACTTTCTGCCTTGGGGGAAGTCGACCTCGCAGATACTCAACTCATAACATTTTATCTCAACAGTGGAGAGCCTCACCTCCCCGCTCTAATCTCTTTTCAAATCCCAGTGAAAATTCACAACATTACAGTTCATCGGTGCATCATCGATGAAGGTGCATCCACATGCATTATGTCCAAGTCTGTATGGAAGAAACTTGGTTCCCTGGAACCCATACCATCTACCATTACCTTAAGAGCTTACAATGGACAACCATCGTCTCCTAAAGGGCTCTTTTAAAATGTCCTTATAGAACTCGGGGGAAAGACCATTCTCATCGACATTGAAGTTATCGATGCCCCACTCAATTATAATATCTTTTTCGGTCGTAGCTACATGTACGCTATGAAGGAAGTTGCCTCTTCCATATTTCAAACCATGATGTTCCCCCATAACAGGAAGATCATTACCATTGACCAAGTTTCACATTATGAGCCCAACCCTTCTGCCAACATCGATAACATTCTCCCTCTCATCCACACTAGTCATGAAGCATACCCACTCATCGAAATGGGTCCTAGGATTTTCAAAGACCCATCATTGTTAGGAAATTACCATGGTGCACCACCACTCCTTCATCCTTCCAATCAAGTATGCATTGTATCATCCAAAGGAACTGGCATGGAGGATACCCTTCCTCCCAGGGAGGCTTCTATCATATCTAACATCCCACTAGTCGCAAAGCTCCTCCCTCATGAGCCTCCTGCAAACTCGTCAATTCCACCAGTTCACGATTTCACCTCTCCCCAAGGCCATATCCCAGTTTGGGAGAAAGTTCCCCAAGACATTACTCAAATCCCCTTCGTGTACCCTCCACCAAGTGTACAAGCTTTCCAAATAGCCGCAACACTTACTCTTCCTAATATGGTGTTGGCAATTCCAGTTTGGTATTTACATCCACCAAAGATGGTCCTCAACCATCCCTTCCCCCACAAACAGATGGAAACCCAATGACGATTCCCATACTCACTCCCACCATACCCTTTACACCCCCACTCACTAACCTCCCTGCCATAGCTAGGGGCAGAAAAAAAAAGAAGGAGACCACAACTCCACTCCACCCACGCGCCCAACCTCCTTGCGTGCTATGTGAGAAATATGGACACCCAACCAACAAATTCCCATCTCTACCCGAGTTACGTAACCTAATTACACTCAATCCAACACCATCACCGCTCACCACTGTAGCAAGTATTGCCGCTACCTCCCCTAACTCAAGTAGCAAAGGGCTGCGAACCAAATTTGCTTACGCTATATGTTTAGAATATGGCCATTATACACACAATTGCCTAGCACTACCTCTTTTCTAGCAGACATTAGTCGCAGTACACCAAAGCTTCCAGAACGAACCCAATCCAGCTACATCATCCCTACCAAACATTCCTGACATCCATTATGTCACAACTTCAGTCAATGAATGTATGAGATGCCCTTTCTCTCTATGCAAATCCTTAGAGCATTTTACATACCAATATCCTATGATCATTGAATACAGGAAACGCTAATCACTCCTGATTCAAAAACCTGCGCCCCCTACAGAATTGATGGTTGACCTTACCTCATCACTAGGGATTCATCATATCATTTCTCCTAAACTAGAGGCACTCCCTATTCCTCCGTGGTTCTTGGACAACTTATCCAAGGATTTACCCCCAAATCCCCCAATTCTCCCATTCATTTCCCTATGAAAATTTTACATCCAACTACCACTGGTATTCCTTAGTACTTCGATATTTGGTTCATGTCGAGTGAACAATTACAATCTCATTGCATCGTTCCCCTTGCTTCTTCATCACCTGAGGACAACCACATGGCGATAGTCACTGATATCACTCTTTTAGATCCCTTGTATTCCTTCCATTTCCACTATGACGAGGACATACTTGAAGAATTAAACACCCCTGACTACCCATGGGATGTGCTACACCACAGAGCATTCTTCTTTCCACAGGAAGCCTCCACGCCTCCTAACCAACACCCCATATATGCAGTTGAAACTAAGAATTTTATCCCATCAGGGCATATCGACTGGTTCAGCAACCCCATTCCTGCCCCTGATGCTTTTGAAGAAGGAAACATGGCCAACATTTCCCCAACCATCAAAATCAATATTTCCATCAAAAATGGAGTCGTCAAGGAAATCACCATTGGCGCCACATGCACTCTTGAACAAATCACTGCCTATAAAGCCCTCTTTCAAGAATATCGGGATATTTTCACCTGGTCATACACAGAAATGCTTGGCCTTGATCCCTCTATTGTCGAACATCTCATCGACACCTGGCCTAATATTACATTGGTTCGTCAAAAACAACAACCGCTACACCCATCCAAAGTAGCGGCCATCAAAGCCGAGACTGACAGATTACGTGAAGTTGGGTTCATCTACCCCATTGCCTATACCTCATGGGTTTCCAACCCTGTACTCGTCAACAAAAAACAATGCACTATCCGTGTCTGCACGGACTTTCACGATCTCAATCACGCATGTCCCAAAGACAACTTTCAAACACCTTTCATCGATCAAATTATCGATGACTGCACAGGCCACGAGGCTTTATCCTTCATGGACGGTTTCTCTGGCTATAATCAAATCCAAATCCACCCAGCCGATCAATACAAAAGTGCATTCACCACCCGTTGGGCTACTTTTTCATATTGTGTCATGCCTTTTGGCCTAAAGAATGCTGGTGCAACATTCCAATGGGCTATGACATACATTTTTCATGATCTACCTCATATCATCCTTGCATACATGGATGATCTCACATCTTGATGCAAAAAATGCACCCAGCATCTTGATGATTTACGGATCATCTTCCAACAGTGTCGTCAGTACAACATCTCCTTGAACCCCCTCAAGTGTGTGTTCTGCATCACTGTCGGGCGCCTCCTCAGATTCATTGTTTCACAAAGAGGTACTACCATGGACCCCCTCAAAGTCTAGGTCATCACAGAAATTCCACCCCCACAGAATTTACGCCAACTCCAGAGCCTACAAGGAAAAGCTAACTTTCTACGACGATTTTTCCTAGACTATGCCACTCGAGCACACATTTTCCTTAGCTTACTATGCCACGACATCCCATTTCACTGGGATGAACATGCCCAAAAAGCGTACGACATGGCACTCTCCAATACCCCTTTAATTAGTTTACCCGACTATAATCGCGACTATATCCTCTACATCTTAGCATCAACTATCTCAGTAGTAGGAGTCCTCCTTCAAATCGGCAATGACGATCGTGAGCATGTCATTTACTACATTAGTAAAAACCTCTCAAGGCCACTCTTGAAGTATAAGCACGAAGAGAAACTAGCCCTTGCAGTCATTCTCACAGTCCAGAATTTACACCATTACATTCTTCTTCGCATGACTAAAGTCGTAGCAGATTCCAACCCTATGCAAATACTTGCTCAGTCGTCAACAAATTAATGGCAAATTTGCCCAATGGATCGTTATCCTTTAGGAATACGATCTTGAATTTTCAACACCCAAGAGAAAGAAAGCTCTCGTCCTCGTCAAACTCATCACGACCTTCCCCTCTGATACTACCAGTGCCCCTGTTAATACCAACTTCCCTAATGAACATATATTTTATATCACTTCAGATGATCCTTGGTACGACAATCTCCTCATCTACCTCCGAACCCAAAAGTTCAGTAACCACCTCTCACAAGATGATCGTCATCGTATTCGCCACCATCCCCCCTGTTATCTCCTCATCGGAGATATCTTATATCGGAGAGGGGTCAACACCATACTCTGTCGATGCTTGACCATTGACAAGGCCGATCGAGTCTTGAACGACTGCCATAGCAACGCATGCGGGGGGCATCTTTTGGGGATGTCCACTACTCAGAAAATCATCCGAGCAGGATATTTTTGGCCCACATTGTTTCACGATTGCATTCATGTCGTGAAGTAATGTGAAAAATGTCAGCTTTATACCAACAAAGCATGAGCACCACCTGCTCTTCTCCACCCATTCATTATTGCAAGCCCCTTTTGTAAATGGGGCATCGACTTCATGACTTGTAATCCCCCATCCAACAATGGACACAAATACATTGTTTTCGCAGTCGATTACTTCAAAAAATGGGCTGAATCCATGCCAACCTTCAACAACACCACCGACACTGCAACACATTTTTTCTTTAATCATGTCATATCCCACTTTGGAGTACCAGTCCAACTAGTTTTCGATCATGGGAAACATTTCGAGAATGAGATTTTCATCGAACTCTCATCACGGTTGGGATTCTGTTGACGGGCGAAATTGACCATCCGTCAACTGAGAGAGTGGAACCGGTCTGGGGCTGTCTAAATAACCCAAGCCATTTGGAATGGACCACCCTGACGGGTTTAACGGCTCCGTTGGTCATTCTAAGGTTCTAGGAAAACCAAAGAGAAAACTAATCTAAACTAACTAAACTAACTAAAACTAATAAAACAAACTAAACTAACTAAAACTAATAAAACAAATTAAACTAACTTAAACTAATAAAACAAACTAATAAACTAATCTAATTAAAACAAATTACTAAATAAATTAAACTAAAACTAAATATAAACTACTCTAACTATTCTATATACAAACTACTAATTACTATTAATTATCTAATTACTAATTGAATTACAACTTATTCACAAATGTACATTATCTAAAACTTGCATATTTGAATAAAACCTGTAAAACTCATTTACAATCTGTCCTACGACAGAGAAAGGTATTTTTTTATTTTTTTTTTATGGTTTGATGAATAAGAAATAAAACTTACTAAAATTAAACAATCTAATATACTAAAACACATATATATATATCTAACTAAACTACTAATAATATACTAAACAAACATATGACTAACTGACTTGGAAATGCTCCAAATTTGTCCTGTGTATGATGACTTCGAAGCTAGTCGGAGGAAGGAAACTCGCACCGGTTGATCCAGAATCTTCTCGTAAACAATAGGCTGTGCTTCTCTTTGAGTTGATTAACAGGACAAACAAGACATAAAAAATCATAACAACTATATGATTTATAAATCTCTGCAATAAGGGAAACCTGTTATGCAAAAACTTATACTTAATAATCCAACTTATGAAGAAGAGAAATCTGTCATTCACAAACTGAATTAAACAATTGCTATGTTTTTTTAAACACTAGGAGAAATCAGATATGGATTACAGTGATTAAATTATATCATTTGCAAAAATATTAAGATAGCTAAAGTAGTCGTTAACCAAATACAAATTGATATACACAACATGAAACAAAATATTGATATCATGAGAAGCTAAAGCTGTAACAAAACACCAAATCCTGCCTCAGTCTATATTAAAATTCCATATCCTTGTTCTCCCACGAATGAGGATGATCTTATTACAAAAAATAATGAGTATATATAAGTCTTTCCACAGGGTAAAACCTCCCTGTGGATAATATCAAACTGTTTACATAATCTGGGAAGATATTCCCAAAATCAACTAAACTAGGAAATTAAAATGCAAGTAAAATATCTCAAGTACCCTCTAACTGCTCATCAACTCCAATGCAATTTCTAATTGATCTGCAATAGACCAAAAATAACAAGTTAGAAAAGATATTTTGTTGACAAAACAATAAAAATCTAATCCTACAGACTTGGCTACAGAATCATCTGATTCTGTAGCTAGTCTAAAATAACATACAGGATCAGAATCGAAATCAAGTCAAATCTTTTAAAATAATTAAAACCAATTTTCTTCCAATAATCATTTAAAATGAATCACTCAAGATTCAAATGATTTTATCTTTCAACATTAAACATAATCAAAAGTAATTCAATCAAAAACAGGGGTGGGAATACTCTGTTTTACTGTTACCATAAAATCGGGTCAAACAGTAACAAGACTGTTTCATATCCAATTCAAAAAGTAATGCAATCAAACAAATCTCATGCAAATGTTGTATTTTTCCAAAACAGGAGAGACGATCAGATCAAAATAGAATCGTTTTAAAATTGTTATAACTGTCGTGACATCAAACGATTCATGTCACAGGTAGATTAGTTCAAACAGGTGCGAGAATCATAACTAGATGGATTTGACTTTGATTACAGTCATAATAGAATCAACATAAGTGATAATTGTAAGCTAGTCAAACAATCGAAACAAATCACGATTGAGTTTAATATAGAAACAAATCGTGAATCTGGATATAGTCAATCTCGTTCTATGAATCAAATTCAAATAGAGTGTCCACTGCCATTACGAATCCAACTGATAACATGGTCGAGCTAACAGTAAACCAATGCGTATTAACCGGCTGGGTATAACCGTTTATGAATTGAATCTATTCACGATTTGGATGCATATTAACATAATCATATTGAAAATAATCCGAATTGTATTCCTTTTGGTCGAAAGTCATATGGGACATAAAACCATAACAATTAACCAAATCAAAATTATTGCTAATCATAGTGTATAACGAAATCGAATCGAAATGTGATTGTGTTTAGAATTGAATATGAGAAACAACTCTTGTCTGGAATAGATACAAACGACTTCAATTGACAGCAGAGCATCCATTTAACTCAAATAAAATCCACACCAATATCAATCAAATTGATGAAAATCCAATCAAAGCTAAACTGGGAAAACGAACTTCCATTTAGTCAAAGCAAAGCTATGTATAGCATGCATACAATGTAACAAAACCAATCAATGCTGTGAACAGAGCTATTCAAAACCGAATTCGAATTCGTTATATAAAACTGGATTATTTACAAAAATGATTGATATTGAACATACCTGTGAGATGACGAAGGCTGTTCCATTATGCCAACTTAGAATTCACGACAACTGTGGATGATTCCACATTTTTAAACAAGATAGAGCCTGTCGTCCTTTGTTTTTTATCAACGGCTTGTAGCTTAACCTTTTGACTGGTAAGCAGTGCAACCTGGTCCTCCAAAGAGTGAATTCTTGACTGTAGAATAGGAACATCCAGATAATATCTCTCTAACCACGAGCTGCATTGATCGCAAGGTGGCACTGTAGGTTTTGACAGAGCAGGAGAGGGTTTGGATGAATGACCGGGGGCTTCACAAGGCAGCTTAATGCCTGGGTAGTTAGGGTCGTTCTGTAGGCAGGGGGGTAGGTTTGACACAATGTCATACGAGGGTTCGTCACACAAACCTTCCGAATAGGGGTACTCGCTAGCCAAGAAACGCTCCACTTCTGAATCGGAGTCCTCACTCAACACGATAGGGTTTGGATCGGTAGGAGGTTTTGGCTTATTTCTTGCCATCTGCGAAATCAAATGGGCATTCTTTTTTCCTTTGGCGTTTACTGCGGGTTTCGCCTTAGGATTTTTTCCCATAGGATTAATAGTCTCAACACCCTTAGTCACAGAGTGGGGTAGATCGATAGGTGAATCAGCCAAGGGTTTAGGTAGAAGGATGTTGTAGGTTACTGGGGTTACAAACTTGTCCTCGCTCACCACAGGTTTGTCAGCCTGTGGAGGGTTCGAATCCTCAAAATCATTCTGAGCAAGGAAATTTCTCCAACAATCTCCGTGTAACCCCAAATGACAAAGAACAATAATCTTAACCAGCCCATAATGAAAAAGGCTACTATCAGCCTGTTTCCTTTTGTACTTCTTTGAAATTTTAAATAGGATTCTATGCAAATAATAGGTCATATTGAGATGATAACCCATAAAAACCATAAGAAAACGAAGGTGGTGTAAGAAAACAAACCCGTATTGACCTTCGCAGGTGATAAACTGTTTGATTATCATCAATAAATCATGCCAACACTGTTTAAGCATGGTCACGGGCAAACCTTTATCACATGAGATAACCTTACACAACTGGAAGAGCAGTGTCCAAGGGACCTCCTCTACTTTGCAGTTCTTGGACCATCGTTGTCCAATGGCAGGCAAACCCGTAGCAAGACTGATAAACTGCTCGTCAATTTCCAATTGAATATCGTCAACCTTAGCTCGACAGCCATCAAAGGTCATGGTGAATTGTCGAGCTACGCAGAGGTTAAAACCCTCAAATTTTTGTATAAATGGAAGCCACCCATTCTCCTCGAGGTCACTACGGGCACTGTCAAACATCAACAGGGCCTAGCTCCCATTGGGTTCAGCTCGGACGACAGGGGCCATGGTGCGAGCACATGGTAAGGGTTTGGTTTGAATTTACCAACGCACAGGAGTAGAGTCATTTGGTCTAACAGTAATGAACGATCAAAGGGGAAGCATTAATGTGCACATGCGAGGGTGGTGGAGTTATTCACCACCATGCATAATAGTTATGGTAAAGTACAACTGGCGAATTCCACATCTGTTCGATCAATCATAGCATAGTTCAAAACCTTATCATTCGGCCAACCAAAGAATCAAACGGTGAGTGATATACCAACGCGCCATTACCTATAGTTTCTCAAACCATTTCCATTCAACGTGAAACCAACACTGGGTGTTAACCATGCGCCATTGCATAAATGTTTTAATCAAAAGTTTTAAACCATTGTGCCAATTGCCACTTATAAAACTTACAAGCCAAGAGCCATAAAAAGATTATTATAAGGATCATATTGTATATAAAAAAAAAAAAAAACTCATGACCCTTATGCAATTCATAGAATCAAGTATAAACCCACATGCTCAATGCCTCATAAGTTTAATAAAATTAAGTTACACATTCAAAGTAAGAATGTCCAAACAGGCATAGTTTAAAAATCTTTTCAGCCACATAACGATAAACCAAAGGTAAGTGTCATAGAAAATATCAATAAAAAGATGACGACAGTTCAGATAGTGATCGAAATGTGACCTCGAAAGGAGAAGTTTTCACACTTATAGTCGTGAAAACTTAATGGAAACAAATTTGCAAGTGTCGCAAGAAATGAAAATATCGTCTATTTGAAAAATGCGACGACAATTTGAAGTTCGGAAGACATAGGTGTAGGCAGCTTATAGGACAATAGAAAAAAATGAATTGGTTGCCAACAATGGTGACACACTGGTAGAAACAGTTATCTATGTTAAAAGAAATAAATTCAGATTAGGACAGCAAAGAAAATTTCAACTCAAAACAACAACCAGAAAATCGTACAAACATCATCATTTGCCATCTTTTCTAGTGGTGTTTTAAAAGATGAAAACTAATAATAGTCTTAAGATCAGCAAATCACGATATTAATGATAAAATATTCAATACTGTTGGCATGGCCACTGCTGCCAGCAGGCGTCCATAGCCTCAACAGGGTTGCCATTTAACCCACTCTGACGTCAGTATCCTGTCAAGAAATTCTAGATCAGAATAAAGGAAATTAAAGAGGTTCCTCATATATATATATATATATATATATATATATATATATATATATATATATATATATATATATATATATATATATATATATATAT
>ML788501.1:410466-440636 GCA_009831015.1 Picea engelmannii
TTTATAAAAACAACTTCCTATGACAGGGAGACATCTTTTGAGTCATTCCTTTACGGAAAAGGGACAGCGTAAAAAGATAATAGATGATCATGACAAACTTTGCTCAGAGATTGAAATCAGTAAACTTCTTTCAAACAACAAAAATTTTCCAACACAGACAAAAGTTCAGCAACATATCATTGATGTTTGTACAAACTTTCAGAAGTTATTTCAGCGAAGAAAATTTTCTATCGTCTTTGTCTGAATGGATCAGTGCACAGGTATGTGTATTGTTCAAAAAACACAAAAACTGATAAATTCAAATCAAAATCAAACATAAAGCAAACGAAAGATCAAAATAAAAGTAAAATATATACATAATATACAAGGGTAGTTATCAAGCAAAGTATCTTTTCAGGGCTTGGCCATTCACCGGATAGGTGTCAAACTGCCCTTCAAGATTCTGCAATCAAAAGGAACTAGGACCCAACTTTTCAGCAATTAAAAATGGCCCAAGCCATAAGTTTTGAAACTTGGTGTGCTCACCCTTTCCTTCGTGTGGTTTGTCCCACTTTAAGACGAGATCGTCTACTTCAAAATTCCTATCAGAAGCATAATTAGAATCGAACCATCTTTTAATCAATTGTTGATGTTGATCTAATTTACGCTTAGCTTGGGTTCTTACTTCTTCCAACTTCATCAAAGCATTAATGCGGTTTTCTAAAGGGGGACAATCTTATTCTTGGACTTTTTGTGACAATTGAAGTGAAGGAAGAAGAATGTGAGGTGGCAAAATGGCCTCTCTACCATAAACGAGAAAAAAGGGGGAGTTACCTATAGTGGCTTTGGGGGTTACCCTATCAGCCCATAGTGCATTCAGCAGTGCGTTGTGCCAATTCTTGTGATTTTCAGACACAGTTCTCTTGATTATTTTGATCAAGTTTTTGTTGGTTGATTCTGCTAATCCATTGCCCTGGGGGTAGTAACTAGCAAAGTACTTCAGCTTTATTCCTTTCTCCAAAGAAAACTCGCTCATCTCAAGAGAAGAAAAGTATGAAGCGTTATCAAAGACCAGACAATCAGGGATACCTAAACGAGTGATGATATTCGAATTTAGGAAGGCAATTACCTGGCTGGTGTTGACAGTTCTTAGCGCAGCAGCTTCAGACCAACGTGTAAAGTAGTGTGTGGCTGTCACAATATACTTGTGTTGTTGTGAGGACGGAGGGTTAATAGGACCTATGATATCGAGGCCCCATTGCTGGAAAGGAGAATCTACTGAGACGGGTTGCAAGGGGAAGGCTGGTTTTTGTAACCGCCCTGATGCTTTCTGACAGATGATACATTTATGACACAAGGCATGGGAATCCCTAAAAAGCGTGGGCCAGTAGTAACAAGCTCTTAAAACCTTATGAGCAATGGTGTCGCCACCGAAATGACCACCAGCTTCTCCTGCATGCAACTCGAGAAAGACTCTTTCTGCTTCGTCTTTCTCAAGACAATGCATCAGTACGCCGTCAAAATTCTGACGAAACAGTATACCGTTAACTAGATGAAAGGAGGCAGACTTTAGTCTCAACGCTCTTCTTTTGGAGGGGTCAAGGTGACGGGGGGCTGATCCGTGTTCAAGACAGAATCTAATATCGTCGTACTAGGGACTAACGAGATTTTGTGCGCAACAAATCAAACTTTGATCGCGTTGTTCTAGGTTTGATGTATCACTATCTTCTTGTTGTCTTGTTTCTGAATCAACAACCAACTTACACAACCCTTGGCCTCTTACGATCTGAGCTGGGGTGATTTCCAAGTCATACTCCTGCAAGGAGGTGACCCAGTTTTCTCTCTTCTCTCCTAACTCCTTCTGCACTAACAAGTTCCTTACGGCAGGGTAGGGGACAATGACTTTCGTCCTTGACATCAAAAGATAGGACCAGAAATGATTAACTGCTTTGAAAATAGCGTAGGCTTGCCGATCGACCATTGGGTAGTTAAGTTCAGCACCTTTGAAATAAGAGCTCATAAAGGCGATGGGTACTTCGTTGTTCTCAGAATTCTTCTGAGTTAGGACTGCGGCATAGGAACGATCAGAAGCAAAAGTATAGAGTGTAAAATCTTGAGAGAAGTCAGGGCTCATGAGAGATAGAGCGTCTATTATGGGCTTCTTTATAGCATTGAAAGATTGGTTTTCGGTGGGTCCCCAGTGATATTGAGTGTCTTTCTTAATCAGGTTTTGTAGAGGCCTTACCATTTTGGAGAAACTGGGGACAAATCTTCTCACGAAATTAATCTGGCCTAGGAAAGACTGCATGGATTTATTGGATGTAGGTGGGGGAAGTTTAGCGATGACTTGAGTCCTCTCGGGGTCAATAATCATCCCATCACTAGACACAATGAATCCTAGTAGTTTACCCTGTTCTACTGCAAAGATGGACTTTTTGGGGTTTAAGGAGATGTCGTATTTACGACATCGTAGCAGAACGGCTCGTAAGTGAGCTAGATGATCGTCTTTGTTTTTAGAGTAAACGGTCACATCATCTAAGTAAACTACGATGGAGTGATTGATTAAGCCTCGAAAAGCAATGTCCATTTCTCTCTGAAAGGTAGCACCAGCATTAATCAATCCAAAGGGCATTTTGCGGTAAGCATAAGTGCCCCACGGAGTACGGAAGGTAGTTTTTAGTTGGTCTGGTGGAGACATCAGGACTTGGTTGTATCCATAGAAACCATCCAGTAAGGATAGCCTCTCGGAACCAGATACTTGTTGAAGGATCTGTTCCATGGGTGGGACAGGATAGTTGTCTTTGTCAGACGCTTTATTGAGATTTCGGAAATCGACACAAAGTCGGATTTCCCTGTTTTTATTCCAAACTGGGACAAGGTTGGACACCCATTGAGTGTGTCTAACAGGAAAAATTATTTTAGCACTTAGGAGTTTATTCAATTCTTTTTGAACGGTCGGTTCTAGTTTAGGGTGCATTTTCCTCAGTTTTTGTTGGAAGTGTAAGGTCTGGAGCTTCATCGAGATGACATGCTGTATAATATTAGGATCGAATGTTTTGAGATCATCGTATGTCCATGCAAAGACGTCCTTGAATTCTTTAAATAATTTAACAAAAGCAGCTTTTTCTTGTCTAGAACATCCCAAGCCTAAGTTGATACACTGAGGATTTTCACTAGTTCCTAAATTGACTTTTTCATAAGACAAAGAGGAACTATTAGTTTTGCAATTGACCGTCTTTTTAAATTTATCTTCGAAATCATAAAACTTCTCTAATCTAACTATGGATTTGGGTATGAAATTTACCATGTCCGATAGTGCTTCAGGAGATTTTGGATCAGGTATTACCGTAAAGTCATGCAAATTGTTGTCGTGTGTGCGTTCATCTATCACTGCACCTTGAAAGGTTTCTTCCATGTGCAGAAAGTTAATGATCTGTTGATCATCGTCAAATACTCTCCAGTTTGTGAAATTGTCAGGAACAGATGGTCGAAACAATAGCTCGACGGAGAATGAGTTTGGGGATAAGCCTTCTGCAGGAAGAAGTTTAGAGGCGACATTAGCTAGCAGATCTTCTTCAGCATTATTTAATCTAGGAATGGAATTTATATTGAAAGCGGAAAATTTGTTCATTAAACTCTATACCTCAGACTGGTAACTTTTGAGATGCCGGGAAAGACAGTGTATAGAATCTCTTACCTGTCTAACTACTATTTCAGAATCGCCAAATACAACCAGATTTTGAATGTTCATGTCCAAATCTTTTCTGAGACCTTGTAGTAAAGCCTCGTATTCTGCAGTATTGTTAGTACATTCAAATTCTAGTCTGCAAGCCAATAAATTCTTGTTACCTGTCGGATCGATAATGATGCAGCCTGCACCAGCTCCTTCTTTAGACTTAAAACCGTCGAAATATAGAGACCAAATTTGGTTTCCATCGGGCTCAGGGGACTGTTGCATAGAAGTTGTTGGTTGCACATATGCTATGATCTCGGACTGCTGTTCTGGATTGTTGATAGGTGAAACCTTAGCCATGAAATTTCCGAAGAAGGTGTCCATCCCTTGGACTTGGGGTGAATCAGCAGGAGGTGTATATGGTTCGTTGGGATCATTCAAATCTGTGACCGTGAACTTGAGGTAGCGCTCACGATTCACTCTGATCTTGTTAGGCTTACCTTTCTCTAGAAGCCATAAGTGAGACCAGTCCGTTGCGAAGTAACCATGTAGCTACTCCGACCAGTGCCTGCTCAAAAACATACCATACACTTCTGGAATATCCACCACAATTATATCAATAACTTGATGAACCTTTGGGTTAGATCATAATCTGATTAATACATTTTTTAGTTCGCCTATAACTTTGACATTCGTTCGATCAAGTTGTATGATTTTTAAAGAAGATGGATCTACTTCAGCGTTAATCTTTTGGCAGACAGACCAAGGCATCACATTAGATGACGCCCCTGAGTCAACCATACAATTATGCACATTTCTGTTGAAAATTTTGAAAGTTAAAAGAAAAGGGGGCACATTCTTGCGAGTACTTAGAGTAGTAGCTTGTGGTTTCTTGCTCGCAATTTCTAATGCCACTTTATCTACATTATTTACATTATTTACAGGGGTTATAGGAAGGCTTCCTTTATCTTGGGGATCATGATTATTTTTAGTGGACGTCTTCTGCGGAACTTTGCTTTGCCCAACCTTGTTACCATTTGAGTTACTATTCTTGTCGTTCTCTGAAATATTTTGCAACATTTTCTATAACAAAAATGGAAACTTCAACAACTCATAAATAGAAATGTTAGCACTTAATTTTTTAATATCTTCAACAACATCATAATCTAATTTCAGGCTGACATTACTCTGTTTAGTTTCTGCTGATTTAGATGGCTTTGGAGGTGAAGTTGTAGTGTTCTCAGTAGAAGGCTTGTTCGTTGTCTTACTCCTAGTGTTATAAGGGTGAACAGTCTCAAAGTTAGCTTGGAAGATGCTATCTGAGAAATGTCCAAAGATGTTTGGAGAAGACTCTTCTTCTTGAACTGTCTCTGATTCTGCTTCCTCCTGAGGGATCTCAGGAGGCATCAAGTTATCTTGGGCTTCTAGAATTGTTTGAAGAGCCCATTGCAAACTTTCTAGATTTAAGCCTTCGGGAGTTGGGTTAGGTCGATTGGTAGGAAAGGGCTTTCGAAAAGGAGGTTTGTAGGGTCCTTTACTCGAAGAAGCTTCTTCAGTTGACCTTTTTAAATCTATAACTTGATTAGACAATTTTTGGACAACTTTGGTTAGGTTTTCCAAATCAGAGTTTTTAGGTTGTGTTTTACTTTGTGAAGGTCTGGGGAGAATTTCAATCTTCTTTTTGGAAGAAGAAACAGTCTCAGTTTCGTTGCTAGAAGAGTCCTTAAGACTAAGTATGTCTTTTTCAATCTGGGTAGCCTCCTCAAAGGCTTCTAACAACGTGTCCTTTTTAGATCGTTTAACCCAAATAGCTATACTTTGATGTAACGCTTTAGTGTAGTAATCTATTACAAGACTCTCAGTAGGGATTCGATTTTTAAGCGTTAAGAATATTTGATTAAAATCTTTAACTTTTTCTTTTGGGTTCATTTTCAAGCTTGAAAGATCCATGACTAAAACTTCTGGAGGTTTACCATCTCTGAATTTTTCCAAAAAGCATGACTCAAACTTTTCCCAAGACACTATTGTATGGGGTTGTTGGGCAAAGTACCAAGTGGATGCATTACCCTCAAAAGTATAAGGGAACAACCTACAGACAACATCTTCATGTTCAACACTACGGAGTCTAATGGCTAACATAAATTTTTTGATATGATCTTCAGCTATCTGTTTTGAATCGGGGTCAAACTTGGGAAGCCATTTCTCCGGGTGTTTAGGTAAAGGGTGTTGGGCTCCAGGTACAACTACAACATTCTGGTCCAACCAGGGTCTAGCAGGATTGTTCTAATTTGCCATTGGGGTAGTGGGTGTCGAAGGCTGAGAAGGTGTATTGCCTTCATCAGAAGAGGAATCCCCTCCAGAAGAAGAAGGAGATGAGAGAGGTGGTGAAGGAGGTATCCCAGATCCTCCTGCAGCAGGATTTAAGTTTGGATCTGTAGGATTCACAGTGAGGTTAGTGTCACCTAATTGTTCTTTGATATCAGAGAAGTCTAACGGTTGACCCCACGGACAGTTTGGTTGCCTAAGACTAGGTAAGGCACTATGTGTTTTTATAAGAGATTGACGAACGATCTCTTGGAAGTCACCACCTGTAGGATTAGGGGTTGTTGGCTCAACTGTGATCTGTGGATCGTCGATTGAAGTAGTTGTTGTTTGAGGGGGAATATTATCATTTGAATGGCTTCTAGTCACTATAGGTGTGCGATTCGGTGGTGGAGGATTCTTGCAACCACCTCATGCCATTAATTAAGTTCATGCCCTCCTTCTAGCGCCATTTTTTGATGGGCGAAATTGATCGTCCGTCAACTGAGAGAGTGGAACCGGTCCGGGGTTGTCTAAATAACTCAAGTCGTTTTGAATGGACCACCCTGACAGGTTTAACGGCTCCGTTGGCCGTTCTAAGGTTCTAGGAAAACCAAAGAGAAAACTAATCTAAACTAACTAAACTAACTAAAACTAATAAAACAAAATAAACTAACTAAAACTAATAAAACAAATTAAACTAACTAAAACTAATAAAACAAACTAATAAACTAATCTAATTAAAACAAATTACTAAATAAATTAAACTAAAACTAAATATAAACTACTCTAACTATTCTATATACAAACTACTAATTACTATTAATTATCTAATTACTAATTGAATTACAACTTATTCACAAATGTACATTATCTAAAACTTGCATATTTGAATAAAACCTGTAAAACTCATTTACAATCTGTCCTACGACAGAGAAAGGTATTTTTTTATTTTTTTTTTATGGTTTGATGAATAAGAAATAAAACTTACTAAAATTAAACAATCTAATATACTAAAACACATATATATATATCTAACTAAACTACTAATAATATACTAAACAAACATATGACTAACTGACTTGGAAATGCTCCAAATTTGTCCTGTGTATGATGACTTCGAAGCTAGTCGGAGGAAGGAAACTCGCACCGGTTGATCCAGAATCTTCTCGTAAACAATAGGCTGTGCTTCTCTTTGAGTTGATTAACAGGACAAACAAGACATAAAAAATCATAACAACTATATGATTTATAAATCTCTGCAATAAGGGAAACCTGTTATGCAAAAACTTATACTTAATAATCCAACTTATGAAGAAGAGAAATCTGTCATTCACAAACTGAATTAAACAATTGCTATGTTTTTTTAAACACTAGGAGAAATCAGATATGGATTACAGTGATTAAATTATATCATTTGCAAAAATATTAAGATAGCTAAAGTAGTCGTTAACCAAATACAAATTGATATACACAACATGAAACAAAATATTGATATCATGAGAAGCTAAAGCTGTAACAAAACACCAAATCCTGCCTCAGTCTATATTAAAATTCCATATCCTTGTTCTCCCACGAATGAGGATGATCTTATTACAAAAAATAATGAGTATATATAAGTCTTTCCACAGGGTAAAACCTCCCTGTGGATAATATCAAACTGTTTACATAATCTGGGAAGATATTCCCAAAATCAACTAAACTAGGAAATTAAAATGCAAGTAAAATATCTCAAGTATCCTCTAATTGCTCATAAACTCCAATGCAATTTCGAATTGATCTGCAATAGACCAAAAATAACAAGTTAGAAAATATATTTTGTTGACAAAACAATAAAAATCTAATCCTACAAACTTGGCTACAGAATCATCTGATTCTGTAGCTAGTCTAAAATAACATACAGGATCAGAATCGAAATCAAATCAAATCTTTTAAAATAATTAAAACCAATTTTCTTCCAATAATCATTTAAAATGAATCACTCAAGATTCAAATGATTTTATCTTTCAACATTAAACATAATCAAAAGTGATTCAATCGAAAATAGGGGTGGGAATACTATGTTTTACTGTTACCATAAAATCAGGTCAAACAGTAACAAGATTGTTTCATATCCAATTCAAAAAGTAATGCAATCAAACAAATCTCATGCAAACATTGTGTTTTTCCAAAATAGGAGATACGATCAGATCAAAATAGAATCGTTTTAAAATTTTTATAACTGTCATGACATCAAACGATTCATGTCACGGGTAGATTAGTTCAAATAGGTGCGAGAATCATAACCAGATGGATTTGACTTTGATTACAGTCATAATAGAATCAACATAAGTGATAATTGTAAGCTAGTCAAACAATCGAAACAAATCATGATTGAGTTTAATATAGAAACAAATCGTGAATCTGGATATAGTCAATCTCGTTCTATGAATCAAATTCAAACAGAGTGTCCACTGCCATTACGAATCCAACTGATAACATGGTCGAGCTAACAGTAAACCAATGTGTATTAATCGGCTGGGTATAACCGTTTATGAATTGAATCTATTCACGATTTGGATGCATATTAACATAATCATATTGAAAATAATCTGAATTGTATTCCTGTTGGTCGAAAGTCATATGGGACATAAAACCGTAACAATTAACCAAATCAAAATTATTACTAATCATAGTGTATAACGAAATCGAATCGAAATGTGATTGTGTTCAGAATTGAATATGAGAAACAACTCCTGTCTAGAATAGATACAAACGACTTCAATTGACAGCAGAGCATCCATTTAACTCAAATAAAATCCACACCAATATCAATCAAATCAATGAAAATCCAATCAAAGCTAAACTGGGAAAACGAACTTCCATTTAGTCAAAGAAAAGCTATGTATAGCATGCATACAATGTAACAGAACCAATCAATGTTGTGAACAGAGCTATTCAAAACCAAATTCGAATTCATTATATAAAACTAGATTATTTACAAAAACGATTGATATTGAACATACCTGTGAGATGACGAAGGCTGTTCCATTATGCCAACTTAGAATTCACGACAGTTGTGGATGATTCCACATTTTTAAACAAGATAGAGCTTGTCGTCTTTTGTTTTTTATCAGCGGCTTGTAGCTTAACCTTTTGACTGGTAAGCAGTGCAACCTGGTCCTCCAAAGAGTGAATTCTTGACTGTAGAATAGGAACATCCAGATAATATCTCTCTAACCACGAGTTGCATTGATCGCAGGGTGGCACTGTAGGTTTTGACAGAGCAGGAGAGGGTTTGGATGAATTATCGGGGGCTTCACAAGGCAGCTTAATGCCTGGGTAGTTAGGGTCATTTTGTAGGCAGGGGGGTAGGTTTGACACAAAGTCATACGAGGGTTCGGCACACAAACCTTCCGAATAGGGGTACTCGCTAGCCAAGAAACGCTCCACTTATGAAATAGAGTCCTCACTCAACACGATAAGGTTTGGATCGACAGGAGGTTTTGGCTTATTTCTTTCCATCCGCGAAATCAAACGGGCATTATTTTTTCCTTTGGTGTTTACTGTGGGTTTCGCCTTAGGCTTTTTGCCCATAGGCTTAATAGTCTCAACACCCTTAGTCACATAGTGGGGTAGGTCGATAGGTGAGTCGACCAAGGGTTTAGGTAGAAGGATGTTGTAGGGTACTGGGGTTACAGACTTGTCCTCGCTCACCACAGGTTTGTTAGCCTATGGAGGGTTTGAATCCTCAAAATCATTCTGAGCAAGGAAATTGCTCCAACAATCTCCGTGTAACCCCAAATGACAAACAACAATAATCTTAACCAGCCCATAATGAAAAAGGCTACTATCAGCCTGTTTGCTTTTGTACTTCTTTGACATTTTAAACAGGCTTCTATGAAAATAATAGGGCATATTGAGCTGATAACCCATAAAAACCATAAGAAAACAAAGGTGGTGTAAGAAAACAAACCCGTACCGACCTTCGCAGGTGATAAACTATTTGATTATCATCAATAAATCATGCCAATGTTGTTTAAGCATGGTCACGGGCAAACCTTTATCACAGGAGATAACCTTACGCGACTGGAAGAGCAGTGTCCAAGGGACCTCCTCTACTTTGCAATTCTTGGACCATCGTTTTCCAGTGGCAGGAAAACCCGTAGCAAGACTGATAAACTTCTCGTCAATTTCCAATTGAATATCGTCGACCTTGGCTCGACAGCCATCAAAGGTCATGGCGAATTGTCGAGCTACGCAGAGGTTAAAACCCTCGAATTTTTGTATAAATGGAAGCCACCCATTCTCCTCAAGGTCACTGTGGGCACTGTCGAACATCAACAGGGCCTGGCTCCCATTGGGTTCATCTCGGACGACAGGGGCCATGGTGCGAGCACATGGTAAGGGTTTGGTTCGAATTTACCAATGCACAGAAGAAGAGTCATTTGGTCTAAAAGTAATGAACAATCAAAGGGGAAGCATTAATGTGTGCATGCGAGGGTGGTGGAGTTATTCACTGCCATGCATAATAGTTATGGTAAAGTACAACCGGTGAATTCCACATATGTTCAATCAATCATAGCATAGTTCAAAACCTTATCATTCGGCCAACCAAAGAATCAAACGGTGAGTGATATACCAACGTGCCATTACTATAGTTTCTCAAACCATTTCCATTCAACGTGAAACCAACACCGGGTGTTAACCATGCACCATTGCATAAATGTTTTAATCAAAAGTTTTAAACCATTGTGCCAATTTCCACTTATAAAACTTACAAGCCAAGAGTCATAAAAAGATTATTATAAGGATCATATCGTATATAAAAACAAAAATAAATCATGACCCTTATGCAATTCATAGAATCAAGTATAAACCCACATGCTCAATGCCTCATAAGTTTAATAAAATTAAGTTATGCAATCAAAGTAAGAATGTCCAAAAGGGCATAGTTTAAAAATCTTTTCAGCCACATAACGATAAACCAAAGGTAAGTGTCATAGAAAATATTAATAAAAAGATGACGACAGTTCAGATAGTGATCGAAATGTGACCTCGAAAGGAGAAGTTTTCACACTTATAGTCGTGAAAAATTAATAGAGACAAATTTGCAAGTGTCGCAAGAAATTAAAATATCATCTATTTGAAAAATGCGACGACAATTTGAAGTTTGGAAGACATAGGTGTAGGCAGCTTATAGGATAATAGAAAAAAATGAATTGGCTGCCAACAGATTCTCACATGAGTTTGCCTCACCATATTACCCTCAGTCTAACGAAAAGGTCAAAGAAGTTAAAAAGGTCCTCAAGACCATGTTGCAGTGCACAGTTAACAAACATAAGACCAATTGGCATCATATGTTATTTTTTGCACTATGAGCTTACCGTATGGCCATGAAAACAGCTACTGGTTTCACACCATTTCATCTAGTCCATGGGATTGAGGCCACTCTTCCCATCGAGTGAGAAATTCCCACCTTACACACCGCAATTGAGCTATTACCTGACACTGCTCCAATGGAGCAGTGTTTTCTAAACTTAGAGTCCCTAGATGAAGATCGTCAATCTTCATTACAGAACAATGAGGTAGCCAAAAAATGGTCAAAGGCCACCTTTGATCTCCATGTCAACCTTTGCTCATTTCACAAAGGCAACCTCATCCTTGCTTACGATATTGCTCACGATACCCTCGGTCATGGAAAATTCGAGTCATTATGGCATGGCCCCTACATTATCCAACATTGCCTCACCAAATGGGCCTACATCCTAGCTTCCCTCAAAGGCCTCTCTCTCAAATAACCCATCAATGGGTTATACTTAAATAAATTTTACTACTAAGCGTATCCATTCTACATTAGGTTATTTCTTTTATAGTGTTTTTAATCTTTTTTCCATCCCTCACATCTAAACTATCATTTGTGTTATTGACAGATGCTTCCTCCACCGGCCTACCACATCGGTTACACCAACGGCACCAGACGTTGGACACAAAATCTCACTTCGGCAGCTTGGGCCCTCTATTCCCCCTCACATGAACTGCTCCACTCTAGCAGCATATGTTTGAGTTCAGCAACCAACAACCAATTTGAGTACATTGTCGTCATTGGCCTCCTTGTCGATGCCCGTCATCATCGTATTCGTCACCTTAGCATATTTCTTGACTCCCAACTAGTCATCCTCCAGCTCAACAATATTGTGTACCGTGTCTACGATCCTTGCCTCTTTCGCAAATACCTGTAAGTTAAACTTTTATCTTGACATTTTGATTCCATTACATTTACACATATTCCAAGACAAATGAATCAAATTACAGATAACCTAGTTAACATTATACTCGATTGGTATATATCACATCAAAATATATCTACACACACATAAACCATCAAGAGCTTGTCACATCATATATAGATTAGACATCATCAACACATTAAGAAACACATGTAAACATCACAGAGACCCCAAAATGTATACTCATATATATATATAAATCGCTCAACAGTGCCATCAACATGTTTACATACATATAAAATACATCGTATACAAAATCCTCAGGTCAGTGAAGCACCTCGGTACAAAACTAGTGCTGCTACACCAAAATGGGCTCACTAGCCTATATACAAAATACAAAAATAGATAGAGTGACACTAAAGATGCCTCTAGCACACCACCCCCTGCCCCTTCCTCAGGCTGTGGTGCCCCACCAACTATCAGTTCCTCTAGACTTGGAGGTAACTTCCCAGTCATCACAGCACCTACTACTGCTGCTTGCCACACCACGGCCCACCATGTTAGCGAAACTCCCACACACTGCTCTAGGATGCCCTCATCTTGGATGCGCGACCACATGCCCTCAGGCATGCCCTGTAGCACCGCCTCTAAGCAGCGGTGAATATCCTCAAAATCTCCCCCAGCCTGGCACCAGGGTCATCAAAATGGAATCTCCTCACCACTCTCTTGTCGCCAACTGGTCTCACCTCAACATCCTCACGCTAACGTCTCTCTCTTTCCTGTGGCGGTCTCACTGGCCCTTGACGAGCCGGTGCTCTCATCAACTCAATCTCCTGCCCACGAGGTCCCACATCTGCACATACAAACAACCAAATGGTAGTATCAACATATATACATAATACACATGTCATGCTATCTCAATAATTAAGATATCAAAATCACAAACATACCTCGGTAATCAAACACCTCCCCTGGAGGTAACACCATATCCGGATCACCCCAGAAGTCAACACCATAGTATGGATACTATAGTATGATCTGTGACATCTGCCGCCACACCTGTGCCACCACATTCGTGAAAAAATGGCCGCCCTCACCACCACTATGGAGAATCAATATCATCTACCACCACCTCAATCATAGCTCTCATGCCCCAAGTACGCCCAATAAAACTCTAGGGCACAACATCGGCACTCTCTCCAAAAATTAGGCCACCAAGATGGACCCAAAGGCAAAGTCCCCTGAGTCTTAAATCCGACATCTGTCGAGATACCCTACCATCTTAGCATGCAACATCAAACCCCACACAAAATGCTCTCTGGCCAGTTCCCTCCCCATAACCCTCAACTAACCACCATTGATCCGCTAAGTCGCGAGGGACCCATATACCCTCACAATCATTGTTTCTACACAGCGATGAGCTAAAGCATCCATCGCCCCGATACTCACTATGGATATTGACATGAATTTCTCCCTCGAACAATACCTCCATCCCAAGGTAGCTAACTACACATTCATACGTAACACAAGCTTCGCCGATAGGGGCATTCCCTAAAAAGGAAGCCTAGTCAGAAAGTACACATCCTCCACCGCAGTGAAGGCGATCTGCTCTCCCTGCACCATAGAACAATGCATATCCAGACTCCACATCTAGATCAAAAACTGTAGTAGATACTCCTAAGCCCGTATGAACGGTCACTTAAAGAACTTCAGTAGCCCATAGGCTGCCAAAGTGGTACAAACCCCCAGCTCCTCAATCGCCAAGACATCCCTTAGTTGTGACCAGTCCTGCTCTCGCCAGTGGACCGACATCGTGCAAATGATTGCCTACAACCACATAATACAGTCCAATATCATCCATCTTGACCATAAAAACACATTAAAATTTCCAACAAAGATAATTTTTTCACCCATCAGTCTTGCCCCCAAGGCGCGGCTGTTTCACCCACGCACGTGCACATATGCACGCCTGTTCACCCCACAGGCGTGCACATTTGCGTGCTTGTTCACCCCACAGGCGTGCACACATGCACACCTATTCACTTCATAGGCAATCATGCATGTGTGCCTATCTTCCATATAGGGGTGCCTCCATGCGCCCCTGTCATGAACACAGGCACGCATCACAGTGTGCCTGTCCACTACACAGTCGCACACCCATGCACGACTATGTAGCAAATAGGCACGCATAACATGCGTGCCTTTTCCTCCCCTATGGGCGCACCAATGCATGGATATCTGGATAACAGGTATGCACCCGTGCGTGCATATTTATGGATTGCCCACACACTGGGGGGGCCACACCCATAAAACCCTTGTATGGCCCTCCGTATAGGCCCTGCCCACAAATTGAAAACCTACTTCTTATAGGGCGATAAGACTACTAACCTAAAGCTCGTTGGTCCTGAATCAACTACCTCATTCTCCCATAATCTCCAAATCTCCTCTGAATACCTCTCGTCCAGTCACTCTGACAGCAAGTACAAATGAGGTGGCAATGTGGGCACTACAGCTATATATATGCCTTTTCACCAAACTTCCAAACACCATTCCGGGAGCTTCGGGTGTCCATTTTTCGATCTTTCTTCAGCCATGGGATCATCATCCTGTCATTTACATCAAGACAGTCCCTAGGCCATTTTTTATCCTTAGTCCCCAGGGTGCCATTTTTTCATACCCCGTTCAGGTACACATGCTCATGTTCCAAATTATCAAATATATGCTTGTATGTTCAATTCTCTTAAGATATTGTTCACGTCGGGTATTTGGTTTTCATGTGTGCAGGTACTTGGTCATCATACATCAGCACAACCCATTTAGGTATATAATCAACACTGGCATGTAATCATTCCCTATAAATCTTAATTGCATCTCCAGTCACACCCTCTGAAATTTTCCTTTAGGATCCCCATATCTGGCTCTGCAGTACCGACATCTCCATTGCATTTTAGGTACTGTCACTCGGTAGAACTCTCCCCCACATGAGTTGTCCCATTCATATCACCCTTTGGCACTTTGACACTCATGTTGTTTTTCAACCCTTTAGGGATGGGAGTCTCGATAGTCTTACATCATGTCATGAATCAACCGCATGCTCCTTCTCCTCCTTTTGCTAGCTTTCCCAATGGACTCCCAAATTATCTCTTCGAGGTTATATTTTTACTACGCCTCTGTAGTATCATTAACCCTCCATTTCATCCACAATCAGTTTTCCCATCTACAAATTTCCCTCCATTTCATCTACCTCATACAGAAACCCACCCATGGGACCCCTAACCTCCACCAGTTCTCTAAGAAAATCGCTCCCTAACCAGCCCAACCATATTACATTAGGGCACCCATTTTTGTATTTGTACACTCATCCCAAATTATTCTTTGTTCATTTGGTAAATTGTAAAAAGCCTTTGTTTCCCGCATTTACATATCTTTTTGTCATCACCTTTGGTGACCTTCTTCCCTTTTTGGAAAATTCAACCCATGTCGCCCTTGGTTGGGGCACTCCTTATCATCTACCCCTGTTGACATCATCCATATACTCTGAGTATCCCACAAACCTCTACTCTCTAAGTTTGTCCACTTTGTCCTGCCTCTGGCACAACTTATCCCACGTCTTGTTGTCCTCCTAACACTCGACCTATTTGAACAATTGCGGCCACTTATACTTCGCATATACCCCCAACCAAGAGCATTCTTGAGTCTTCATACACCTTGACTTCATCCATGTACCTCCTCCACTCCTCACCTCACCTAGTAGATTTCACGAAGCCCTTCACTTCTTGGAGTTTCGTCTCCCTTTTGTCGACATCAACACAGTTTCTAGAAGGGCGACAGTATCTTGACTCTCATTACCTTTCCAATGAGAGGTCTCGGACAGCACAGGGAGAACCACAATTTCTCCCTACTATTGTTGACCGCCATAACATTCGACTTCAACACTTTCTCATGTTACGGTGGGTCTTACTTTGCGACTATTGCAGTTGTTTCTTATATTCGCCAAAGACCTCTGAACTTGGTTGGGCTATCAATGCCCACAACATCCGTGATACTTCTTACAGGTATCCTTGCCTACTTTTTAGAGTATGTTCCTCATCAGACTTGTCCTTTGCCTTTATCAAAACCGCCCCTGAGGGCACTGCAGCGATCTACATCAACACACAGTTTCAGTTACCGTACAACGCCATTCTTTTTTGAGTTACATGACACGAGCATGGGGCATGCTTGCCTCGTTTGTACACAAATTATTTTTACACACCTTATGGAAGGTTGGGTCCTACAGGTTCCCTTCTCCCTCCAACGGGTAACTCTTTACACTCTCACTATCTCTCTCTCTTACAACAACACTCTCAGTAGAAGAAACATTGATGAATTTCGGCTATACGTATGCTCTTAACCTCATCCATCAGGGGGCATTTGTTATCATTGAAATTTCATTCGCAAATGGTTACAGGAATCTAGCATTGTCAAATAGTTATGAGGTCACCCATGGACCAAAATTACCACAAAATAATTTCCAAAAGGTCCAAAAATATACAACCAATGATAAAATTAAGGTGCGCTATGACTACACAGGGCGCGCGCACATGCGCAATCAAGAAACGCAAGAAAAGAGCACATGCGCACGATGCGTGACTATGGTCTCTAAAAGCCATGCACATCTAAGAATGGTGCATTTATGAGATTGGTCGTTCTCCCACCCACTTCTGGTTCAACTTCCAAGATGATTTGACACCCAAATCTCGATTGAATCCGACTGGGTGGCTGGTCAAAGACCTAAAAATGCCCTAAATAGTCTATTTTCACACTATAAGCTAGTTGCAAAATACCTCAAAGAGGTGCTATAAAACAAAGCCATGGGTGCACTTCATTTTCAAGGAATTCATTTGCAAGGTTATGCTACTGCTATTTTCTTGGGGGATCCTCTATTTTCATCAAGAGCATACTAGGATCATTACATTGGGCAATCCATCTCACCTCTTGAGTGGATTAGCTTGGGATTCTTTCACCATTTCATTCAAAGTTGTAAGAAGAGCTTAGTTGTGGGGGTCCAAGAGCCCTCCCTTGGAGGAAGAAGGGATCCATAGTCCTCTTTCTTCTTCGTGTTTTGTTTCACTAATATAATCCTTGCCATTGGTGACATGAGTCTTACTAATTTTTTGTTCTTATGTCCTTATGCTCCATAGTTTAGTTGTTCTTTTATTTCTTAGTTTAATTCTTAGTTTGTTCTTTTATATTTCTTTCTCTAACCCTTTCCTTTATAGTTGTTTTTCTTAGCTAACCCAACTAAGATTGTAAGAACCTTTGTTTTGCACATTTAGGTGACAAAAGAGGCGCAACACTTTTCCTTTTGGATACCATAATCCAAACTCTTTCTTTCCTTTGAGATATCTGAAAAATTCTATTTACTGCTAATACACGTGATTCCTTTGGTGATACTTGAAATCATGCCACCTATCCAACTACTTTCATTACATCTAGTCTGGATGTTGTCACATATAGTAGGCTACCAATCATTGACATGTATTTCCTCTAATCTGTAGACTTTGAATCATCATCTTTGCTCAACTTACAACTGGTTTTCATGGGAGTGATAACTGGTTTTCAATCTTCCATTCCGAACCTCTTTAGCACTTCTCTGATATACTTGGTTTGAGAAATAAAAATTCCTTGGTTGCTTTGACGTATCTGAAGTCCTAAAAAGAAGGATAATTCTCCAAGTAACAACATTTCAAATTCATTCTGCATGTCTTTTGTAAATTTTTGGCTTAACCTGTCATCATCACTACCAAAAATAATATCATCAACATAAACTT
This sequence comes from Picea engelmannii, assembly GCA_009831015.1. Lineage (NCBI taxonomy): Eukaryota > Viridiplantae > Streptophyta > Pinopsida > Pinales > Pinaceae > Picea > Picea engelmannii. Next base: position 428,439 of record ML788501.1, read on the forward strand.
CAATTAATAAAATATTACCTTGAATTACCTTGATGTAGAGGTTGTTGTCTGTACTTCCTTTTCTGAACCCTGCCTTCTACAGATACTTATCCAGTCTGGTGTACCATGCTCTAGGATCTTGTTTTAGACCATACAAGGCCTTCTTTAATTTACATGCATAGTCTGTGTTCTCTGACAATTGAAATCCTTCTGGTTGTTCAATGTAGACTTCTTCTTCAAGTTCCCCATTCAGAAGAGCTTATTTTACGTCCATCTTATATACTTTAACATTTTTGGAGCATGCATAAGCTAAAATTAAACGGATTTCTTCCATTCTAGCAACTGGGGCAAATGTCTCTTCAAAGTCGATTCCTTTAATATGTGCATATCCTTTACATACCAATCTAGATTTGTTCCTTGTAATCTAGATTTGTTCCCAAGTGTCATTTTTCTCTATTTGATCCAATTCTTCATCCATGGCCCTATTCCAAAATTCATCCTTGTTGGCTTCTTGAAAGTAGTTTGGTTCAATTGTAGATAAGAGTGCTAGGTGTGTTTGTTCTGTTGAATGGATTTTTCTTCTAGTCTCAACTCCTACATCTTTGTTTCCAAAAATCTGATCTGAAGGATGATTCTTCTGTAATCGTTTGCTAGTGTCTTTGGAGATACTTTCTTAACTTGTTCTTCTTCTTCTGTTGGATTCTCTTCATCTTCATCTTCCTCTTCTACTTATTTTTCATCTTCTTCTTCGAAAAGTTGTTCCATTGATTTGTTTTCTTCTTCTTTTGATTCTGGTCTACCTATTTCATCAATTGTTATGTTGATGCTTTCCATAACTTTGCTCAATCTTAGATTGTAACACTTGTATGATTTCCTTGTACTTGAGTAACCAACAAGTATTCCTTTGTCCACATGAGAGTCAAACTTTCCCTTTCTGCCATCTTCTCTTTTAATGTAGCATTTGCTTCCAAAAACTCTGAAGTGATTCACATTTTTTGGTCTTCCTTTCCATAGCTCGTAGGGAGTTTTATCAGTGTTGTTTCTGAGAATTACTCTGTTTTGAATGTGAACTATTGTATGCACTTTCTCTGTCCAAAATATATTTGTCAATTTGAAATCCATTAGCATTGTTCAAGCCATTTCTTGTATTGTCTTGTTCTTTCTTTCAACAACTCCATTTTGTTGAGGTGTCCTAGCAATGGAGAATTGCCTTTTTATTCCATGACTACTACAGTATTCCATAAATTCCTTTGAAGTGAACTATCCCCCATTATTATATATCAAACATTTGATTCTTGAATCCATCTCATTTTCAACCATTTCCTTGTAGATCTTGAAGTTTTCAAAGGCTTCTAACTTGTTCTTGAGAAAGGAAACTGTAGTCATTCGTGTATAATCATCAACTAATAACATAAAGTATTTTTCACCTTTTAAGCCCTTTTTTGTAGTTGGTCCAACTAGATCAGTGTGTACATCTTGTTGTTGAATATTCCTTTGATTTGAATCTAGTCTTTGTTTGCTTTCCTTGTTGACAATGCTTTCATAAAGTGTTGGTTGGTTTCATGATCTAGGGCATTTCTTTGACTGCTTCTTTTTTGTTGACTTTGACAAGGTTATCAAAATGCATGTGACCCATTCTTCTATGCCATAGCCAACCTTCATCTTCCTTTCCTAGACAACACTTTTCATTTCCAATTTCACTTAACACATATATGTTGTTTGAAGTTCTTGCAGTTGTACCGACCAGTTTCCCTGAACCTTATTTTCTTATCTCACACGTTTCTGAATAGAAAGTAAGTTTACGACCTTGGTCACACATTTGACTCACACTTAGAATATTATGTTTCATATCTTCTACCAGTAGAACATTTTGTGCCTTTTCATTCTTGTTACCAATTTAGACTGTGCCTTCTCCAATGATTTGGGATGAATTATCATTTTTGAAGGAGACTGGTCCATTTTTTTCTTTTCGTAATGTAAAAAAATTGTCTTTATCACTTGTCATGTGTTTTGAACATCCACTGTCAACATACCAATCGTGTTTCTTCTACTTAGCTTGTAGAGTGACTGTGCATTCTTCATTGTTATACTGATCTTTCTTTCTTATCCATGTCATTTTTTGAGGTTCTTGTCTGTGACTATTGTTATTATATTGAGGTTCTTTAGGAGGGAATGTCATTCCGCAATCCTTGGCCATGTGTCCAAAATTTTTACATTTGTAACATTACACTTCAGTTCTCAAAGGTTCAAACTTGTTGTAACTTCTTGTTTGTGTGTCCCTAGGTCTCCTTGAATAATCCCTTTGTGTATAACTCTCAAATTTTTTATTGTTCCTGTTGTTAGCTCTGCAATTCACAGCTTTATGTCCAAAATTATTACATGCATAGCATAAGCCAAACAATATAGTTTGATACATGGGAGTTGAAGACATTCTAAAAGGAGGTGCTCTTATGAATCCTTCTTCTTCTTGAGGCCTATATGTCTATTATTGATTCTGAAATCTGAATCTTCTTGGTGGAGGAGTGTCCCTGTAATCTTCCTTGTATATCTTCTTATCCTCTTTGATTGTTTCTGCATAGATCTTTGGATTTGTTTCTTGCTCTATTGTTTTGGATCTTGATCCCTTTTATGTCTGATTGTATCCAAGTCTAGACTTATCAAGATGAGATTTTTTACTGTTGATAATGTCATCCAGAACTTTTTAGATATTCTGCATATTATTCTTTTGAATATCCTGTCTTAGTGTGACAACCTCTGCTTCCAAGTTTCCAATGATCTTGTCCTTTTCTTCTAGTTTTTATTTGAGTGCTTCTTCAATTCTTTTATCTTCTTCTATTTGAACCTTCAATTTTGTGATCATTTGTTCTAGTTATCGAGTGTCCTTTTTCTTGTCTAGTTATGCTTGTAGTTTCTTGTTTTTCTTATTTTCTCTTCTGATAACTTCTATGGCACACATTAATTCTTCTCGATATTCAACCTATGCGTCTTCAATTTCTTCTCCGACTTCTTCACATTATTCTTCGTCTTCTTCATATTCTTCTTCAGATTCTTCTTTGTCAAAGTATTTTACTTCCATGAATAGAACTCTTCCTATCTCATTGTTACTGACTTCATATTCATCTGATGATGAGATGTCTTCTTTGGTGTATACGATTTTCTTGAAAACTTTCTTTGTAGTTATTTTTACTTTATATGTGTGTTTTCCTTTTGAGTAACCTTCATCATTTATCTTTTTCTTATGAGGACATTTGTTAGCAAAATGACCAATACCATTACAAATAAAACAAATTAAAGGGATCTTACCTCTATACCTACCGTTGGTTCCCTTGTTCAATATTTTGATGAAATTGGCCACTTCTTAGTCATCTTCTAAGACGTCATTGTTTTTTCTATATTCTTCTTGTTCCTTTTTCTTTTGCTTTGATATTTTGGATGTCTTGAAGGCTGCTTCTTTTACATCTGGATTTTCCTGCTCAGTTCTCATTTCATATGATGTGAAGCTTCCATGCAGTTCATCCATGCTTATTGAGTCCAAGTCTGATCTTTCTTCTAGTGATGATATCTTAGGGTTGAATCTCATAGGAAGAGATCTTAGTATCTTTTGACAATTATAGATTCTTCAATTTCTTCTCCCAATCCTATGATTGCATTCATTGTTTCATCGACTCGTAAGAAGTAGGCTATGATATGTTCATCATCCTTCATTTTTAGTTGTTCAAACTGACCTCTGTAAGTTTGAAGCTTTGCTTCTTTGACTTTTGTATCTCCTTCATAAATATTTTGAAGCTTGTCACAAATCTCTTTAGTGGATTTACAATGTGAAAATTAGGTGAATACCGTATCACTGAGACCATTCAAAAGTGCATTTGTGGCTTTGTAATTATTCTCACCGAGTTTTCCTTCTTTCTCATTTGTTGGTGGAATTGTTGGTGTTGTGGATCCATCTACAATTGATTGCCAAACATGAAATCCCTATGCCTGTATATATGTCCTCATCCTTATGCTCCAAAAAGCATACTTCTATCCATCAAACTATGGTATTCCATTTTTATATGAGTTAGTACTCTCCGTGATCTACCTTTCAGTGCTTAAACTGATTTCTGAAGGAACCTTCTCTAATACCAATTGTTGGATTACTGAGAGGGCGGGTGAATCACTAATAGAGAAATTTAATCCTTTTTAACCATATAATCCAAGTGTTATATCAATGAAGCATTATCATCCAATAACTACAGAGTAAATAAGTAATGAACAAACATACCGATACATATTACACCAGTGTTTTACATGGAAACCCAAATCGGGAGAAAACCATGGAATTATTTTTCTTATATGTCTTGAAGAATTACATTCATTAGAAGAACCAATTTCCTTTGTTTTCCAGATACAATTGAAAGGAGGCTCCAACCCCCTAGTTTCTCAGGCTACAACCTGAGGTAATCTCCAACTCCCCAATTCTCTGGCTACAACCAGAAGGAGGCTACAATCCCCTATGTTCTCTGGCTACAACCGGAAGGTGGCTACAACCACCTGTACTTAACCCATCCTGCCACCATGAAGTGGAATAAGAATAATGGAACCACTGTCAACCTGTCACTATGATATATATCGCTATAAACTTGTATCAATAAATCTGAACCATGCATCAACTTGTACCTCAACCTATAATCAACCTGTACCATAAACAAGTGCATCAACCATGCACCAACCTGTACCAAATAACCTGTAATCAAACCGTAACATAAACAAGTTCATCCAACCATGTAACAAGTATGTTCCAATCAAGTGTCAACTACTCAACAACTATGACTCATCAATATGTACCAACATCATCAACTATACACCTCATGTATGTGCCAACTCATCAACTACTTGTCTCAACCATGTACTTAACATGTACCTCAACCAAAATCCCTCATCAATTTCATCATCCAAATCTGATTTGTAGCTCTGTAATAGACCTGGTGTATATGATCACATTCTTGCAAACCTTGCTTAACTTCAACAACAAGAGACTAGCATTTTCATCAAACTTTTCTTTAGTCTCACATGCCTAGTTTTTAATTAGTCAACAACCCTAACTTGAAGTAATCATAACTTTTTACCCGTAATGTATAAATATATGAAATGGATACACAATGTTATTCAGTATGTTTTATGCAATTCTTCCAGGTTTCACTACTTGGAACCTCTCAAAAAAGGAGTTATAGAAAAAATGGCATACCTTGTTGAATTTTGGTTTATTCTAGAGAGCGACCTTGTAGAGCGTTTCTCACACGGAATATCTATTGAATTGATATAAAAATGTTACACAACACACTAAATACTGTACCCTAACCAAAAAAATTTGTTTCACGGAATTTGGATTTTTTATGAATAAGTTATGGCGTTTTTACCCGAAACACTTGATTTTGACTAGTTTCAAGACTAACCACAAACCCTACTTTCCACAGAGTGTAACTCCAAAAATTCAATGACCCACAAGCTGAATTTTTGACCACCGATACTTGGATATGTTTTCTCGATTTCATAGCAATTTCATGGTCTGAATCATTATATAAATATTTTTTTATCCAAAATGGTGAGATGACCTATAAATAACATACCTTAGAAAGCACCATCAAAAGAATTTATCCTTCCTTGCATTTCGGCCTTCTTCTCTTCACCTTCCTTTATAATTTCATCTTATATATCCTTGGTTACCTCAGACACCTATATATATTCAATATTCTAAAGTGTGATTAAAATTAGAGAGCCTTGCCTCTTATTTATACTCTCCAAGTAGCTTCCTTAAAAACATCTTCTATGTCACTTGGCTCCACTTTCCTTATTTTAGGGTTAACCCACTTCTAATTTCTCCATTAAATTTATTATTTAAATAATTTATTTTGTATTCACTTTGAATTATATTACACTTATTACTTCACTTTATTATTTACCTTTTAAAATCTCTTAAACCACTTTGACTACTTTGACCTTTTGGGGCTTCTAGATGACATACAAGGGTCCTCCAACTTCGTAAGGCCATAAATCTCAAATTGTGAGGAGTTATGTGACGTTCCTCCCTCTTTTAGTGTTTGGGCTTGTCGTATGCAAGTGTTCATCTATTTGGAGATGATGGCACCCCAATTGAATCTCATGCCTTAAATGTCTATCGTATAAGCTAGAGGCATCCAAGCCTCTGAAAATAGAGAGAAATATTTCTCCCCATGCAACCTGTAGAGAAAATCCATCAGGTATATGTATGGTTCTCTTAGATTGGTCGTCGAATACCATCCAGAAGTCCGTTTCATGAATTTTTTGTCTTCCCTCCACCACAACACCACGATTTTACTGGTGTCATGTGCAACATAGAAACTTACAACGAAATCAGTGCTCAACTTTTCTTCTGGCTCCCTGAGATTGTAGTAACTTTGAACCTATGATGGAAAGAAAACCCCGACACACTCACTGTTATCGTCATTAATTAAACATTTTTGTGCATCAGTGTGGTCAATGAGCCACTTTAGGAGCTCAATGCAAGGAAAAACTGGAGTCTGACTTGCCACCATGTACAGATATGCCCTACGGATATTTGTAAGGACATCATCATCAAGTCTTCTTGTATCAGGATCGTTGTGCAGGGTATACTCAAGGGTTTATTCCTTCTTGATTATCTTAAACAATTCTTCCCAGCAAGGGAATGTTGTTTTGATCCCAATGTTCGCCTCTGTGTCTCCAAAGGTTGGGGGCTAGATGAAGACCTTCTTGGTGGTCATCTTAATGATGGGCACCGGTTTTGGAGTGAATTCTAATTGCCTTGCCACTGCTGGGGATGCCCGTTTCTAGCTCTTGCAACTTTGGTGCTCTTGGGGATTTCCTAGTGGTGGGTTTCTTTAGAGGCATTGTTCCTGCAATTTAAATGGTCTTTTAAACATGTGTACAAAGTAGCGTTGGGTTGAAACATATGAAATGAATCCGAAAAAACACCATAAGTTGATACATACCTCTAATGCTTTCTACGGTTTCTATTTAATACTTATTGACCCTTGGGAGCCTTCTCCGGATTGTTAGCCTTGCTCTTTTGTGTGTTCTGAACTCCTTGTCACTCAGAATAGGATCATGCACAATGACTTAAGAGAATATAACGGGAGAGATAATATCATTCATATCAATCAGTTAATATGAGTAATGAATGCAATTCAAAACAAAATATCACCAAATATCTTCAAATAAATGCTAACTGGTTGGCAATAGAGGCACGGAGGGAGATGCATTGTATCAGCAGGCTTAAATGGTCCCTTTTGATTTGTGCATGGAAAAACAATTAATGCATGATATACAAATTAACTAACATTTTAAATGTGTCGTACCTAACCTATCTAAGGGTTAAAATGTCTCATCACGTCATGTCTCTTCGGTGCATAGATCAGGGATCAACTACTATCCTTGCGTATATTTCCATAGATATAATTTCGGTGAATGCTCCCAACACTGATGGTATCAGGGATCAGTGATCGTGGAAAGTTTAAGTGCATAGCTCCTTGGTGGGTTATCTTATTCATAATTATCCAACGTCAAAAATGTTTCGGGGGTCGCCGACAACAATATTATTCCTTTACTCGTGCGATGCTTACTCTTTCATTTTTCTGTCGAAGTCGAATGGATCGGTCTTTGATGATATATTTAGTGGATTTTATTCGCGAGGAGAAAAAAACATCCTTCTGTCGACACCACTGAAGATCAGGACTTAGCTATTTTGAACTTCTCAAGCAATTTTCATCACTTTTAATCATTCCCGATGCCGAATTCCCTGAGCGTGTTGGGGAAAAATTTAGACTGTCGATTTATTAAGTAGTTGTTAAGTCCCTTTTAAAGTTAAGATGATTCTTTGTACGTTCAAGTAGACTTTAAAAAATTCAAACATGGAAACATAAAAGATAATCACAGGCATCAGCTTCATATTGAAGTGGAAACAGATAGTGCAAAGGATCAAGTGGTACCCAAAAAGTAGAAATGGACATAGAATTTTTAGGGTGTGTTGAGTGTTAAACACATCTCTGCATATTTGGCCTAATGTCGGATCCATGTTGCTCTCAACTGAGCCTTTGAAGTATTCCTTATAAGCAAGCCTTGTAGCACTTTGCCTCTGCGATCTGACACCTTGACCCATGGAAGAATTTTCCCCGAGTGTCCTTTTTCTGCACATGTCTCTTTTCTATGATAATTAGTGTGTTCATAGAATTTGGAAATAGTATGCTGGCGACATGCGTTTATCCTTTGTAACGTAGCATTCTTTTATTCTTTTTCAAGATCTTTAAAAATATTGAAAAAGACAAAAAAATAAAAAAAAATACCCCAAAAATAGGACGGGAAATGGATATTCTTTTTTGGCATCACAATGAGTTGTCGTTGGACAAAGCACATCCTTCCATTTGTTCATCAATATTTGGGATCTAATGTGACCATAGGAATTTGTTCTCGCTACATAGAGTTGTGTCCTCCTCTGTTTGGTTATTCTTCCAAAAACATGGAGAGTTTGCATTGCCTCCTACATCATGAACTTATGTCAAAGTCATGTTGCATGAGTTTGATCATCTTTCGTGCTATTTTCCAAGGGAATTTTTACCCAGCCTGAATCGGACTTTCTGCATTTTGTCTCTTGACCTCATGTTCGACCATCCCGAAAGTCCAATCAAGTACTTGTTCAAAATCAATGAAGTTCTTTTTCTGATCACCGAGATCCTCTTGTCTTTCCTCGATGAGTCGTCGAAGACCCTTGGGTAGTGAATTTGTAAACTCACATTCCAATCCTACCTGAGTTTTGAATATCTTGAAGTTGTTGCTCGAGCTCTTAAGGTCTCATATCCATCCATCAGACGTCATTCGCTTCTTGAATATGGATATTATACATGTATATCTTTGATTTTGGGATGTAGATCTGTTGTGTATTTATCATGGCTACACTTTATATAGTTATATGACATGGATATGTAGTGTATTTGATTGGAATCCATGATTTATTTCATCCCGAGCATGGGTATGCCTCCCTCGAAGAGACAATTTTTATTTTTGCAGATGGAACCTCCTGAACTCTAGTCCTGGGCTCACTCGCTTCGTACTTTGGTGAAGCTTTTGTAATGTATTTTTGCCATAAAATGCTATTATGACCTCACATATTAGGGGCCATATGTTATAACCATAAATTTATCCATACATGCATACCTGGCATTTGGCCCTGTTACTTGCTATTTTTTACAAGCCATCATTGAGTTGTTCTTCTTAAGAACTCATTTTTTTATATGTACGCGCCCTGCACCATTACTGCCTACATACACATGCCTATTGTACCACTACATTCTGTGTACATATGTTAGTTGCACCATTACAACCCGCACATACTTGAAAAAGTTTCAAAAATTAAAAAGTTGCAAGGAATTCGTTGAGATTACGGGCTATTAGGTATTTTCCCAACTAATCCACCGCCTATAGCCCGTCACCCAACCAAATAACCATCCTTTTGTCATATAAAAGGAGGTTTTGGGTCTCATTCCCAATCTAAGCATAAGAATAATGAAACTCTACCCATTTCACATCCCCTCCTTGCCCCAAGCATTTGCAACCTTGTTTTGAGAATTGCATCAGAATACCCCATTTTTCCCTTTTTCCTCCATCATAAACCCATTCCATTTCCATGAAGAAGGTTGAGAGGAGAAAGATACGCGGAGGTGCACTTGGATATTGGTGAAGAGGAGCCTAGACCAAGTTTGTGGAGCAGTAGCCGACCTTGTTGTAAGTAATCATTGTGATATCAATACAAGAAATACTTTTCTTGTCCCAAAATATGATGTGTCAAATGTTTTCATTTGATTTATGTTTTATTCTAACATCTAATCCATGATTTATATATGAGATGCATGTTTGTAGTTTCATGTTTATCTATTTATGAATGAAGGCTAGCCTTGAGAGGAAGTTTTCATTCAGTGGAGCTATCAAGCGTGAGAGGATCAACATCGGACATGGATTAAAAGGTACAGTTACCTGATCCTTATCACTTTGTCTTTCATGTATGAGTCTAGGATACATTTGAGGTAGTTAGAAAAGTAGGAAACTTTTACACGGTCATTGATCTACCTACATTGTAAACCCTGGTGTAGCCATAGGGGAGTTTTTCCCACTAGCAGAACTTGTGACCATACTGGGAAAAGCCTCTAGGATTTTAGGGGATTTCTTGGGTGTTTGATTGGTTTCATTGCCTTTTGATTTTATGTAAGTTTGTTGAGTCTTTAATGGATTTTGGTCACCTTTTGGTGCCATACTGATTCTCCCTGCCCTGTCAATCAGTCTTTTTTCTTTCCTTTTTCAAGAAGTACAGAGGTGTACACGACCCGTTGTGGGTCATCATGCATACACATGCACCCTTCTTTATAGACATCTCATGTACATATGTAAGATGGTTAAGCATCAATAGCGTACCTATGTCAATAAACTGTTTTTAAGAAGAGGTAGTCAACCTCTTCCCTAATTGAGGTTTTACTTCTTAGGGTTTCTTGATTAAGATCATTGTTTCTGGTTTTTACAATCAAAGCCTGGGTTATATGTCAGTTTGCTTGTATTTTTCAAGATTTCTTATGGTTACCTCGAAAGGGTTTTAGGCGAGTCTTTGAGTTTTTTATCAGCATGTTTAGTGTCTTTAGTGACTCTCTGCGATCTACAGTGGGCCAAAGGTCAGTTTCTGTCTTGTATTGATTTTCAATTTTTCCCCTTTCGTTTGCCTTAAAGAAAAAGAAGAATAATTTATTTCAAGTTTCTTGTTTGTAAGCATTTCAAAATAAAAATAAGAAAGATAATCCTTCTTTTCTAGTGTTCTTATAAGTTTCATTTTTCGCAAGATTCTTAACAACGTCAATTGAACTACCACACCCTTTGTCTAAATCATTCCATTTAAAATGAACGCTAATTAAAAATAACTAGACTTTTATGTTTGTAGGGCCAATCAAATAGTTTAGGGATAGAGCCTTGAATTAGGTTGGAGAGGAAACTCTTCAAGGCTTATAAACAAACATTGGAGTCATATATAGAGAGTGTAAAAATTCCAGTAAATGTGAAATTTATCCGAGACCCCCCTCTAAAACAAGGGCTAAACATGAGGTAGTGTGTGGAAAGGTAGTGGAGATAACCCCTCCAAATCCGAACCAAGCATAGTGGGGAACACATATTGAGGACTTGTCGTGGGATGCTATCGGTTGCATTTTCTTATGGAGTTTTGTGGACCCTGACTCTGTTTTGGATCCACATTTTTCTTCCAGACCACTTTCTTTCGATACCATTGATAGGTTTCATACTTTTTATCCTGCTCATTGCAGTCCACCCGACTGTCGAATGTACCCGCCTGGTGACTATTTGCAAGCTAGCAAATTAGTTTCCTTTATTCTAGGGACTTACACGGGTGACTATGGGGTTATACCACGATACCTATGGATGACATTGGGTCACACTTTGTAGATTATACCTTGAGGGTGCTTCCATGTTCGAGTTGCACTTACATCAGTAAGTTTCTCTAGTGTTGGTTGGCATAACTGTTCTTCCTACTAGAGAGTGGTCTGCTTGATTTTCCTTTAGGAATTTTTAGTGTGTCCTATGTGCTCCCTAGTTTTCCATAGTGAATTAGTCAGTCAATTCTTTGGGTCTCTGAACTAAGGTGGTAGACCTCCCACTCTATTGGTTGTGATTACTTTTCATTCTTCCACTTAGAAATGTGGAGCCGCCTCTTTATAGGCATTGTTGTGTGTGATACTTTTACAGACTTGAATGATCCCGCAAGGGGAGAACCTATGCATAAGATCTTCATGTCTAAAGTTCTCAATGATATGAACCAAGGAACCCTTCACAAGGGGATTCTTGTACTTTTCCTTTCTTTGGAAACATTGGTGTCCCTTTGGTTATCATCATACCAATTTTCAGATCAGGATCCGAGTTTCAGATATTTAGCGAAAATCTACATCGCTATGAAAGTATGATAGTTTGGAGGATAAGGTCTTATATGGTGGCATGTGGGATTTCTTCTCCCAATCCTATGATTGCATTCACTATTTCATCGACTCGTAAGAAGTAGGTTGTGATATCTTCATCTTCCTTCATTTTTAGTTGTTCGAATTGACCTTTGTAAGTTTGAAGCTTTGTTGTTTTGACTTTTGAATCTCCTTCATAAATATTTTGAAGCTTGTCCCAAATCTCTTT
>ML788501.1:443414-464891 GCA_009831015.1 Picea engelmannii
ATGAGTCATATTTACATCAAACACTATTGGGTCCATTACCTAAACCTTTGTGCTACGGGTCTTTCTTCAAGGGTTGACATCAATGACAAACAACCTTAATCAACACATTTTTATCTTGTTTAGTATTTCTGGTACTTCCTCTTGGGCGGTACCCTTGGTGAAGGGGCACTCTCTTGGTCATATGTTGGTTCTGGTGCGGCTTCTTGGAATCATTCCTTTTGTCAAAGTTTAAGGTGCTTGGGGGTGGGTTTATGCCTATGGTTGGGTGATAATGGTGTAGCATTATCTATGGTTAAACGAGCACATCAACATTATTCTAACAAGTTATGGTCCCACACCACTTTCAATATAGTCTAACCATTGGAAGGTAGCGTGGAAATTCTTTGTTAAGATCATTGTGGGACCAGTTGCAGCAGCAACTAGGCTTTCTGATTTTACAGCTGCAACAAACCCTAATCCAACTCTTTGGCCACCTTAAGTGAAGCGTAGGAACTAATTTCTAAATATTCTAGTGTGACCTAGTATGGTGCACCATCTGGTGACCTCAGCCAACAAAAATGTCAATTTTGAGTTTTTGGTCAAATTCAAAGTCAAAGGTTGACTAGTCAAAGTCAAAGGTTTACTTTTGGTCAAAAATATTTCTTTGGTCAAATTTGAAATTTCAGGTTTTCTATCTTGTTCTAATAATTGAACCCTTTTGATTCAGTTTCTAACCTCTTCTTGTCAAGATGGTTTCAAGTTTCATACTAGAAGACAAGCTTAATGATACTACAAATTTCAAAGGTATGCACTTGTATATTCTTTTCAAGTTATGTCATCCAGCAAAAGCATGAGTTTTTTTTCCAGGGAATGTACAAGAGACCTTGTCAAAGAAATGATCTTGGATTCAATACATTCATAGGAACAAGCAATGAAGACTCCAGGTTTGATTATTTAAAATTGATATGTCTCTAGTTGTTATGGAATTATTATGATCTTATGCTTCATCTTGATCTATTGAAGTTATGATCATTATACTATCCCCTTAATACTAGAGATACACATGTTTATCTCCTCTCTAGGAGATATTCTTGTTCTTATGTAAATTCCTATTTCTCACAAGATGAAGTTGATCTCCTTTAGGAGATGTTCTTAGTTACTGAACTAGACTCAAGGAAGGATATCTACTATAGAGGATACCTTGGAGATTTTGTTGTTATTTTTTCTTGTTCCAGGCTGGTCATAAGAGATAAATCTGAGAGGGATTTAGTGATCAAGAATAATTCAGCATATTTTCATGACACTTTGTATAATGCAAAGGGGTATGCAGTAGACAAAAGTGTGGTTCGAGGATTCTCTTAGATAGAGGGAGTTTATTTCAGAGTTTGAGATGAAGAATCTTAACCAGATTGGAGGCCTGGATGGAACTAGATGAGATCTTCAGTGAGGATACTGAAGTGGTTTAGCATGATGGATAGGAAGTCCATGACCATACCTATGATGACACATCTAAGTAAGTTGTGTGAGGGGATAAACATTTTCTTCACAGAGAGAACCTTGTGCTCGTATATGGTTGAGACATGACCTTATTATTGAGTTACAACACAACATGCAGGTACCTATGTTGTAAATATAGATATCATTAATCTCTGATGATGAATTATGGCTACCGAGATATAATTTTTTTGGATTGGAAGTGCTACTTTAGCTTGGGATCGAAAAGGATTTATAGACAAGCAAGGAAGTAGATATATGTAGCACTCAATCATATATCATAGCCAATGACGCAAGATATGAAGTAGGGTGGTTTTTCGAAGGATCTTGCAATAATTCATCATAGACCTAGTGCAGGACAAAGTTGTGAGGCTCCATAACTTATCCACAGATGAGAATATAGTTGACATTTTCACTAAGACTTAGTCTGGGACAAGATTGGAAGGAATGAAAATGTTTCCCTACAGTAGTATTGATGATTGCAACATCATTTTGATATTCCAATATTGATCAAACAGATTTGATCATGTGGGAATAGGCCTAGATGTAATCTTCAATAGACTGAAGATTCAAGTTTCTTCTAGATATCCTATGTCTAAATTGCATTGGGCCTTTGAAACTCTCATGAGTAGGTGAGTAGTTAACTCGTGAGTAGGTGAGAAGCCCTGATAAGCATCGGGTCGACTCTATCTCCACAGGAACTAGGTTGTAAACCAGGGGAGATAGGGAAGATCTACATCTGAAGTATATGTTCCCCGATGTAGTCTTCGACACACTACAGACTTGAGGTGATGAGGTGTAATTTCATGTGTCTGATAGCATCGAGATGAATTCATTCACAGAGTGATCCTATGAGAGGATCACCATGATGTTTTTGTGGCTCTGATGTGGTCATAATTATTGTAATGGGACAAGAACAACCTGAGGTTCTAGACACACGTGTCTGATATCATCAAGATAAATTCATTCACAGAGTAATCCTATGATAGGATCAACTATGAGGTGAATGTGGCTCCGATGAGGTCATGATTATTTTCATGGGACAAGAATGACCTGAGGTGTTAGACACATGGTGGTGGAGATGGATTATCAATATAGCTAAATGAGGCTCATGGATATTGTGATGATATGTTTTGTTGTCATATTTCTACCATATGATGTTGATAGTAATGATGATACTCACAACATGATTGTATCCATGGGTGAGCATGTCATGTGGGTGTATCCCATGATGATGATAGTGACACACACTACGATGCGTATCTCTATATTTCTCTAGCGGGTTGTGTCCCCTAGACGAAATTGATAGGTCCACATGGGTGTAGCCATGTGTGACATGATGATGCTACCTATAGAATGGTCTACAAGACTATGTGAGTCTCTCCCATACCATGTGAAGATGGATGGATGTTTTTGAGACCATTAATACCTCCCTAGCTAAGAGGGAGTCTTGATATTATGGTAACTATGGGAGGTGTTAACCTCCATATGTAACCTTTGACTAGAATAGAATATTCTGGAAGCAAGATAAACCCTAACCAGATGTGTGAAAACCCTAAAAGACATGTTGGATCGGCAGAATATATAATATTAATATATTATCCTCCAGGAAGACAAGTCAGCCTAGACAGGTGAAAGAACCACTATAAATAAAGGACATATTGGCTCATTTTTTCACTCACTCTCACACTCTCAGTCACCTAGAAACAATGCACAAGTTTGGAGGAGGAGCAACAACAGTTGCAGTTGCAGGTTCTTCTCTTGTTTATTCTTTCTGGTACTTTCTCTTGGGAGATACCCTTGGAGAAGGTGCACTCTCTTGGTCATTTTTTGGTTCTAGTGTGGCTTCTCATAATCATTTTTTCTATCAAAGGTTAAAGTGTTCTAGAGTGGATTTATGCCTATGGTTGTGTGACAATGGTGTAGCATTTTCTATGGTTAAACGAGCACCTCAACATTATTCTAACATCACTGAATTATGGATCTGATGATGGATACCTCTGTAGTTTGATATCATAAAAATAATTATTCCATTCTTCCCCCCTTTCCCAAGGCTTTCCTTTGTTATATATATCTTGGAGGAGGCTTGGGAGAGGTTTATAGATATTCTAGAGGACACTAGAGAATCTAATGATGTGAGTTCCTAGGCCTTTTCCATGAAGATCCAACTCATCCCTCTCCTATCACTTGGTAACTTTGTAATTCTAGAAGTTTGACATTGCCTCGCTTGTTGTCTAGTAAGTGTCCCACAAGGATGCCAAAAAGGGCTCGAAAAGGGTTCAAAACCTTAGGAAAAATATGTATTATGGCCTTTATCCTCTTATGGATTCCTCTCTGGCCTATAGGGTGGAAATTAAGGCTACAAAAATCTTTCTACAGTTGATTAAACACGGATGATTGTTAAGATAGGGTAAATGTTTTAGCATTATTGTTGTATACATGGAGTAGAAACTATGCCATTCACATAATATGCAAACATGTTAGTATAGAAATATTAATAGATTATTTTTGGTTCTCAAAAATTAAATTAAATGGATGAATAGTCTTAATAAACACTCTAGAGGCCAAATTTGATATGATTCCCGAGGAAGCAACATGTAGAGAGACTAACAGATAGAAACAAAGAAAAAATAGCAAATAAAATACACCTAAGGAACAGTTGAACAAAGAAATCATCCTCACAAGGATAGTTGTAGACACGATGTTCTAAATAAAGAACTCAATAATAGCAACCTATAATTGAATGGGCATAATTCAAGACTCTATTAATGGTGATTTTATTTATGTATTATTTTTACTCTATGAAGAATTATGTCTCACCTTTTGGAATCAAAACATCATCTAAGGTTATATGTCTCACCTTTTGGAATCAACTCATCATCTAAGGTTATACAACATAATGGATTGGATATTGATTGTGGAGTTGATTTCAACTTGATAGGACATCATGGTATCTTATACAACCTACTGGAATTGCAATGAAAGGATTCAAATGGAATATTGAAATGAACATTTGGCCTCATCCAAATGTTATTTTAACATACTAAGGCACCCCTTCAGCTAGCCATTTTTTAATCTTATGATAAGTAGAGAGCCTACCGATCTAAAGTCTCCTTGGACTTACTTTGCTAATATATGCCATGACCTTACCACAATATAAAACATTGTGGAGATATACCACTCATCTGCAACAACGTAATTGATGAAGGAAACCCCTAGTATTAATTCAAGATGTTGACATACTAATAGGAAACAATAGCACAAAATAGATAAAATTGATAAACAACCAACAAAACCTTTTAAAATTAACCAATTTAATCTTACACTCATTACCATGTGCATATTATTTAAATTTCTTCACAAAATAAGTTTCAATAACAATATTAAGTAGTAAGAGAGACAAGGAAACAAGTGAAAACAAGAAATTATGAAATGAAATGTCCATATTATTGATACTCCACTTGTTTAAATGTATGTATTCCAAAGTACATGGCCTTTAAATGTACGTATCCCCAAGTACAATCTATGTGGGATTTCATGGATAATGGAAGAATTTAGTAACCCTTTCAAGCCTCGCCAATGCCATGTGCTTGTTCAAAAGTCAATATTTCCTTCTTTTTTTTCCTAATGTAGGTTGAGCCTACCTATGTGTAGGTTTGGAGTACATATGTGGATACTACAAGTCAAAGAAAACTATTTTTGATATATTTCCCTAATTTATATATGAATTGTTTTTTAAAACATTTTATAACTCAATAAATTATAACAAACACTCAGTATATCCATGTGAGGTACATGTGCATGTGGTGTCCTCCTCAAACAACTCCTCTATACAATCATATTCAGCAAAAATTATAGACAATATAATTTAATTCAATCAATTATGAATGTGCCTATAAATGGAATTCAAAATTTGGTCATTAACATATTCATCTACTATTCATCTCACCACAAAAACTAATTGTGGGATAGGATATTAGGCTCTTTAACTAGGAGACAAAGCCATTGGTTGAACATCGTATTCAAATTAAAGCATAATGGATGTAAATATAGTGGGCATTTTGGTAGGTAAAGTGGAAACATCACCATCATGTGTATCTGCACTAAGCGATATAGGGACTCTAGCCAATGGATACAATCACCAAGTGTTGAAATAGTTGGATGCATGAATTAATGATCTAACATGAGTAATATGTACATGTTAGTATAGAATTTTGAATTCAATGTGTATCGAAACATTTTGTTGATATTTCTAACGTTTCATCGCAGTTTCAAAACGTCAAAAAAATGTTTTGATACACAATGAATCCAAAAGTCTGTACTAATAAATTTACACATTGTGAAATATTAAAAGAAAAGATGGACATATGTTGAAATAGTTACCTCTGTGTGATTTGTCTCCATTAAAGATAATATATATATATATATATATATATATTGTGTTGACCATCCTTATGAAATACATCATAGAGGTCTATCCAACAAAGCATTGAAAACACACATTATTAAACATTAAAAAAATGGTTTCACAATGAATCAAGATCGTCAACAGTTATGATAAGGCTATACATTATCGAATATTCCATAATGTCATGGTTGCAACCACCCTTGCACCCGTACTATTTTATGTTAGGATATTTGGACACTTAGGAGTTAGTTAATATGTACTTGGTATAATGTGTCATTAGATAAAATTGTGTTTCTTAGTGTGTTTCTTTAGTATACATTAGTATGCATTTGTAGTTAGGAAATCTGATGATCACGATATTTTCCCGAAACAAAGTGATCCAATGGTTCATATTCTCCTCGATATTAACAACTACATTGATTCATGGATTAACACCCGATTGTTCCATGATATCTATTTAAAAATCATGGAGGGTCAATTTTCGATGATCAATTGTGAGAAACTCTCTTATAAAATCTATCTGCAATCTTTTTCTTTTGTATTAATAAACTGCTCCAAGTGGTCATGTTGACTGGGACCATGGATCTTTCCCCATAGGTGTTTTACCATGTCAAAACGTCGATGTGTTGATATTTTCTCTGATTACATGTTTGAAAACAAAGGTATTCCAATAGAGGACAAACACCTTTAGTAACCACTCACACAAGTGTTCAAAAGAGGGGATGTTAGGATATTTAGACACTTAGGAGTTAGTTAAGATCTACTTGGTCTAATGTGTCATTGGGTAAAAGTGTATTTATTAGTATGTTTCTTTAGTATGCATTTGTAGTTAGGAAAAACGACGATCACAATATGTAGAGGAGGGTGCGATCATACAAGTGTTAATCCACCAAATCCCATCATAACTTTGTAGTTAAGCATGCTTGGGCTAGAGTAGTACCGGGATGGGTGACCTCATGGGAAGTCCTAGTGTTGCAAAATCCTCTCTATAGGCTCTATTTCCTCCTTCCTTCTCCTATTTTGTCACTATTGTAAATCCTTAAATCCTATCCCAAGTTGTTCTTAAGGGGGGATGTTAAGATATTTAAAAACTTAGGAGTTAGTTAAGATCTACTTGGCCTAATATGTCATTAGGTAAAAGTGTGTTTCTTAGTGTGTTTATTTAGTATGTATTAGTATGCATTTGTAGTTAGGAAATATGATAGTCATGATACGTTCCCTATATAGAGTGATCTGACGATTCATATTCTCCTCGATCTTAATAGTTACATTTATTTGTGGCTTAGCACCCGGTTGGTCCATGATCTCTATTTAAAGAGCATGGAGGGTCATTTTCCAATGATCGATTGTGATAAAATCTCTTGTAAAATATCTTTGTAATCTTTTTCTTTTGCAATAATAAACTGCTCTAAGTGGTCGTGTTGGTTGGGGCAATGGATGTTTCCCCGTATGGGTTTTACCATGTCAAAACATTGGTGTGTTGATATTTGATCTAGTTGTGTGATTGGTTACTAAAAGTGTTTGTCCTTTGTTGGAATACCTATGTTGTCGAACACTTTATAAGATTCAGCCATGTAGGGGTGGCCTTAGGCACTTATACTTGTATACCTCCTTCTCCCTTCATAGATTCATCCCCCTTATTTTGCTTGATATTCTCTTTTGTCTCTTGTCCTTTATTTGGCCATTAAATCTTGTAATGCTCTCTTTCTTATGTCTCTTACTTTTCTCCCTTCTCTTTTATTTTTTTAATTCCTTTCTTTCTATAATTTACCCTCTTTATTCTTCTTTAATTCGTGCATCTTCTTTCTCATCCTTATTCTTCTTTAATTCGTGCATCTTCTTTCTAGTTTTTTTTTTTTATCTCTTGAGTGTTTATCCCTTTTCCTTTGATTTTACCGTTTTACTTAAGTTCTTCTCTTTGTTGACTATTTTCTCTTGTTATTTTCCCCTTCTTGTCCTTCTTATTTAGTCTCCTCTTTAACTTTTTTTCATCCTTTCTCCCCTCTTGTTTGCGTTTGTTTTTCCTTTTAGGTTGTTTTTTTTAAACATTATCTTTTACTTTCCTTTAAGTTCTTTTCCTTCTGGTCATTTTATTGTACATCTTTTTATTCGTTATTTGGATACTTGGTTTTATTTTTATTTTTTTTATTCATTTATTAATCCCTTTTGGTATGTGATTGTCCTTTTATTATACTTTGATTGATCGATGGTGTTGGTTATATTTGTATGTGTTTTCTTGCATGGTGTCACATGGTGTCACAACTTTTTAGGCTTTTTTCAGGTTGACCTCCCCAATCATTGTGCGAAGGCATCTACAACATGGGGTATTGGTACTTATTATGGATTAGCCTCTTCTCGTTTTTACTCCTTTTGGTCTTTTGGTCTTGACTGAAGCTCTTCTATATACAGTTACATTTTTTTGTTGTTAATGACCCTACCTCTATATAATAACCTCCATGTTATTATTATTACTTAGGAGTATAATAAAATATATTTATTTGAATTTTTTTAAATTAATAATGTTAATAATTATAAAAAATTAATTTTATATTTATAATTTGGATATCTTTTATCTAAAAAATATTTAAACATAGTTTTTTTTTTTAATTTCTAAAATTATTTTAATATCGTTGTATATTTATCTTAACTCTGGATCTATCATGCGTAGATAGGAATCAAAGCTCAAATAATGAAAACCTTTTTTTAGAGTACAAAACTTGAAGAAATGTTTACATATCCAAAGATTTGATGTCTCTAGGTACATGATAGATCCAAAGTTAAGATGTATCTTTGTTGGTTCCTTGTACATATATAGGTGGACATAGAAATATTTTATTTATGGTCCACATTGAAATTCTTTTTTTCTTATTAATATTTTTTAAATGTCACATGTCAACTCCATAATATTAAGCATTGAAGGAATGATGTAGCCAATAAAATTTGATTTATTCATGAGATATAAAAACCATGAAAACACACGAGAATGGGAAAATAACTCTCTTTTATTCCTTCTCCATCCTAACTATTACAATGGAAGTTCAACCCCTTATAACTACTATCTGAGATTTTTGAAAACAACTAATTTTAGAAAATTCTCGCATGATTCTAAAACTAACCAATAACTAAAAGATAACTAGAGAGACATTATTTTTCAACTCACTTTTTTTATTAGGTGCATAAAATAAGACATAATTGATAATTACAAATTTAAAAAATCCCGAAAAAAACACTAAAAACCCAATTTAAGGCCTTATATGAAGGAATTCGGCCCTGGAAATTTATTGAAACGAGGTTTGATATTAAGGATTAGATAAAAATGACAATGAAATATTCAAAATGCAAATCCTTGTAAAATTTCATCCCAAACAGAAAACCGAGTCAAAAGTTAGGACCCTCGAAAATCCCTGCATTATTCTCCTCTAGTTGAAAATAATGCAGCTCCTGCAAGTTACTGCCTTGAAACTTCTACCACTTAATGGGATCAAGGTTCAGCAAGTCCCCCTCTGTAATCCATGTACTCTCTACTAGTGTTATGCCTTCCCACAGGACCAGATATCAGTTGTATTGGCCTTTTCAAGTATGAAAGGTCTTCTTATCCAAGATATGCACAATACTTTGCTTTTTCTTGCTCGGAATGGTCTATTGCCAATCCACCTCAACCTCACTATCCTCATCCAGATCGTCCTCATGGAATATATATAAATCAAAAATGTTAAACATAGGGGAAATATCTATATCGGTTGGCAAATCGACCTTATAAGCATTGTCGTTAATTTTCTTGAGAATATTGCAAGGACCAATTTTATTATATGTCAATTTGTGGTAGGTTCCTCTAGGAAACCACTCTTTCTGTAAATAAATGATCACCAAATTACCTTCATTGAATACCTAATATTTTCAGTGAGTATCTTTTGTCATTTTTCTCTATTCATTATTGGTCTGTTGCTTTTGTCTCACTTGTTGCTACAAATGTTGAATGTGTTATGCAAATGCTTCCCCATCATCATTGATTGTATCCCCAAGTGGTAGCTACACTAAATCTAAGACACTCATAGGATTTCTACCATAAACAACATGAAATGGATATTTACCTGTAGATCTATTCACTAAACTATTGTAGAAAATTTTGACTTGAGGTAAAGGAAAATCCCACTGCTTTGGATTCTCTCAAACAATGCTCTGTAATAGATTTCCCAAACTTTGATTTACTACCTCGATTTTCCCATATGTTTGGGGGTGATAGGAACTTCTGAACTATAATTTACTCCATAAATTCCTCCAAAAGTGACCCAAGAACTGAGTATATCTATCAGAGGTAACAGTTTTTGGAAGCCCGTGCAATCTAACAATTTTTTAAAAAAATAATTCTGCCACCCTCAATGCATCGCTAGTTTCTTGCAAACAATGAATTGATCCATTTTATAGAACCTATCAACAACCAAAAATATATAATCATTAACTCATTGTGTGTTTGGGAGCCCCAAAACAAAGTCCATGCTTAGATTTTATCATGGGTCTGTGGGCACTAGTAATGGAATATACAACCATGTGTTCCATGAATGTCTTTTAGAAATTTGACAAATCCTACATCGTTCCACATACTTGGTTATATCCTTTTTCGTATTTGTCCAGTAATACTTATCTTTGATTAATGCTAGCATCTTATCGTTTCCAAAATTTCCTGCCAAACCACTACTATGAAGTTCTCTGATAATATTTTCTCTCATAGAACCAATTGGAATGCATAGTTGTTTCCCTTTGAAGAGGTAGCCATATTGCATAAAATATTGACCCTGAGTAAGATCCATGTTCCCAACGATTGGATTCTTCAACTATTCCAAAATATCCCAAAAATCACTATTAGACGCATAGAGATCCTTCAATGCATCATACCCAATTACCTGATTTTCCATGGTTGTCAGAAGAATAGTTTGTCGAATCAAAGCATCTGCAACTTGATTTTGTCATCCTGATTTGTGCTTCTAAACAAAGTTGTAGCCTTGTAAGAAAGAGACCCATTTTGCATGTTTATTGTTCAATTTATTTTGGGTGTTTACATATTTTAATGCAATGTGATCATTAAATAACACAAATTCCTTCCGCACTAAATAATGCCTCCAATGTCGCAATTATTTCACAATTGCATAAAATTCTACATCATATATGGAGTAGTTCTTTCTTACCTCATTCAACTTTTCATTAAAATATGCAATTGTTCTACCACATGAATGTCTTTCATTTGGTGCAATTTGTTATGGGTGCTACAATACTACTAAAATTTTGAATAAATTTTGAGGAAAAGGTGCCCATCCCATGAAAAACTCTTACCTCTGTTATGATCCTAGGACTAGGCCACTCTAAAATTTCTCTGACCTTCTTTGAATCCATCTTGACTCCTTTTGTTGAGATTATAAAACCTAAAAATACCAAACTTTCTTGCAAGAACCTACAATATTTCTTCATGTTTGCATAAAGTTGATGTTTTCTCAATGCATCCAATATAATTTTTAAATGTTGCAAGTGATCTTGTTTGTTGTTACTAAAAACTAGGATTTCATGAAAATAAATGAAAAAGAACTTACTAATACAAGGTCGAATGATGCAAGTTAGACATGAATTGTTCCAAGCTCTTTACAAACTTGTCCTATATCCAAATCTATTTCTATCAAAGCCCACAGTTATTGCAACCCTATTCTCCTTAGGGTGCTCTAAACCCTTAACAGGGTGCCTAGGATCATTCTGCTCATTCCTTTATCTAATGGCCCTTTTCCCCATAGGACCATTCCCCATGACCAAGGATTTAATACAGAGGCACCCAAAACTTGTTTAACATACCTAGTCCGAAGGACCTCTTCCTTCTCTCCATGTGATCGAGAAATATGACCTCAACTCAACTCCTTGGGTTCTAATATTATGGTATAGATCAGCGGTAGTATTTAAATTTACTATGAATATCGATGGCCAGGAATGATTGAAGAGTCTCAACTAGAACAACCTTTAAACCCATCATCGAGTTCCGCAAAGGAAGATGCATGTTGGTAGATGGACCAATGTAAATCGTTGATTTATTAGCAAGTGACGATCGATGATCGTTGTTGATTGCAGAACCAAAGCTTATGCAGATGTTAACTTGACCTTTTAATCCCCCAATGGCTCTCTATGATCAATCTTCCTTCACTGAGATCTAATGGTTATGACTCAATCGGTTATTGATTTACCCCTTTCGTCATGATCATATGGTGTGCAGAGTTCCAAGCCAAATGATGAATGGGCGATGTTTGTTCCTTCTGATTCTTGCATGATTGTGATCTTACATTTATCATCCACTGGAGGAGTGATCTAACAACTATTGTCGCTTCCTTTGTGATCGCGACAATCTCTTGCCTCCATAGTTTAATAGGATAATTTATCCTTCTCACGATCGATGGTCACTGGAATACCATTCCCAGTCTCATTTAGAATATGGGATTGTATCAGGCCTCCTCCCAATAATTATCCTTCTTGGCCCTGCAATACAAACCCTACATCTGTAATTACATGATATGAACTATATGCAGATACATGCACTTCTTTCTCACAGAGGTATACAATACACAGATAAACAAACATAAATACAGAGGCTTCCATAATACCCAAAATAGAGTATTTCATTTTAATTCATATAAATATGTTTACATACAATTACATGGGCTCACAGGCCTTCTTTTTTCTGGATCAAATCAACAAGCTTCAATCCTAATTCTCCTTTCAATTGGCCCCTTTCTCAATCTATGGCCTAATTATCCATTCAATTGCCCCCTTTCTCAATTTATGGCCTAATCTTCTATGTATTTTGATCCCTCTCCTTTCCTCTAAGGCTTACAATAATATACAAAGGGATTATGAATTGTTTCTGGTTCAGATCCAACAAATCCCCAACATATTCCTAAGGATCCTCTCTGATCCACTTTTAACTCAACTAAATCCCTATTCAAGGATCTCCTAATCCCTAATATCCTCATGATATCTTCACAAGCCTAATATCTCTCAGGTTCTCACATATTCGAGTAAATTTATAATTATATCCTCACACACATATTTCTCACTCAAACCACTCAAAACATAGGAAATTACAAATAAATCAAGACTTTGGGAACCAATTCCCTTGAAAACAAAAGACCTCCTAGTCTGGGAAATTGTACAATAATTTGGAAGCAGGATGCTCCTGCATCAGACTCCTCGGGTAAGAAAATGTCCATGATCTCCTGAAAATGAGTTCATCACTTAGATCCTCCTAGATCCCATATTTTGTGCTAAATTTCTCTACTTTCATCATTGTTATTTTGTTGTCTTGTTGTTACTGACTGCAACTTTCCTAGATTCCATTTCTTATGATGCAATGCCCCACTAGATTTTCTTTGTAAATATACCTTTGTTACTTGTCTTTTGTTTCTTATTGTCTCCTCACTTTCTCTACTGACGTAGATATTCCTTTCCTCTACATGTCATCACTGAGACATCTTCACCATCAGCATTCACATTCCTTCAATTACATTGTCCATTATATCCTTTGGCTGGTACATCTCTTTACTCTGGAATCTGTTGTCCTTTTGCTGCTCATTGTTGTTGTTGTTGTCTACTGACTATTTCAATCCTTCATGCATATCTTCAGAAATTTTAATTTGAATTTCACTCATGCCAACGGTGATCTCCACTATCTAATACACAATCTGCCTCTTTCTTCCATCTTCTTGTTGAATATTGAAATTGTCCATTAGTTGTTGTACTTTTCCTTTACTTATATCTTCATGACTTTTACTCAGAGCACCTCTTATGTCAAATTAATTTTACACTGACATCTGCTCTTCCAACTCTCCAACATTTCTAGAGTCTTCATCAATCACATCATTTGCAAGCCCATTTTCAAAAAATATCATCTCATCTTCAAGATTCATGATTGAATATTGAAGGTGAGTTTTACATTCATCATTTATATGTTCACCATCTTCATATTTACCCACATTCTTTGAATTAAATTGAACATTAAAGATTCTATCATGATTAAGCATATGTGAACATTCCTCATCTATGGTTCCATTTTCTTTCCTTATCGAATACTGATTACTTGGCAAATTCTCTAAAACTTTTAATTCATCCTCAAAATCAATTAGCATTATATCAGAGTGTTGTCCTCTTTCTTCCTTTATGAAATAATTTAGTATATGTCTTCCTTATCTTCCTTCAATACATGCAACAACATACCAATGATTACTTTTAAAACCATGATACTCTAAAGTCTTTGTTGATGATTTTAATACCATTTCCTTTTTTTCAAATGCAACATCAATTCTCTGATTTTATTCTCCTACTGACTCATATTTCTTCAACAATTTCTCCAGCAACTCTACAATAGAACACTCCTCTTCTTCAATTTCTCTTTGGACATCCTCCTGAACCAAATCTACCTTATTTTATGCATCAATAAACTCCTCTAGATTTCTTCGAGTAGTCCATTTGTTCGGTAGTGTATGGTATTCCTCTTGGCTATCCTTTTGAGACAATATTACCTTGTTTTCTACAACGCTAAATTTTTGCAGCTGTCCTTCATTTTCTTCTTTGGCAACATGTATATGTGCTCCACCTTGGTTGTCTTCATGAGGCATTTTGGCCTCATCCTCGATCAAAATGAACATTTATTTTTCTCCCTTTAGAATGTTGATGACTTCACCTGCTAAATCTGCAACCACACACAATATGTTAGAAATAAAAACATTAGTCCTTTCATCCTTAATTTTCATCATATCCATATGTTGATCTAAACTCTTCAAAGATATCATGAGACTTCCTGCAAGTCTCTCTTCCTCTTCATTCTCCAAGCAATATGTAAGATCCACAATAGATATTCTCTCAACATCATCCTCTCCAAGGATTTCACCTTGCTCTGGTTCACAATAGTGAAATCCTTCTTTTTCTTTCAATGGCCTAAATCTGAACTCAACTCCTTCAATTTTCTCTTTCTTCTTTAAATCATTTGATCTATGCTTCATTTCCCTTAGGATTTTCCTCAATTTCTTTACGAATAATTGTACCACTGGCCACTTAACTGGCTTCTTCATACTCCATCCTCTTCTCTATTTTTCATCCATGTTTCTTTGTAGCATTTGTTCCATCACCTCTATTTGTACTTCTATATCAACTAATCTTATTTCAAATCTATCTTGATCTGATCTTTCATGGCCTCTCTATGAACCTTTACAATGATCTCCAATAGTCATTGTCTCCATTTCCTTTGTGAAATCAATCTTGTTCACTTGTGGACTGCACCTAAGCCCTCACCTTTAGAAAGTCTCCATACATGCATTTCTTACCTCAACAATCTATATCCTTGAGCGTGGCCTCTTTGTATTCTCTAGTTCTCTTCCTATGAACCACTCTTTGAGAAACCGTTGCCCTTTTAGGCTCTGCAACTTCCACTTCCTTTTGAGAACATTCACTTTTCCTACCTATCCAACCTCTATTGGAATTATTCAGGTTCTTCCACTACTTAAGAGATCACATGCTCTTCTCATTTAAGAATACAATTGGTTCTCTGTTACAACTCCTCTCAGCTATAATGTTTCTAACACCCTCTTTTTTTTCTACCTGCAATCATGCAATAATACATGCAAGATCGATTCATGATCTTGTCTTCCACATCCAATTCACTTGAATATACAATTTCCTTTTAACCATGTTGTTGATCCTTAAATACTCAACGATGAATACTACTCGCAAATGATTTCCAAGATCTATTATTTATTATTATTATAATAATAAACTAGTAGGTGGGACCCCCTTGTAGACTAGTGGCGCTATGATGGATATGATGTGCTTATATATTTTTTTGTTGTTATGATGATGCCAACATGGTCTTCTACAGTTGATGATTCAAATTATGGTTTAAAATTTTTTGGCAACATAAGTTGATGGTTGATTATTTCATGGCACTGGATTGTTTTGATGTCCATTCGCAAATTATATTAAGGTTGTCTTATGTATAAAAGGATCATTATCGGTTTGGTTTGACATTGCAATTAGACATGGGTTAATTGTTTTATTTATGATCTTTATTAAGGATGATATGGGAGATTTTTCAAATAAAAGGACTATGTACAAGCCCTAAGGTTATATGTAATTGTGACAAATGAAGGGTGTATAAACCCTTGTTGCTAGACATATGCGCTTTGTGTGAGGCATGTGGTAACATTATAGAACATGGTTATTTTAAAAAAAAAAGGTTTTGACATTACTTTGGGTGGAGCACTATATAAATGGATATAACAATGGGATATTTGGTTGAATTAATGGTTAATGTTATGGTGGATTGGTTGTCTTGTACATTTAATTGAATGAGGTTGGGTAAGGAAGAGACATGCATTTGATACACATCGCTCAAATAAACCTCAAGGCCCGTCACCCTAGACATACTTGCATTTGGTTTTTGGCTCTGGTGGTTGTTGATGCTCCGTGATTTTCGGTTGTGAAGGAAGATATAGAGTAATTCTCTCCTTCAAGCAATATTTTCTAGGTATGGTTCCTTATTTTTCCATCCATGATGGTTCCTATGTGTTATGAATCGATTTTTGGATCAGAATGGCTTGAGTTCTATGTTTTTCTTGTTTTTATCAATACACTCCTTCCAAATGTCCCATGAACCCTATTCGCCCCCTACTCACTTGACAATTATTAAATTATTTATTATGGATGGATTTGCATGGGTCTTGTGTCAATTTCTAAGACAATTATTGTTTCATGCAAGCAGAATGTAATTTATTTTCTATTAAGGGCTAGTTATTGATGAATTGCTACATACAGGATGAGTTTCTTCAGCAAGGGAAGCCATGGTAGAAATAATAGACGAAGAGGTAACTGGAACAGAGGGCTTAGATTCTCTATTCATTTTGATGTTGACCCCTAGGAGTTGAACCAATTGTTTCAAGCTAGGTTCTTCAACTAGATTAGGAAAGGGATAGTACAACCCCAACCAGAGAGACCTCCCTTCCAGCCAAAAATTATCCCCGATATTCATGTGCCTCCTCATGTGTCTTTGCAACTAGAAGTTCCTGCAAATGATGGATGGAAAGAGATTTTCAATATGAAAGTCTCTCACCATTGTGGTTGGACCAATTTGTCATTACCACTTCCACCACTTGTGAATCCTAAGGTTCAAATCCCCCCTGTGCATTCACCTATTCAATCCTCTCATTCTAGTAAAAGGCTTAAAATTGATGTTCCCCATGTGCAAGATAAAGGCAAAGTTTTTGCCTCCCCTTCCTCTCCTTCAAATGACTCTTCAAAATCAGTGTCCTCCCATATGCATCTGAAGGATGATTGTTCCCATGTTACTAGTGAGATACAACCTCAAGGTTCGAATAAACCAAAGACCACTTCCAGGAAATCCTTGATGGTTCTCTGATGTAGGCGATGCTCACGCTAGTCCAAAACAACTTTTGGTTGTAGCCAAATGGATCCTTCTTCAGCTAACTCTGGAAAGTTGGTTTGAATTTGGCACTTAGCTCCAATCACCTTCTTTAAGCATGAAACATGAAAAACATGATGTAGCTTCAAATGGTTGTGCAACACTTACTGATAGGTGACTTGTACCACACTCTTGAGCACGGTATAAGGACCATAAAATTTGGGCGCTATCTTTTGAAAATGCTCAACTTTAAGGGAAGTTTGCTTGTAAGGTTGCAGTCGAAGAAACACCTGATCCCCTTCTTCAAATTGACGTTCAGAGAAACCTTGATCTGCTTGTTGCTTCATGCGATTTTGTGCCATGACCAAATTCTCTTTGAGGGTACGGAGAATAGCCTCTCGAGCTGTAAGTGTTAGGTCAACCACCTGGGCCTTCGAGGCACCTGGTAAGTATGAGAGAACTGAAGGTGGATTCTGTCCATATACCGCTTCAAAAGGAGTCATGCGTGTAGTTGTATGTTATGAAGTGTTGTACCACCATTAAGCTAGGGGTAACCATTGAGCCCATTGATTTTGCTTTTTCGAGGAAAAACACCTCAAATACATTTCCAAACACTTGTTGACAACTTCCATTTGGCCATCAGTCTTGGGATGATAAGTTGTGCTAAGATGCAATTTTGTGTCTTGTATCTTGAACAGTTTTTGCCAAAAATTTCTTGTGAAAGTTGGGTCGTGATCAGAAACAATAGAGTGTGGCATGTCATGAAGCTTGAAGACCTAATCCATGAATATTTGAGCCACCAAGGATGTTGTAAGTGGGTGTTGAAGGGCGCATAAATGAGAATACTTGCAAAGACGATCAACAACCACCATGATGACGGATTTATTTCCCGGTTTGGGTAAGACAGTAATAAAATCCATAGAAATATCCTTCCAAATAGCAGGTGGAATTGGGAGCGGTTGTAGTGTGCCTAGCGATTTGATTGTTTCTCCCTTGCTGCGTTGACACATGTCACATTTAGTTACAAAATTACGAATTTCCTATTTCATACCATCTCAAAAAAAGGAACGTTTGAGTCTATCATAGGTTTTGGTGAACCCAGAGTGCCTTGTTGTGGGTGTAGCATGAAGCTCAGAAAGTACCATGGATTTAAGCTTTGATTGTTTACTTAAATACAAATGGCCTTTGTATCGAAGTTCCTCATGGAGCCAAGAGTACCCTGGGGAAGATGGAGCATTGGACTGCAATTGTTGGATCAACTGCAAACTTTTGGGATCTTGTAGCCATTCCTGGTGAACAACTTGGAGCCAATCTAGTACAATGAATGAAAGAGAAAAAATGGATCCTTCATCTTCATATTTTCGGGAAAGTGCATCCACAACCACATTGTCTTTGCCTTTCTTATAAATGATCTCATAATCATATCCAAAGAGTTTAGTCACCATTTTTGTTGTTCTGGGGAGGAAATGCGTTGTTCCAGAAAATACTTGAGGCTTTGATGGTCTATCTTAATTTGGAACCGTTGCCCCAATAGATAAGGATGCCACAGATCCATGGCATGGAGAATATCCAACATTT
Organism: Picea engelmannii; assembly: GCA_009831015.1. NCBI lineage: Eukaryota > Viridiplantae > Streptophyta > Pinopsida > Pinales > Pinaceae > Picea > Picea engelmannii. The sequence goes on from ML788501.1 coordinate 462,311, forward strand.
CCTTTTCATATATGGATTTGCCCGGATTTCTTTCAGATAGTTTCTTGCTGGTAAAGGCCAAAGGTCGACCCTCTTGCATAAGGACAACACCAATTCCTTTCCCTGAGGCATCACATTCCAACACAAAGGTCTTTGCGAAATCAAGAAAGGTGAGGACTGGAGTGGTGCACATGGCCATCTTCAAGGTGTGAAAATCTTGAGTAGTGGCTAGAGTCCACTTGAAAGAGTTCCTTTTGAGGAGAGCAATGAGAGGTGTTGCAATCTTCCCATAATTCTTAACAAACTTGCGATAATACCCTGTTAAGCCTAGAAATCCATGTAATCTATTAAGAGTCTTTGGGTGAGGCTAGTCTTGCATAGCTTCAATACTTTTAGGATCCACCCTGACGCCATCTTTTCCAACCAAATGACCCAAGTATTCTACTTCTGAGGTGCCAAAAGCACAGTTAGATTGTTTCAGGAAAAATTGGTGCTGAGAGAGTAGATGGAGAACTCGATCCACATGAGCAAGATGGTATGTCTAGGTTTTTCTATAGATGAGGATATCATCAAAGAAAACTAAGACAAAATGGCAGAGAAAAGGATGGAAGACATGATTCATGAGGCTTTGGAAGGTGGAGAGGGCATTACACAAGCCAAAGGGCATGACCAAAAACTCATAGTGGACCTCATGAGTTCTAAAGGTAGTCTTGGGAATATCTGCCTCTTTCATACTTATTTGGTGGTAGCCCGAACGAAGATCCAGTTTAGTGAAGAATTGGGCGCCACTCAATTCATCCAGGAGATCATCAATGACAGGAATCGGGAATTTGTCTTTGATGGTAAGTTTTTTTAAGGCACAGAAGTTAGGACACATTCACCAGGAACCTTCTTTCTTCAGGACCATGACCACAGGAGATGAATAGGGTCTCATACTAGGGCGGATAACACCTGCATTAAGGAGTTCATGGACCATTTTCTCAATTTCATTTTTTTGGGAAAAGGGGTGACAATACGGATGAACATTGGGAGGAAGGCTTTATGGTACAAGGGCAATGGAATGATCATGAACACAATGGGAAGGAGGGAGTCCTTAGGGATTGGAAAAGACCAATTGATGTTTAGAAAGGATGGCTTGTACGTCTTGCAGTACGGAGGGTGTCTATGTTGCTTGTATGGCATGGAGTTGGGTGATAACACCAAAATGACCCTCTTTTAGAAGCTTTTCCATGCAATGGGAACTAATGATTTTAGGTGAACCAACGGTGATGCCTTGGAACTTATATTGGTGTCCCTCCTGTTCGAATTTCATGGTTAAGTCTTTAAAATCCATGAGAATGGGACCCAAAGTCCTTAGCCAATCTGCACCCAGCACAATGTCACAAACTCCCATGTCGATAGCAAACATATGGGATTTCAGGTGGTGGTCACCAATTTGGAGACGCACATTTTCACAACGCCCTCCACATTTCATGGAACCACCATTAGCAATCATGATTTGAAAATTATTGACGGCATGGATGTAGTAATGAGTTTCTTGGGCAATGCAGCGATGAATAAAATTATGGGTTCTGCCACTATCAACCAGAATGATGACCTTTCGATGCTTGATGTAACTGATTAGCTTGAGGGTTTGGGGAGCGGAGAAGCCAGTGAGAGCATTGAGGGAAATGATTGGTTCTACTTTGGGAGGGTCTAAGGGAGGGGTTATGTCAGTGGATTCAGGTGATTCATACATAGAGGGAGTTTCTTCATCTTCTTCTGAAATATCCTCGAAGATGGCCATAAAAATATTTTGTTATTTACACTTGTGGCCTGAGAAATATTTGTCATCATAGTTATAACAAAGGCCTTTGAGTTGGCATTCAGCCATTTCATCCTGGGTCAATTTTTGGATCTTTAGTGGAGCAAAGGGAGTAGTGGGATTTACTGGTTTAGGGAGAGGGATAAAGGAGGGTTTACGATTTTGAGAAGATACAACTTGTTGTGCTTCTTTAGCTCTTTTGGTAACCTCCACCCAACTCTCAGGCCAAGCCATGAGGACATGGGCCCGAATTTCATCCTTGAGGCCACTGATAAAACACTCTCGAAAAAAGGCATCAGACATGCCCTTTGTTCTAAAAGCCAGGCACTCAAAGGAAGCTATAAAGTCTTCCATTGTTCCTAATTGTTTTAGATTTTTCAAACGGCCCAAATGGTTGGTGTCAGTGTCAAAGTGTTCATAAATCTCTCCCACAAATTGTGTCCAAGTAATATACCCTTGACGAGAATTTTTTCTCCATTGCCACCATTGCCAACGTTCTTGATCTAGATGGAGAACACCATACTGGAGTTTGGCAAAATCATCTATAATGTTGTATAAAGAGAAGTAATGTTCCATTTGGGTTACCCAACTAGTGAGGTCTGAGCCATCAAATTTTTTCAAATCCACCTATGGAAGGCGTAGGTCACATTGAAAGTGATGGTTCTACAAGGTATGGGAATGAGAGGAATGGTCACCTTCAGTATGTGGGGGTGAGGAAGAGGAAGGGTTATCTGTAGGGATATGCAGTTTGGTGTAGAGTGCCGAAAAGACTGATTCAAGCTGGGTGGTGAGGTCTTG
>ML788501.1:480195-509722 GCA_009831015.1 Picea engelmannii
TTTTTAATTAATTTTTATAATGTTTATTTTATAATATTTTTTTAATTAATGTATATTAATCATTTTTACTTCTACTTATGTAATGTTTTTAGTAGTCATATTATGTATTGATTGAATATTTTTTTTTAAGTTATTGGGATTTTTCTAAATAATAATGGGGTTTTTATAGTATTTTAAGGACATTTTAAAATTATGTTTTTAAAAATGTTTTATCCAATATTTTACTTTTAAGGTGTTTTCATGTTGTGTTTATTATTGTTGTATTTTTTTGAGATCACCAAACAAGAGGAATCTATGTCCCAACCGGTTCCGAGTGCCACATATTTAGTAGTACAACGTAGTGTTAATGTAAAATTGTCTCGCATGTGTCATGGACTTATAGAGTAAATCAAACTGTTTTTGTATAGTTGTTGAATAAAATTGTGATGAAAAATAAAAAAAATAACTTGAACACAACTCGAACTAATATATAAAAAGAAAATGCACAATGTTTCAATCTTAATATAATATATTTTGTATATATGGATGAACAATAGTCATAGTTTATATCATGGTCCAATATATACACTATATGATCCATATGTGGTCTACTTAAATGTCGTTATAAAAAGAATAAATCATTATCTACAAAATATATATCAAGTAGATTTGTTATCGATGTCATTAGAAAAAGTATAAATCATCATCTAAAAATTTGAATATGTTTTTATGTCAATGTATTTAATATGCGTATAAATTATTGAATTATTTTCTATCAGTGTCCTTACAATAAGTTTAATTCATTACCTACAAAGTTGAATATGATTTTCTATCAATGTCCTACAAAAAAGTATAACTCATTGTTTGCAAAGTAAAATATTTTTCCCCACATCGCATTTTTACAAAAATTTGTCAACGTCGCACTAGGTTGGGAAATGTTAATTACAATGCGACATTACGAAATGTTCATGACATCGTGACATTGGAAAATGTTTCTCGCAATGCGACATTAGGAAATTTTCATCACATTGCATTGTTGAGATATTTTCATCAAAATGTCCCAACATCTCAATGTGATAAAAAAATTCTGACACCGCAATGTGACAAACATTTCTAAACATCGCAATGTGATAAACATTTCCCGACATTGCCTTGTGACGATCATTTACCAATGCCACAAAAGTTAAATATGATTCTGTAATGTGTCGATTGTTTCTTGACTTTGCATCGTGATGAATAATTCCCAACATTGCATTTTGATGAACATTTCCTGGCATTGCAAATGTGAAAAAAAAATCTCAACCTTGCAATGTGATGATAATTCCTCAATGTCACAATGTTACAAACATTTCCCAACGTCGCAATGCGACGAACATTTCCCAACATCACATTCTAATGAACATATTCCAACATCACAATGTGACGAACATTTCCCAATGATGCATTGTGACAAGCCTTTCCCAATGTCCCAATGTCACAAACATTTCCTAATGTCGCATTGTCATGACTGCTTCCCAATGTCACAATGTGATGAACATTTCTCAACGTTGCAGTGTGGCAAACATTTCCCAATGTTGCAATGTGACAAACATTTCCCCACATTGCTTTGTGAAGACCATTTCCCAACATAGAAAAATAAAATATGATTCTACAACTTGTCGAGTGTTTACTCAGGTCACATTGCAATGATTTATTACCAATGTTTCTTTTTGATGAAATTTTCTTGACGTCGCAATGTGACGAACATTTTTCAACGTCGCAATGTGACAAACATTTCCCAACATTTCATTGTGACTATCATTTCCCAACATCACACAAGTAAACGATGATTTTACAATGTGTTGAGTGTTTCATGAAATCGCGTTCTCAAGAATAATCCCAACATTACAATTTGCATTGTCATGAAATTTTCTCGACGTTGCAATGTGACGAACATTTCCTAACATCGTAATGTAACGAACATTTCTCAACGTCACAATGTGATGAACATTTCTCTACGTCGCAATGTGACGAGCATTTACCAGCATCACAATGTGATGAACATTTCCTAACATTGCAATGTCACGAACATTTCCCAATGTCCCATTCTAGCGAACATATCCCAACATCACAATGTGATGAGCATTCAACATTGTCGCACTGTGACAAACATTTCCCAATGTTGCAATGTCACGAACATTTACTATTTTTGCATTTTCATGACCATTTCCCAACATCACTATGTTACGAACATTTCTCAACATTGCAATGTGACGAGCATTTCCCAATGTCACAAATTGATGAATATTTCTCAGTATCACAATGTGATGAACATTTCCCAACGTCGCAATGTGATGAAAATTTCCCAACATCAACCACATTTGCAACGAACATTAATGTATTCTCTTATTAACATTAATTAATTACTACAATAATTATTTTACATTTGAACATTACAATAATCAATTAATGCACTAATTAACTTTCAATTCATGAATATATTAATATATTTTAATATATTACTTTAATTTATACTTTAATACATTAATATAATAATGTATTAATACATTATAATTATTTATAAATACATTATTATAAAATATTAATATTTTATTAATGTATTAATAATGTATAAATATATTAATTATGACATATTTCAACATTATTAATACATTATTATAAGATATTATTTGTATAATATAGTATTACATTTTTTTTTATGTGACATTATTTTATTTATGTATTATTTTAATGAAGTATAAATACTTTATTAACTTATTATTACTTTAAATAATATAATATTTTAATGTATTTTTAAATATTATATTACTTTTTAATGTATTAGTGTATTATTAATGTATTATATTAATAACATTAATTTATTAATTAATACATTACTAATTTTACATTTGTACATTACAATATATATTAATGTATTAATACTTTAATATAAACATTATATTAATACATTACAATATATATCAGTGTATTAATACTTTAATTTAGATATTATATTAATGTATTACCATTAATTAATTTAGATAATTAATATTTTAATTAATATATAATTAATACATTAAATTAATTCATTAAATTAGTAATTTAGAAATAATATGAATGTACTAATACTTTAACAATATTAAGTAATAGATTTTTAAAAAATTATTAATTATTTAATATATTAATTCAATAATACAATAATTAATAATATATTAATATACATCATTATATTAATAATTAATTAATATATTATTATTATTATTATAAAGTATTAATATATTAATTGTTATTCCCATGGTATATAGGTCGTCAACTAGCTACAACTACATTTATGTAAAAAGTGGTTGATATACTAATCTAGAATCCATTTAGTGTATGAACCACTTTTTACATAAATGTGGTTGTTGCTAGTTTAATTATTATAACAATATAAATAATATAATTGTTTTACTTATAAAAAAAATGATAGAGTAAATGACATCCCAAACTCCATGACTGTGGCATGCGGGCACGACGCAATATTTTATAAGATTTCAAAACCCAACTTCCACTCCTAACAAACCACATTAGTTGACATAGAGGGCCACTTCTGAAAATAGCGACAGAGCGGGCCACCATTCAAGCTAGCTGCTGCCACTTGCAACGTAAATAATTGATTAATAATTGACAATACTCCACAGAAACAACTATAATACTTGTACACCGACCTCTGCTATTCTGTCCTACACCGCCTCTTTAAGACAAATATATTAAAACGCGCATCGATCCACGGCCGCGAGAAAAACAAGGCGACAGGAAAATTGTAAAACGTCCATTAAACTTTTTATAATAGAATTTGACAATGCGGTGCAACAAGACAAAACTACCCCGGGCTGGGGCCTGGGCCTTGGCCTTGGCGTTAATGGAAAACAAATTTCAATTTATTCTGATTCTCTGTTTAAATCATCCCGATATCCCATTACGTTTTAAGGCATTGCCCCATTAAGCTTCAGCAGCAGCAGGAGCACACTGTTTGAAAATGGAGGCAATAGAAGATCCTTATGATTATTCAACCATGGAATTGCTTCCAGATTTTGAAAATATGGAAACGACATTAAGCAACGGTCTGTGTGATATCGTTGAAGAAGATCAAAAGCAGTGGATGGGCGGTATAGACTGTACTCCACTGAGTACAATGATCGATTCAAAATACTCCAGAGGGACTGGTATTTCCAATTATGTTAACGCAAAAGAACAGCATGCAGAGAGGTATAATGCTTCCGTTGCCATGGCTGATGAATTACAAGACCAGTGGTGGAAAGACGAAGAGGAAGAACAGCATGCAGAGCGGTATAATGCCTCCGTCGACATGGTTGATCAATTACAAGACCAGTGGTGGAAAGACGAAGAGGAATACGCGATTTTCTCAACATATCTGGACGCTTCTCAGACGTCTAACTTCGTACAGAAGGAAAGTATGGCATCGCCGGATCATTCCTCTCGTGAATTTGATGGGCGACAGACAGAATCTACTAGTCCTGAAACGAAATGCGATCTTCGAAACCATAGTCAACGAGGCAATATCTTTTCTGAAGGCAGCAAGCATCACAGCAACGGAGGAATCAAATCTTGCAAATCCGTGCGTTCGGCCGCAAACAAAAATATAATATTGGAGAGGAAGAGACGTGGAAGATTAAATCAAAGGCTTTATAGTTTGCGTTCGCTTGTCCCCTTCATCACCAAGGTAAGTTTGTATAGTATATACCACTTATCTGCGTCTGGAAACCTAATAACAGTATCAGAAAATGAGGATTTCATTCTAGTTGTTTCTAGTTTATATAGTTTGAGTGCGCTTGAACATGTGTTTTGTTTGTTTCTCCTTAAAAGTTTACAAGTTTAAATTCAGAAGAGTAAAGTATATATACTTCATTAAACTTTACCAGTCAAGAACAAAATTCATGAAACAATACAACAAACTTAACTTTCTATTGGTTTGTTAGTTTGATTTCAAGGAAAATGCTGCCATCATCATAGTTCACAGTCCGATTCAATGGTTGGTCAATTAAAATTCTGTTAAATCATTTACACATGATCAATAAATTATTCTATGTAGCTATGTGCAGATGGACAAGGCATCTGTTATAAAAGACGCAATTACATATATACACCATTTGGAAAATCAAGTTAAAGAGATTCAGACTGAGATTGCAGCTCTTCAATCCAACAATCAAGGCCACTGCTCTTCGTCCGTTGCATCTCACAACGACTCATCGGTTGCCGAATTAAACAAAGATAATTTGAATCCAGAAATTGCCAACCCCAGTCCTGTGTCACTGCCAGGAAGCAAACAAGCGGGTCAAACGGTTCTTCAAGTAAGCAATTGGCACTTTTTTTTGCAGATTAGATTACCTTTGATTATGCCTTAGATTAGCCTCTTAACTGAAAGGACTGCATAGTATTCTATTTTTTTTGCTGGGTTTTGATTTGGAGGTTCAGGTTGATGCTTGCAGGATAGAGGGGAGAAAATTCCGTATCACACTGTATTGCTTGAAGCAGCGCTACGTATTATCACAGCTGAGGAAGGCCCTAGAGTCTGTAAAAATATTGGAGATTAGAAATTCAAATATTATCTCCTTAGATGGCCACATTGTCAACACTATGATTGCAGAGGTATGTAATCAAATCGTAGTTTTTAAACTTGATCGCCATAACGAGATTCGATCAAAAGGGTTAGATCGCTTTTATTTTAATATTGTTGTTCTGAAAGTGATTGCAGACAAGGGAGGTGAAAGAAATGATGGAACCAGAGGAATTGAAACAATTGATTCTGGACGCTGCTTCAAACTACGGTTTCCTTCGGGGACTGTCGTTATTATCTGCCTCTGACTCTGTAATTCCGTCGTAAGATTCTAAAGATAGAGACTTTTCTGTGGAAATTGTTTAGGGCAGCTGTAATTCTGTAAATATAGAGTCCTGGGATTGATTATACTTTGCTTGTGACCGTTTTATGGTCGAGTTACTACTGAAGCTCTCGCTGTAATCTCCGACTTTTCACTCCAAATACATATTCCGTTAAGCTTCTACGTCAATGCTTGTGAAAATAATGGAGTTTTAACTGTCATGCTGTTTTGGATTAATGGCAGAAACTCACGACGTGAAATGCGAGGAACAGCCTTCCTACGCTTTTTTCATTCTTTTTCCACATCGAGCAAAATGATACGGTACCTTCTTTTATTATCAATGTAATGGAATTTGAAATCAATATGCGATGCACTTGTAATGGATAACGCGTGTTCTTTATTTCAATAATTAAATAGTTATGTTGTTTATGTATTGCTTTGACCGGTATTTTTTTATATATATTTAATTGTATAATTAGTCACGACATGATTTATGGTTTAAATATAATATTATAAAAAGGTTATAATATTAAAATGACCAGTATGAAAACTTTAAAAGATATATTCATAATTCAATATGGAAAAAGTTAGCTAGAATGTAGAGACTAAGTTTTTTTTAATTGTCAAATATGGAGTGCAAGATGAATTCACCATAAGTGGCTTAAATGATTGTTATATATATTAAAATAAAATAAATTCAGTCTATAAATTAATTTTAATATTATATAATAATTTTATAATGTAGAATTAGGGTTTTTTTATTAAAATAAAAATTTTAAATTTTATATAATATTTCAGAAAGTTCACATATAATTAATTCCACATATATACAAAGTGATCTTTACACCATAAGCATAAGTGGCTTAAATGATTGTTATATATATATATATATATATATAACAAAATCAGTCTATAAAATAATATTAATATTATGTAATAATGTTATAATTAGGGATTTTTATATTTCTTATTTTATTAAAATAAATATTTTAAATTTTATAGAATATTTCATAAAGTTCACATATAATTAATTCCACATATATACAAAGTGATCTTCACACCATTATAAAGTAAATTAATATTACGTAATAATTTTATAATGTTAGAATTAGCGTTTTTGTATATTTGACTTTTTTATTAAAATAAAGATTTTAGGTTTTTGTATATTTCAAATTTTTATTAAAATAAAGATTTTGAATTTTATAAAATATTTTTAAAAATCTATTTATATATAAAGTGATATTTACATCATTAAAAAAAACTCTTATTATTGAAAAATGTTAGCCATAAAAATAGTCAATTCTTTTTTTTAACGATATTTTGTATATTATCAAAAGTTTCCCAGATTACAAAAAAGAGTTGGTTATGGCTCTATCCCACTGCTAGAGTCATGATTGTAGAGAGGCCTTTTTATGTTAGACTGGAGAATGGTCATTGTGTTATATGCACTACAAACTTTCTATATGAAAATGGCTATGAAACTATACAGAAAAAACTGAAATTTGCAATTCATGGAGAACCTGGACTAAGGGTGGGAAGGGCCTGGATCATCACGATATGGTGCACGGTTCTCCTCTGCTTGGGTTGCTTCCCCTTGTTGTTGTGCTTGATTTTCTCCTTCCCAGACGTGGTTAGAGAATCTTGGGGGCATTGGAACATGTTGGTCGTTATTGGCCACCAAATGAATGGAGGAGGGGATCTAGGATTCATCTGTGTCTGTTGAGAGGGTGTTCTGTTGTGGGTTTCCTAGACGTTGATTGAGTTCTCCGATCTGCCTCATGTTACGGTTTACTCCCCTGAGCACAATAGCTAGTTCTTGATTATGCCTGAGCTCCAGTCTCTGCATTTGATTTTGTACCTCAGACACATTATCCCGTATTGCTCGATTTTCTTGCTGCAATTCCCTATGTCTGGAGTCTGAACTATCCTCCATTCTCCTTCACTCGACCTGCAGACCTTGAAATTGATCCTGCATATCTTCCAGGGCGCAAGGTAGGCAAGTGCAAGGGTCTTTGGACCTAAGGCGCATGGTGGTGCAATGGGAAAGGGAGGCGCAGAGAATAAGCAGAAGGTTGTCGATGGAGGAGGAGGAGAGGGGGAGGAGTTCAGAGTAGCAAGGGAAATTGTGCTTGACGGAAGAACGGAGCTGGAGAACATGACTGGAGAGGGGCCTCAACAGGTCGCTATAAGCAGGAGAGTTCATGATTACCCACGAGCGAGAGAGATAAATCAACTGATGCGGGAGTCAGAGTGACGCATGGTGGGTGAAGTTGGTTGTCCGGAGCCTAAGGCGAAGAGCCTGGTTATATAAGCGGCTCATGTGAGGGGAGGGGGAAGGGCTGGGGGTGGGGAGGCGAGGCGTGGAAGGGGAGGGTGAGGCACGTGTTTGGCATGCTGCATGCCTGAGGGGGGAGAGGACAGAGCATGGGAGAGGGAGGGGGAAGTCTCGGGAAGCAAGGTTGAGGGTGAGCGGGAAGGGGTGTGAGGGGGTGGGGAGTTGTAACGGGGGGGGTGATCCTTGTTCTTGTTGTTGAGGGAGGGACAATGGAGCGAGCGAGCATAGGGTAGCCAAACATTAAAAGGGATTTGATTGGTGAGAAGACAACTCTGTTCCAGGGTTTTAGCAGCTTTCGCCATTACATCTACCTCCGTATTTTACTTTCACAAAATGTGAAAGAAGCTCAAGCACGCGAAATTTTTCCTGAGCGAATTGATAGCTGAGGATATGGTTTGGAATGGGGCTTTGTCGGTCTAGGCATACCCTGAAGTTCCTTTATGATGATTTCAGAGTCCCCCAACATTGTTAGAGTTTGAATATGCATGTCCTAGGCTAGCTTGAGTCCCATATAGGCTGCAAGGAACTCTTCTTTATTGTTTGATGTCTTTCCCAATCCCCAAGCATAATCAATTATTCGTTTTCCCTCGGAATCATGGATGACTCCCCCTACACCTTTCGCCCCTATAAAAATAGTCAATTCTTATTAAACTATGTGTGATAAAAAGATTTCATTATTGCAAAACTTTAACCATAAAAATAGTCAATTCTTATCAAACCAATTTGTGATAAATATATAATACAACACATAGAAATACTTAATATAATTTTCATAAGAATTCCTAAAACGAAATGCAAAAAATAATATATCATATCTTCGTAGGTAGTAGATGTTTTCTCACGATTTATTATTTCATTAACAATTTACATTAAATATGAATTTTCGTAAAATTTGCAACGCTTTTGAAAATTCATAATAGTCTTTAACTATTATTAGTCCCTGCCAAAGAAGGACTATAGCAATGATTTTTCTATTGATTTCATTAATTTCATTGACTAAGTAGTTTGACTATAAATTTAAACGAATTTTCCAAACTATAACATTGTTATATTGAATTTTTTAATTTTTTTTTTTAAATTAAACATTTTTTTTTAATTATGATTGGTCAAGATCTTTAACCCCTTATTGCAGAGGTGTCAGCGATCATTTAATTATGTCTCTACGCTCCACTTTTTCGAATTGACACAATGAACGAAGGATAGAGTAGGGGCTTAGTTTTCCACGCATCCATTAAAAGACTTGCTGGTACTGTCAGTCATGGTAGATGGAAATTAATGGCGCCAAGCCTGATCACGTCCCTAACTCATAGTTAACATAACATTTCATTAATTATAACCCAGAGTTAAGGAATGATAATCTAAGAGTTAGCGTTAACATCATTATTTTTTTATTGGAGTGGTGTACTAGTAGACTCAAGTGGAAATTACGTGGATGTGAATCTAACCATAGAAACCACACGGGTTATGAACCCATGATTGAAGTGCTATTGGTAAAATTGAGAAATATGAATATATTATATTACATGTTTTGGTACGTGGATTCGATCCATTAAGTCTAGATAATAGAGTTAATGAGTTGAAGTATAAGTATTAGTTTGTGAAATCGATCCACTAATGCTATGACAACATAGCAAATAAGCTACATATAGTTTGTGGATTTGATACAAGAATGTTTTTTTAATGCTTGGATAGCTTAATTTATAATGTGATGGATGCTTGGATAGCATAGTTTATGAGTTGAGTAAAGTGTTGATAACATATTTAACTAAATTAATAAACATAGAGTATATATGGGTTACCCATGTAAAATCTTGATAATATATAAAAAAAAAAATGAGGATATAAGTAAAAATATTTATTTGACGCTAGTATAGGAAACATTTGTATGTATGAAATGCTTATCAAGATCTAAGTGCAATATATAGCATTGAGTCTTTGAGTGAAGTGTTGATAATTGTGAAGTCACATAGTCTTAAAATATAGAGATTAATATTTATTGGGAACTATCTTCCAAGTAAGTCTTGACAGATCAGTGCGATCATTCCAACGATAAAGCACCAGATCCCATCAAAACTCTACAGTTAAGTGCTCTTGGGATAGAGTAGTATTGGGATGGGTGACCTCCCGGGAATTCCTAGTGTTGCACCCTATAAGGTCCTGGAGTATGACTTCAAAAACTGCTTCTGATTAGCTAAGAGATTGACTAACAAAGTGCTCAATAAGTAGTACTTATTCCAAACTACTCCTAGTTACGGACCACTAGCGGGACTTTACAGGTGGCTAGGTTATAGGTTCTTATATGTATATTGATATTCTTCTAGAAAAGAGAGAACACAGTTGTGTATACGAACTGTGGTTTATAAGTATATATGATATGTGTATATAAGAATATTTACCTAATCTGAAAAACTAAAAAAAAAACAAAGAGTTTTTACAGATCCAATCTTGGAATAATATTATATACTTGGCAGGGACTATGCTGCCATGCAACTCTTGTTTTGGAAGTAATTGATTATATTAACATTAAGTATAGGTGGTTGAAATAATGTTAAACTTTAAGGTTTAAAATTTAAAAAAAAAAAAGCATAAAATATCAATAATTTAAAAAAAAACAAATATAAAATGCTTAGAATTTTTAAAGAAATTTTATAGTATAAAAATATTTTTTATAAAAGTTTTTTAATAAGTATTTTTTTTTTTTTGGTTGGGTAAAAGGTTCAACTATAATCTGTTTTATGTATGAGATTATGGTTAAATGTTATTAGAATGCACACGATATTATTCCAGTTAGCCTCAACAATGATCATTATAGAAACTTGCTTTTTTTTTTTGGATACTATTTAGGTCATAACTACCTTTCAGTCCTAGAGTAAGACCTAAAACCATTGATTAGCTAAGATCTCCTCTTCCTTAAATGTAAGGAAATGTTTTAATATCCCAATACCTATAAGCATTTGGTAGGAGTGGAAGTATGACCCTTATGGACTACTAGTGGGTCATTTTAGGTGGCATGGTTTTCCTTGAATAATGTTGATGATTCAACATGCAAACATGCATTCATATATAGCAACCAATGATGTCTATCCTCACTATCAGATGATAACTGAGCTATGATAGGTTTTTCCATATTAAAAAAAAAAGTATTTTTTATTGTCGTTTTAGTCCGAAAATAGAATTTGTGGTAGGGCTCTTTATCCTTCTTATTTGTGTGAGTGAGAATTTCACTTGATAAAATTATTTCACATATTATAAGAGGCAAGTTAAATCTTGGTTAAGGAAATTACATTTATTTTTACTAAGTTGGATTGTCTATGGCTATCATTTTGTTCATATTTATGGCTACACGGGGTTATAAGGGAATTGATTTTTCTAGATGAGCATTCCAAAAGTGGTTTAAGACACATAGATGGTGAACCATACCAAATTGAAGAAAAAACCATAAATGCAAAGTAAAACAAATATTGGGCAGCCAAATATTCCATATTTACTATTCAAAAGGAAGATTCATTACTAAGATGGATTTTCTAGATTTATTGAGCATATATCTTTACCATTTCAAGGGAAGATTTATATCAATCACTTTAAAATTGTAATACCCAAAAGATTTATAGAAAGTTACCTCTGCAAATATATCAAACCTATCTCTCCACTTTTTTTCCCAAGAAATAAGTCATAATTATATTCATAAAAAGAGCGAAATTGCATTCTTCCAATTCCTCAGCATAATTGACATCAAGAAAGAAGACTAGATGTCTAGTTTATAAATCAAAGATTATTTTCTCCCCTTAAGTTATATCATAAAAACCTATAAAACTCTCATATCTATCTCAGATCCTAGCAGAAACAACTTTTTGTCAAGCCATGGATGGCAAAAAATAACTCCACACTTGATGATCTCTACATTAGTATGATAGGTAAATATATACAAGAGAATATGACTCTTGGTCTTCCCAAATGAGTGATCGCTCCTATCATCTACAACTCTTCATATTTGCATATAGTTACAAGTAACGTAACCACAAAGGATTACGTGTCCAACATTCCCCCCCTTAATCCGAAGGGGTGTGTGTGAGTCCAAGCATCATTCTGAAGTTCTCAAAATTTTCTCTTCCAAGCGCTTTGGTGAAGATGTCTGCAATTTTCTCATTTGTGGAACAATGTCTTAAGTGAATAGTCTTGCCCTATACATGATATTGAATCAAGTGATACTTTGTGTGGATGTGCTTGATTTGATCATGGAATCTGGGATTCTTGGAAAAATTGATTGCAAAAGTATTATCAACTAAAAGAGCAGTATAGTTTACTTGTTTCTCCTGCAAATCTTCAATTATTTTCCTAAGGCACAAAATATCCTTCGTCGCTTCTGCAACTGCCACATATTCTGCCTCTGTTGTGGAATATGTTGGAACTAATTGTTTGTGTGATCTCCAGGAGATAGTTGTTGATCCAAGACTCTTGAGATAACCTAAAGTTGACACTCCATTTTCCTTATCCTCATCAAAGTTTGAATCAGAAGAATCAATCAAGTTGAATTCATCTACCTTAGAGTACTTGAGTCCAAAATATTGAGTTTGTTTCAAGTATTTTAGAAATCTCTTTTCAGCAGACCAATCTCCTTCGCAAGGCTTCTACATGAACTTGGAAAGAATTATTTCTCACCATTTTACCAAAAAACATCGTTTAGGGCCTCAAAACAACTCTGGAAGTAAAAAACTTCTAAAAATAGTAAATTACCAAAAATGCCAGAAAATTGTTTTGAGTCAGTTGGAAAAGGTGGGTGGCCACCGATATCCACCTGGATCAATAATCCCTCCTTGGGAAGCAATGGTCTCCATTGCGTTGAGTTCCCCCATCAGATGAGGAAATTTTTGTTGAATTTGGCCCTGGGTGAGCCACTTGCCTTGGTGCAGGAGCTGCCCTACTTTGACGACTCGATAAAGATGGATCATTTGTTGTCAAGTGCCCTTGATCTGTGTGTCCACAATATTATCATTGGATGTCTATTGTATGCATTCGGGGTTTAGATCTGTTGGTGTCAGTTGTTCTGCTACTTCTGAGGTGTCCAATAATGGTGGGAAATAAGGGCGAAGGAGATCCACGTTGAACAATGGGTGCATGCCAAAGAAAGGAGGAATGTTGAGCTCAAAAGAATTATCCCCCACAGCCTTGGTGATGGTGTATGACCCATAACAGAGTGGGAAAATCTTTCGATGGGGTCTTGTAAGGTGTTCTTTCTGCAAGTGAAACCAAAATTTGTTGCCCACATGAAACTTATGTGGCACCAATGTTGATCATGGCGCTACTTGTACTTGTCATTGGACTTCTGTAGGATATCTTGAACCTATTGGTGGATGTGTTGGATCTCCTCAATGAACTGGGTGTCTTTGTGATCTTCAGTTGGAGTAGGATATGAGTCTGTCAAGGTGACCGCAAGGGGAAATGCAACATCTATGGGACCCAAAGGTTGGAATCCCAACCCCACCTGAAAGGGGATATGGTTGGTTGAGCTATGCAGTGCTTGGTTGTAGCTATGTTGGACATAGGGAAGGCTCGCATCCCATGTGCGAGGGTGCTTTGAATTATACATGTGAAGGATATGCACAATCATTCGATTTACAACCTCTGTTTGGCCATCTGTCTGGGGGTGGAAGGTCGTGGATTTGGTGAGCTTGGTATCCAGTAGTGACCAGAGGCTCGACCAGAATGTGATAAGAAATTGACTGTCCCAATATGATACAATGGTTTGTGGGGTTCCAAAATGTACCCAAACTCGTTCAAAGAAGAGCTTAGTAGTGGCCTCTATTGTCATGTTCTTCTTGCAGGCAATCAAAATCACCATCTTAGAAAAGCGATCAACAACCACAAAAACATAGTCATTTCCCTGCTTGGTGGATGGGAGGCCCGACATTTAGTCCATTGAGATGGGTTCCCATGGCCTGTCAGGAGTAGGAAGAGGGGTGTACAGGCCCTGTTTCTTAGTGATCGATTTGGCAATAGAGAAGGCAGTGTAGGACCTAATATACTTGTTGACCTCCTGTCAAGTTTTCGGCCAGTAGAAATGTTTATATAGCATTGCCACTATATTTTTTATGCCAAATTTTCCTTTCCACCCGATTGTAGTGGGATTCCTAGATCATCTTCGCTCACTCGCTTGATGGAACACAAATATGGCCCAGATGACACAACAACCCATCCTGAAGATGGAAATTATCGACAACTACGTTTGCATCCAATATTTGGTAGGTGGTGGAGAAGTTTGGGTCTGTCTCATAGAGTTGGGGCCATCCAGAGGTCTCATGGCCGCAAGAGTCTAGCACCATGGTGAGTGTCGCGACTAGTGGTTTGTTGAGGCAATCAATAATGTGATTGGTGCTTCATGTTTTATACTTGATGTTGAGGTGGAATTGCTACAAGTATGTGGACCACTTTTGATGGCGGTCATTCAGCAATTTTCCTTATGTCTGCATGAACTGCAGTGGCTTATGATCAGTGTGGATGACTGTCTCCTTCCCAAGTATGTAATGTCTCCACTGGCAGTAGGCTTGCACAATGGATTACATTTCTTTGTCATAAGTAGGGTACTTACGAACAACATCTGATAGTGTCTCACTATGATAGGCCATGGGGTTGTCGTGTTGAGTGAGAACGGTGCCCACAGCATAGTCTGAAGCATCTGTCTCGATCTCAAACGATTGTTGCAGGTCAGTTAGTGAAATTATTGGGGTTGAGCACAAGCGCTACTTCAAATCATCGAATGATTGTTGTTGGGACCGACCCCACACAAATTTCTCCTTGCCACCACCCATGGTTATTTGGCTGAGGTCCCATGCAATATGGGAGAATCCCAACATGAACTTGCGGTAGAAATTGGCAAGGCCCAAGAAGCTTTGAAGCTCAATGAGTGTGGTTGGGGCTGGCCAGTCACGGATGACTTAGATCTTGGTTGGATCCACATGTACGCCATGTTGATCAACGATGTAGCCTAGGTAATGGACCATGTCCATGCCGAAGGATCATTTTTCAATTTGGTGTATAGCTTGTGTTGTCGCAGGGTGTGCAGAACCTGTTGAATATGTTGCAAGTGTTTGGCCCAAGTCTTGTTGTAAATGAGAATATCATCTAGATACACCACTACATAAATATTGGTGAATGGTCACAGGATATCATCCATCATCCTCATGAAATTGGCTGGAGAATTTGTCAAAACAAAGGGCATCACCAACCATTCAAAAAGGCCTTCCTTTGACTTGAAGGCGGTCTTCCATACCTCTGTCTATTCTATTGGGACTTGGTGGTAGCCAGACTTTAGATCAATCTTACTGAAGTATTTGGCCCCTGTGAGTTGATAAAGGAGGTCGTTAATTCGTGGAATTGGGTACAAATTTCTGAATATGATTTTATTCAGAGCTTGATAGTCAATGCAGAGTCACCAGGTTCCATCTTTCTTCTGTACTATCATGATTGGGCTCCCGCAAGGTGATGAGCTGGGACAGATGTGCCCCTTGTGGAGCAGTTCTTGGAATTTTTGCTTGATCTCCTCATTCTCTAACAGAGAGCAATGATAGACTGGCCTATTGGGCAGCGGTGCATCAGGGGTCAGATCGATGTGGTGCTTGACCTAGCAGTGCAGAGGTACCCTAGTAGGTGAGGAGAAGATATCTGAGTACTCTTCCATGACCTTATCTACTTGATTCTTTTGTAAGGATAGGTCGGCCGCATAGACCCTTTGAGTGGCAGAACCTGCATATGATTCAAAGGCTTTCACTTTGGCCACCAGCGACTTCTTTGAACGACAGTTAGTAGTGTTATGCCAAGGGCTCGTATGGAAGTCGCACCACTTCCCGGTATCTTTCTTTTTCTTTCTGGTTTCCTTCTTTCCTTTCATCTTGGACTGGATGTCCTGATATTGTCCATATTTTCTCTATCCTTTGTTTTGTGGGTTGGGGCCGCCCTTTCCTAGATTTTTTTGTGAGGGGTTCCCAAGCCCAAAGTGTCGCATCTTTTGTTTGGGATTCTGCTCGATTTTGAAGGCATATTAGTAGGCCGCACCCAAGGATGAGTTGTCCAGAAATTCCATTTCGGTCTGGATGTATCTATGCAAAGCACCACTATACTTGAGCACCAGATATCACTCTGAATCTTTGATACCCAACTTTTTGTGCAAGGTATGGAATATATTTGTGAAATCTGGCACTGCTTGGTCTCTTTCCTGTCATAGTGTGGTCCATTTGGTATACAAGTCATCATAACTTCTGAAAGGGTAGTATTGTTCCTTAATAGCATCCCTGAAGGATTCCCAGGTGGTCATGACTGTAAATAATGAGGGTTCCTCTATTTTCTTTTTCTCATAGAAAGTTTTCCATCAATATTTGACATGGGGAACAACTTTGAGGAGTGCAAAAGTAATCTTTTCTCTATTCGAAAAGTTATGGACAGAAAAATCCCCTTCTAGTAGATTCAACCACTTGTCTATAGCATATGCATCTATATAACCTTCAAATATAGGAATATCAAAGTTTATTTGTACCTTGAATGGGGTGGTGCCTCCACTCGAAGAAGATGCATCGTCTATTGGTAGTCGCCAAAGGATTTGTGCGAAACTATCCATCATCTCATTCCTCTGTTGCATGAGGTCTTTCTCACTCAACAGTTTGAAAGGATCTCCTGTCTCATCATCTTTCTTTTCTCCTTCCATGAGAGGTCACTTGGGCGTGCAATAAATTTTTTCCTCAAGAGAAACAAGCTCGAGACCCAACTCTTTGTACTCCGACCTCGTTGGGGACATGCATTAAGACGATAAGGAGAAGACCGCTCTGATACCACTTATCCAGATTTTATGAGAAGAATGAAATGACTACAGATTATTAACATGTTCTTAACACAAAATAACAGAGATACAATAAAACTGGTTTTCTATTCAATAAAGAAATAAGTTGAAACTGTAAAATGCAATGGAAATAAGATGAAACTGTAAAATGCAGTGGAAACAAGCTTCCTGGAATGGTGGTGGCTTATCTCTAAGAAGAGATGTGACGGCTACACTCATTTGCAAGAATATGATTACAATGAGGCTCTGAAGGATTTTTAAAAATAAACAGGAATGCCAAAAACCCTAGACATCCAAAAACCTAACCCTAGGAGATGAAGCGCCAAAAGTCACGTGGGCCCCGTTTGGGTAAGTTAGTACATCAACTTCTCAGGGTCATAACTTTTGCATAAAATCTATGTTTTAGTCGTATGATACCCCGTTGGAAAGGTATCGTCGAGGAGATTTATTTTGTGGGTAATATCTAAGAAAATTCCATATTTCTCACCATTTTTTATGCAGGAGCATCTCTCCATGCAGCCAGCCAACCAGCCAGCCACGTCAGCGTGCATGCATTCAGAGATGAAAGAGAGGCGCAGCCTCATTTAAATTTGAAATGAATGTAATTAAATGTATTAGGCTGGTGAGCCAAAGAAGTCGTGCTTTTTTGCAGGCATTAGATAGGATCGGCTTTAATGCCAAGATCAGCTGAGATCTAGTTTTGAATAGCAGACTAGACAACCATTGAATGTAATTAATAGAGTAGGTGAATCCTGGAGGGAAGTGCTCGATGAGCACCTCAAGTAAAATAGATTTTCGGATCTCATTTTGAGTTAGTCAAGTGTAGAGTAGAAAAGAGCGGAGGAGGGCTCGAGAACACCTTGTACAAACAGGTATTTGCCATTTTTAATATATACGGAAGCATTTTTTCCTGCATGTGTTCTGTCTTATATGCATGTCTGTGGGTGTTCATTATATGTGGTATTTGTGTGTTGTTATCATGCAATTGCAGGAGGTTTGTGTGATTTCATGCTTGAGAGGTCTTTGAGGCTTCACACCAGGAGGGTGTGACAGAACGTTGAGGTTCTGATAACCGTGCACAGAAGGATGCACTTATGAACTCTGAGGAGTCAGACGAAGACGTGTTGAGGCATAGGAATGGAATCAACAACTTAGGGAAAGACCTTCGAGGTTGCTGAACACCTCAAGAGGCAAGGGCTGTGTGTCTGAGACACAGTTACAGATAGAATCACTGAGGATTTTGTAGGAGCTCTGCCAAGTGGGCATTGATCATACGCACGGGTTGCGTTGGAGAAGAACCCTGTTGAGAGTTGAAGGAAGACCAGAATCACTGAGGATTCTGAGAAGCTCTGCCGGGTGGGCATTGAGAAAGTGCACAGGGTGCACAGGAGGAACAAAACTACTAAACTTTCTGTGGGGAAAGATACTTTGCCAGGAGGGTGTTGAGAAAATGTGCAGATGACACAGGAGGAGAGAACTCTCTAAGTTCTTCCATCTGAAGGAAGAGTCCATTGAGGGATTCTCACAGGGTTACTGAATACCCAGAACCTCAGTCAGAGGTCGCTTGAGTCGAAGGATAAACAGGAAGGCATCCATGTTAATCTCCATCTGAGGGAGGAAAAAGACAAAATCCCCCAAGGGGTCTGAGTGTTTACACAAGATCAGAAGAGATAGCACCTCGGTGTGTGAGGACTCTACAAGGAGTGTAGGAGTTGGAGGAATCCTTTGATAATTTGATAGGAAGGAAAATCTCAGAAGGAATAGCGTCATGGAGAACGCACATCGGGGTTTAAGTTGTAGAGCCGTCGAGGAAGGAAGCAAAGGTTGAAGCCTTTGGAACCTTGGAAATTCTTCCAAGGCAAGAAGAAAACGCGTGCATGCTCAGGAGGGAGTGACAACAGTGTTGGATTAGTGGATAGAGAGATCTGGACTGTCGAGGAGCTTACGTCCAGAAGAAGTTCGGGAAGAGCGTACAAGTAGGAAGGGACCGAGAGCCGTCGGATCTCACTCAATAACCGACAGTCGTTAGATCAGGAGGAGTTGCGCGGAGGATTGAGTGTCAAGAGTTACAAGGCGCAAGGACACGAAGAGGCGCCAAGATCAGAATCATCCATCTAAGGGACATGTGTTGGAGATCCGGAGCGGGTCGGCGTTCAGAGTCATCGGAGAATTGGAGCTTTTGAAGCCAAGAGTCTCGTACTGAAATCGCGATTAGCGATTTCCCGAGAAGGTCAGAGTCGTTGATTTCCAAAGGGATACATGGCGCAAGATCCTAGGGAGTCGGGATTCGACATTTCGGGGTTCTCGCATACAATGGAATCGCAGCAGGAGAAACACGATTTCGCGAAACGACGACAGGTGTATCGGGAGGTCAATCCTTGTAGGGAAACGACGATAGGTGTATCGGCATATCATGAGCTCGGAGGTTCGCGAGATTGGAGCCGTAAATATTTGCGTCAAGGTTTGCGAGGTCGCGAGAGGAAATATCTCGGCAGCCATCGATTAACGCGTGGGGCACAGAGCACAATAAAGGAGGACAGGTGGCATCGGAGTTCGGGGATCGGAGATCCCGAAGGCGTAAGTTCTACGTTGTTCGAACTCGCGAATACCAAAATCCCGATAGGGGTGAAGGATCACGGTCTTGTGGCTAGCGGTCGCATGCGAAAGAATAGCCGGAGGGGCTAAGGGTCACAAAGTACCGTCGGAGATCGGGAATCGGGGATTCGCATGAGCTGTGACTCTCGACAGCGTGAGTACCGATGTCCCGATGGGGTAATTCCCGACAGAGAGAATAGGAAGTCGTGGATGAGTGATCATCGGGATTCGGGGATTGGTGAGACCCGATTCCAGAAGCTCAGGACTCGCCATATCGCGAGGTCCGATTTCCCGATTTAAAGAAGGGATATCACAAAGGACGTCTATGGGTATTGAGAACTTCCGATAGGAAGTTGAAGAGCAATTCAGCTCTTCGGACCTAGGGAAGAGAAGGTCCTGGTGGTAGCAGGCGTGCCTCGGTGGCGGTCTACGTCAATTTTCCTAAAAAACATCGTTTAGGGCCTCAAAACGGCTTTGTAAGTGAAAAACTACTAAAAATAGTAAATTACCAAAATTGCCAGAAAATTGTTTTGAGCCAGTTGGAAAAGGTGGGTGGCCACTGATATCCACCTAGATAAGCCAAATACTTGATACAACAAAAACTTACACACTTTGTCTACACAAAGCCTCTTACAATCACTTGCACTTATCTTTGCAAGTCTCAACACATAGTATGCACAAAAGCCAACAACTATTCTTCGCACTTAGGAACCTTTACATATTCTTGCATGAAGCCCACTTAGATAGACTTTGCTCTAAGTCCTATCTACTTATTTATACATTAAAAAAAGGCCTAAACATGGGTAAACCCATGGGCCGACATCCCATATCCGCTACATAAACCCTAAAACCATTTGTTGGGTCCACAATCCCTCAAAACAAGCGAGATTATGTGATCTCCACTTCGCCTAGGTGCTCCATCTTCAACCAGCCTGTCGAAGTCCAAAAAGTGGTCAAACATGACCAATGTTCTCTCAAAACTTGGTCGAGGGCCAACATGCCCCCAACACTCACCTGTGACTCGTCTTGAGCCACTCAGATTTGGGAAACACTGCTTCAAATGACTCGAGCTTATATCGAGCTACCTCGACTTTCTGCTTCACTAGAGATTCCTACTCGATGAAATCCTATATCACTTGCTCGGTAACAGGCCCTTCCAAGCATTGTTCCACTATCGCAACCAGTTGGTCTAGCTATGATCCTTTTCCTTCAACTTCTTCAAAAATCGTGCAGGCTTCGTCCTACACCAGCTGGAGTCTTTGTGTCACTTCCATGACTTTTCTCTAGATAGCAGTAATTTGTTGCTGAACTACGTGCTATTCCTGTGATATTTTCATCTTCTCGACTCCATTAATTAGCTTCATCTGCGCTTGCATGGTGGATTCCTGTTGCTTAGCCTCCTAGAGTTGTGCTTCTAATTTCCTCAGCTCCAGATCTTCTACAAGGCGCTCATAGGTCTTCCCACTTCGATCACTTATTTTCTTAAACTCGGAGGTGAGTGCTCTGATTCTTTCTACTAAATTCCTGGCAGCTTCCTCCCTTTGGTCGTGTACTTCTTGTGGAGTGTTCGAAATTTCTTGAATCTCTAGCTCCATTAACCTTGCTTGAAGTTGTTGAATGGCCTTAACGAGCTTCCCCACTTGTATCTCGGCTAACTCTTCTTCGTCCTATGCCAATCCTGACACAGAGCGAAGTGCTTTAGTCACTGCCTCTTTGATCACAATATGCTCTGTGAGCATTTGGTCCTTTTCTTCCTGTATCTTCACATTGTTCTGCTCGAACTTCTTCTGAATTTCACTTTTCACCTTCTGTGAAACTTGAAGTTTCTCTTGGACCTCCTCCTTTTCTTGCTTCAAGGCCTCTGTGGCCTGCTCCTTTTCTTCTTGGACTCAATGAAGTCGAGCCTCGGTTATATCTGCTAATCTTCGTAATTGGGTGGGCTCATCCCCCAATTCTGCAGTTTCTAATGATGAAGGCGCAGTAGGTACCATGTGGCTCGAATAGATGGCTTGTTGTATGTCCTTGAGCTCTTTCTCTATTCTTTCATACAATGTTTCTTGCTTCGCTTCATGTCTCTACAGGATATCCTCTGAGGCATCCTCCACGACTGTGATGATGAGATCGACATCATTCACTATGAGCACATTCTTCAAATGAGGCTTATTGGATCGACTCTTATTTCTTGTTGAGGGTTTCTACGAAGAAACCTTCCTTTTCTTTGATGTCTCAGCCTCTGTAAGGGGATCCTTCCGTGGTGTAACTTCACCTTTCTATTTCTTGTCTCCTTCTTCCCCTCCTTCCTCTTGGTTCACTTCATCTCCTCCTCCTCCTCCTGCGGGCAAGTCAGGTGTAGTTTTCTCCAAAGCGTTGTCCTCCTCATCACTTTCTATGTTCTGCACTTCCTCCTTTTTCTTCTTTTTCTTTTGTCCATCATGTTCGACTCGGGTGACCAATGGACTTCCAATGATGTCGAGGTCGGATATTTTTTAATCTTCGACCGGTATGAGGAAATCTGTTGGCCATTCCTTAGTGATCTCTTCCATGTCTTCCTCGGTCAACTTATAGTAGGACTGTAGCTCCTCCTTGCTTTCATCCCTGCGCTCGGTGATGTGGATAAAGTGTTGATCTACACAAAACTTTGCTAGAGGCATGTACTATTGCAAGGTATTCAGGGTCATTTGTGGAAATGATTCAATGGTGCGCTTTAGTTTTAGGTAGTAAGCATGGAAGACAACTTTCTATTTCCACTGCTTTGCCATATCATTCATGTACCAAAAGGTGGAGAACCTTGTGGCCAATGGTTTTGATGGCTCAACTTCAGGGAATTTCGCTCCTTTCGTCATCTGCCAAGCTATGAAGGCGATCAGTACCATTATCCAACTAAAATGAAACTCATATTTTTGGTCCTGCGCTTCGCGAAATTCCTTCTCCAACTCGTTGACAAGGTAACTCACCCAGTTCATTTGCATGCCTTCTACGCACTTCCCTACGAGGTATACAACAAATCCAGTGACCTATGTTGGGTGGTTCTTTCTAACAATATTACTAGCAATAAGTTGACTAGCTAGGCGCACTGCGCCATCCTAGATGGAGGCTACCTTGTAGCCTCACTTTCCCTTTTCTACATTCCCATAATCTTCCCTTATACGTTATGTCAAGGAGCGATCTCAGGTCTTCCCTGGGTAGAGCTGGTGAGGGTCCGGTCCCTTCATACTTAGTTCTGTGATGAGATGGATTAGTGTCGGATCCACAGTCATGCACCTATCAAGCCACAAATGCCCTCCATAGTATCACAACAAGAGGATTTTAGCGCAAGCATTAACCTCATGATGTCGACCAAAGTGGGGGATCTTCATTACATTCTGGATCGTCGAATGTGCGAGCTCCTTTATCCACGGTTGGGAGACTATGCATTGCTTCTTCCCAGTTTTGTTCATCAAATACTGATGCAGTGCGAGTGACGCGTAGTTCTTTCAGTCTCCAAGGTTGAATTCGTTGTTCTTTAGAGATGTAATATGTCCTAACTAGGGTCCAATTGCATGTATCCCCTTCAAGAGGTACGCAGTGATCAGTGTGTATTCGAAATCACGTGGGATACTGTCGCGGTTCACCGCACTGGCCAAAGGCGATATGTAGTCCGACAAGACCAATGAGATCTTCTTCGTGTTAGCCAGATCGTCGCGGTGTTTGCTTCGCTTCTTAGTCACAATTCGGCTAGACCAACATCCAATCAAGGGCGATACTTTCAATCCTCTAGTCGACGACGCCTGTATTCCCACAGACATGACTCTCTTAGTCATGAGGTCGACAAGTATCTCTTCCACAGACTTCTCTACTGTGATATGTTCGCCCAACATGCACACTCATAATCAAATAAATCGATTAGGAAAATAGACAAATGAGGTAATCCGATGGATGGAGAGGTATAGAAATCTCAGCATGATACAATGGATTCTCTATTAGCTTGGATATCACGGTTTGAAAAAATTGGTCCTGGTGCAGTGTCCGACAAGTTAAATAGGAAACGTCATAACAGATTCTTCCAACGGGTAGGAATGCCTCAATCAATACGAATCCATCCATTATGGTGTGGTCTCAACAGTCTAATGGAAGTCTTTCCGGAAGTAACTGTGTTTCTAGATGTCTGTGAACGTGATTCTAATAGTCGGGGCACCTCCAACGGTCATATATCTTCGCTATGGCGAATTCTCGTTATGTGTGGTTATGTTATTCCGGCAAGGTTCAACTTCTGTAGATCTGCCTCCTGCGAAGTCTTTTATGGAACTTTCTGTAGTTTTTCTAACTTGGCTTTATTCTTACTGAGCTTCCTTGCATTCTTTCCTGTGATCCAAATCTCTGGATTCCTCTTTCCATTTTTATTCTTGTCTTCTCCTAGTAAAGTGACTTCGCATTGTTGATGTGTTCTTATAGATTTTGCGGTTAATGTTCCTTCTTTTTCTATTTCCGGTGTGGCTATACTTCTTTCTTGCATGGGCAGGTTTTTTAAGTCTTCCTATGTTCTTTCAACTTCTTCAGCTAGTTCTCTGGCCCTTAGTTTCTTCGACTGATCCTCTTGTTCTTCTATTAGTCGGGTTATTATTCTAGTTATGAAGTCCCTTAATTCTTGTTTTTTTATTTTATGTGGCTTCCTCCTCTTCTTTCCTTCTGATCTGATCCTTCTCAATCCAATTCTTTCCTAATAAAAGTGAAAAAGGGGCATTGTTCTCAACAAACCTAATAACTTCAAATTCTTCTTTAGTTGTAGTTCCATGAGCAATCATAGGTATATTATTAACTCTTCCACATAGGGTTATCATATTTCCTTTAAACAAGCCTATCCTTCCCAATGAAGGTATCATAACAGGCTTTCCCAAAATTTCCCAAGTGTTTTCTGGCATAATATTCACATGTGTTTCTTCATCTAATACACAGTCTATGTCAAAGTCTTTTATTCTTGTAACTATGCATTGTTTTTCTTTCAGGATCTCTGGTAAACTGATGTCTCTGTGATCATCCATTTCTTCTTTTAATTGTATTAACATAGTCTTTGACTCTTTTGATGTATGATTCTTTAACATATCCTTAGTCTCTTGACCTTCTTTATAGTCTTCTTGTCTCATGTTCATCTTTTCAACTTTAGCAATCATCCTTGGGAAATCTTCAACCTCATGACCAATAGCTTTACAACAAAGACAAAGAGGGCCTATAACAGGGAATTCTTTAGCAATATGTCTTGGTCTTATGCAATTATAACACAATGTCAATCCTCTCTTTCTTTTAAACGATCCCCAGCCTTTCCTATATTGCTCACTAGGATCACAGTGATGGACCTGCATTCTGCAAAAATTCCTTCTAGGTTCCTACATCCACTTATTAATCCAAAAATTCTTTCTATGCATAGGAATAACATATCTTTCTCTATTTCTATCAAATTTATTCAGATCAACTCTTTCTTCTAACTTTTCCCTAGTTTTCAGACTAGGACAAAATCTATCAAGCATACCTAGATTCATATTTTCGAAACAAAAATTTCCACTTATCTTACCTTTACTAGAGCACAAAACTTTAAGATCTTACCTCTTTTCTTCAGATCCGATTTCTTTCTTAGCACAAAGCTTTGCAAGTCAAGTAGAATACTATTAACAACAGCAACAGATTTACGCACAGAGCTTTCTCTTTTCTTCAGTTCCCAACAATCATAGTTTTAGGTCCTAGCAACGGAACCATTTGTTGGCACAGGGGCAGACCCAAGTTTCAATGCTTCAACAATGCACCAACAAAACCCTAACTACCGGCCCTTTTGGCAATACCTGCGAAGCAGATGAAGTATCACCCGAGGTAGAGGCAAGGGAGATTGTAGGACACAGGTGTCTACAACCAGGCTGGGAGACAGATCTGTGATTAAAATACTTAGCAAGGAACTTAGCCAACAACATGCATTAGGTTATGATTCTCATGTACATCATAGATTAACCCTTATTACAGAACAACGCAGTAATAATCAAGATCTAACACTTCCAATTACTTAACACACAACATTATCTCAAATCTAACATCCATTCACATCATTAAGCACTAAGATACAACATCATATGTATTCATATAACATTAACAACACTAAGCAAATAATCACATAATCAACATCAACAACATCGCACAAAGCACATCAACACAGGATATATGTGGTTCACCCCAGTGTGGGGCTACGTCCACCAAATTCTTCTTCTTCTTTATTAGTCTACAATCTCTTACATGTATCTGCTCCTATGCACAGAGACATAGAGCCAAGCCTCGCACTGGACAGGTGATCTGCGCATAACACACTAGATCCACCTTCCTCAAGATCAGGTCAAGGCACAGAGCCAACTCCTTGATAGCACAAAACCTTACACAATCTGTCTGGACAAATCCTCTTACAATCACTTGCACTTAGCTCTGCAAGTCTCAACACACAGTATGCACAAAATCCAACAACTATTCTTTGCACTTAACAACATTTACATATTCTTGCATGAAGCCCACTTAGACAGACTTCGCTCTAAGTCATATCTACTTATTTATACATTACAGAAAGGCCTAAATATGGGTAAACCCATGGGCCCACATCCCATAACCGTTACATAAACCCTAAAACCCTTTGTAAGCCCGCAAAATAAGCAATATTTCGCGATCTCCGCTCCGCCTGGGCACTCCATCTTCGACCAGCCTATCGAAGTCCCAAAAGTGGTCAAACACAACCAATGTTCTCTGAAAACTTGGTCGAGGGCCAACAACCTCCATCTTATTTTGAGGAAAATTTGGTTCATGTCTTTCCGATCTCATCAGGATGAACACTTTCAAGTGTTTTTGTGAGTGATTTTGGTGGGCCTTTCTGATATGGTCCAGGTTTCTAGGCTGATTAAGATGGTATTGAGTTCTCATCAAGCCTCAACTTTTCAATCTTCTCGATCACCTCATTCAATTGAACTTCTGATGAGGTGACATGAACTTCTTCATGTGGGGGAGATGGTGCTACACAAGGAGATTCCAAAGATTGACCCAATATAGGGATCCCCCCTTCAAGATATGGAATCTCATCATCAAATTCATGGTATGTATTTACACGAGCAAATTTGCCCAGACAATCAAGTTGACTCTCAACAATTTCTTCTTTCTTGGAGGATTCAATAAATATCACATCTCTGGAAAGGATGAACTTCTTGTTTATCTCATCGTAAAGATGATACCCCTTGGTGGTATTTGATTACCCCAAGAACATTCACTTTCGACTCCTCGAATCAAGCTTGCTTATTTTCTCATTAGGAATCAAGGCATAGTAGGTGGAACCAAAGACCCTAAGATGCCTTACCAAAGGAATGTGGCCATACCACATTTCATATGGAGTGTTGTTTTTGATAGCATGAGATGGACACATTTTGTTTACATAAAATGCACATAGAACTGCATCATCCCAAAACATCAATTTAACATTATTGAAAAACATCATGGAATGAACCATATTTAGGAATGTCATGTTCATTCGTTCAACTACATCATTTTGTTGAGGATTGTATGGACCTGTTGTTTGGTGTTTGATCTCGTGTTTACAAAGGTAATTTTCAAATTCATTAGATTTATATTCTCTTCCATTATTAGTGCAAAGAGAGCCAATATGAGACTAAGCTTCATTTTGAATCCATACATGATCTTGTGACTTGTCTTTCAGCAAATGCACCCAACACATCCTGGTGTAATCAACACTAAAGTACATTATGTATTCATTTCCATTTGCAGAAGGAACATGCATAGGGCTGAATAAATTAGAATGAATCAGTTCAAGTCTTCTATATGATCTATAGGTAGAATCATGGAAAGGTTGTTTGCTATGCTTTCCAATAATACAAACATCACATTGTTTTAGTTTTCTAGGAATGGTAGGCAGACCAGAAATACCATTCTTTTTAATTAAACGAAGACTATCATAAATGATATGACCAAATATAACATTCCACAAAAGACTAGATGGAATTATACCTTCATCGTTGTAATACCCCTAGGCCAAACCCCATTTATACATATAAATGTAATTTTTTTATAGGTTGGTGAGCCAGGTTGTTATAGGCTAGAAGGCTTATGTGATTATTAGGTCGGAGAGCCTACATGCTAAAGGCCAGTGAGCCTATTTTTGTAATATGTAAACACTCATATTAATGAAAACACGTTGCTACATGAAGACCGATCCACAAGTGAGTATGGGGTGCTAAACTCCACCTAGAAAGGGAAATAAGGGATAAGAGTCTAGGAAGGGGCTAAGCTAGGGGGCTTAATCCCAATGGAATATTATAATATTATTCCTTAAAAATAAATTAATGGATATTAATATATGTCTTAAGTCTCGAAAATAGGGACAAGAGAGTCCCTTGGAGTTCCAAGTGTTTGAAAAGACACATGCATATATGTGTGTGTGTGTGTGTGTGGATATAGTGCGAAGGGGGAGGAGGATCAATATTGACTATTTCTTCACAGAGGCAGTTGTGAGTCATACCTTACAGTACTTAACTGTAACAAGGAACCCGTACTTGTATTATGAGCGCGGGAGTTGAATTGAAGAAGTGGTTGTCAGGTCATATTACGAAAGAAGAGGGTTGTCAGGACCGTAAGTTGTTCTATAGGAGAGAAACTACTCGGAGTCGTTCCTTGGTGCATTGGGAAATAGCTATGGGGCTCTGAGACTTCTTGTTCGACATGTTGTTGAAGCCTCGAAAGGGAAGTGGGGCAGTTGAGGAACTGTTGATAAAAGAAGGGGCAAACTTCTTGGGGTGGGACATGCATGTGGGGAATGAGAGACTATAGGATAGTTGCAACAGTTGGCACCTTGGGCAGAGAAATTATGTTGCTTATCATACCTTAGACTGGATTAGTATTCCCTTTTCCCTAGTAGAGTTTATCCCTAGCTCAGGGGTGACCCATTGTTGAGAGTTATGAGCAGTGTGGTCTAAGAATGGGAGGAACGTGGAAGGTCTGCATGTAGTTGGTGATTATTTTCTGAGATAAGTGTCATTCATGTGTTTATTGCAATTACTATGTGTGTGCAAATTATGGTTTTTCTGGCATGGAATCTCTCATGTTAAATTCTATATATGAATTGTTATTGTTCCATACATGTTTCGTTAAGCTTCTACATCAATGCTCGTGAAAATAATGGAGTTTTAATTGTCATGTTGTTTTGGATTAATAGTAGAAAATGCCAAAAACAACCTTACTACTCTTTTTTCATTCTTTTTGCACAATCGAGCAAAATGATAAGGTACATTTTTTTATTATTATTATCAATGGGCGTTTGCTAAACATTCTACTTTTTGGGTTTTTTTGCATGCGATGTAAATTTGGACAAAATCATTGTTTTTTGTTGTTTAAATTACATTTCTGAATGCATAAATGGATTTAGCATGCTAAAAAACCCCTTAGACACTCTGATTATATAAACTTAGCCACTAAAATCTGTAGATCCAACCATTCATCACCAGATTTCGACCAAAAAAAACCAAAAAATACTTAGAACGTTTATACAACTGCTTATCGATGTAATGGAATTTGAAATTTGTGCGTTGTAATTGATTTCTACTGGTCATAATGCATATGCGATGGACTAGTAATGGATAACACGTGTTCTTTATTTTAATAATTAAATGGTTATGATGTTCATGTATTGTTTTGACATGTAATTTTTTATATATATTTAATTGTATAATTAACCACTACATTATTTATGGTTTAAATATAATATTATAAACATATTATAAAAAGGTTATAATATTAAAATGACTAGTATGAAAACTTTAAAAGATATATTGATAATTCGATATGGAAAAAGTTAGCGAGAATGTAGAAACTAAGTTTTTTTTAATTGTCAAATATGGAATACAAGATGAATTCACCATGAGTATATATATA
>ML788501.1:514664-544342 GCA_009831015.1 Picea engelmannii
TTTATTTATATATATATATATATATATATATATATATATATATATATATATATATATATATATATATATATATAATTCTTAAAGAAATTTTATAATATAAAAATATTCTTTATAAAAACATGTTAATAAGTGTTTTATTTTATTTTTTGGTTGGGTAAGAGGTTAAAGTGTAATTTGTTTTATGTATGAGATTAAGGTTAAATGATATTAAAATGCATATGATTTTATTGGAGTTATCCTTAACAATGATAATTATGGAAGCTTGCTTTTTTTGTGGATACTATTTAGGTCATAACTACTTTTCGGTCCTAGAGTAAGACCTAAAACTATTGATTAGCTAAGAGCTCATCTTCCTTAATGTAAGGAAACATGTTAATATCCAACCTATAGGCATTTGGTAGGAGTGGAAGTATGTCCCTTATGGACCACTAGTGGGTCATTTTAGGTGGCATGGTTTAACTTGAATAATGTTGATGATTCAGCATGCAAGAATCAAGGATGATTTTAGGGGCTAAATTTCGCTCATGGGCTAATTTTCCATGGTTTTTCTGAAAAAAAAGATTCATTATTCTAAAAATGATTCGCCCAAATTCTATAGGATAAAATTATTTTAACTTTAAAAATGCCAAAATTTTATAAAGACTATAAAAAATCCTTATAAATTTGAATATTTTTACAAAAATGTCGCCAAACATTTATAGTTGGCATATGAAGGATTAGTAATATTCGCCAAGGTTTCTACATTTTAAAATAAATTTCCATCCTTAAAATAACCCCTGGTAAGAATGCATTCATAGATAGCAACCAGTGATGGCTTCCTCATCACCAGATGACAACTGATATATGACGGGTTTTGCCATATTAAAAAAAAAGTATTGTGTATTGTCGTTTTAGTTTGAAAAAAGAATTTGTGGTAGGGCCCTTTATCCCTCTTATTCGTGTGAGTGAGAATTTCACTTGAGAAAATTATTTTGCCTCTTATAAGAGGCAAGTTAAATCTTGGTCAAGGAAATTACATTTATTTTTATTAAATTGGATTATCTATGGCTATCCTTTTGTTCATATATATGGCTACAGAGAGTTATAAGGGCATTGGGTTTTCTAGATGAGCATTCCAAAATTGGTTTAAGACACATAAATGGTGAACCATACCAAATTGAAGAAAAAACCATAAATGTAAAATAAAACAAAATTTGTGCACCCAAATATTCGAGATTTACCATTCAAAAGGAATATTCATTACTAAGATGGATTTTCTAGATTTATTGAGCATATATCTTTACCATTTCAAGGGAATATTTATATCAATCACTTTAAAATTGTAATACTAGGCAGATTTATAATCTATCACAAAAAAGACAATTGTGTAGTTATTCTATCTAAGAATACACATATCCCTTCTCCATTTCTAAGGCATAAATACATTGACATACAAATATATTAGTGAAGCTACCTCTATAAATATATCAAATCTATCTCTCCACTTTTCCCCCCAAGAAATAAGTCATAATCATATTCATAAAAAGAAAGAAATTACATTCTTCCAATTCCTAAGCATAGTTGACATAAGAAAGAAGACTAGAGCTCTAGTTTATAAATCAAAGATTATTTTCTCCCCTTAAGCTATATCATAAAAACCTATAAAATTCTCATATCTATCTCAGATCCTAACAGAAACAACTTTTTGTCAGGCCATGGATGGCAGAAAAAAACTCCACACTTGATGATGGTTGCATTAGTTTGATAGGTAAATATATACAAGAGAATATGACTCTTGTTCTTCCCAAACGAGTGATCGTTCCTATCATCTATGACTCTTCATATTTACATATAGTTACAAGTAACGTAACCAAAAAGGATTATGTGTCCAACATTCCCCCCCTTAATTTGAAGGGGTGTGTGTGAGTTCAAGCATCATTCTGAACTTCTCAAAATTTTCTCTTCCAAGTACTTTGGTGAAGATGTATGCAATTTTCTCACTTGTGGAACAATGTCTTAAGTGAATAGTCTTGGCCTCTACATGATATCGAATCAAGTGATACTTTGTGTTGATGTGCTTGGTTTGATCATGGAATCTAGGATTCTTGGACAAATTTATTGCAGAAGTATTATCAACTAGAAGAGGAGTAGAGTTTACTTCTTTCTCCTGCAAATCTTCAAGTATTTTCCTGAGCCGCACAATATCCTTTGTCGCTTCTAAAACTTCCACATATTCTTCCTATGTTGTGGAATTTGTTAGAACTAATTGTTTGTGTGTTCTCCAAGAGACAGTTGTTGATCCAAGACTCATGAGACAAACTAAAGTCGACACTCCATTTTCCTTATCCCCATCAAAGTTTGAATCAGAATAACCAATCAGGTTGAATTCATCTACCTTAGAGTACTTGAGTCCAAAATATTGAGTTCCTTTCAAGTATTTTAGAAATATTTTGCAGCAGACCAATGTCCTTCACAAGGCGTCTGCATGAACCTAGAAAGAATTCCAACAACAAATGAAATGTCAGGTATGTTGGTAGTAAGATAGATAAGACTTCCCACAAGTTGTCTACTTGGTTGAATCCTCAAATTCATTCCCTTATTTTGATGTGAGTTTCAAATTATGTTCCATTGGAGTGGAAACAAGATTGCACTCAGTCATGCCAAACTTGTTCAAAAGTTCTACAATGTACTTCTTATGGTATATGAATATGTATTTTGGGTTTATGTATCACTTCAATGCCCAAATAGTAGTGAAGATGTCCCAAATATGTCATCTCGAAGCCTTTCTTCAACTCTTTCTTTATGGATGCAATGTAGTCCTCATTCTTCCCTGTTATAAACAAATCATCTACATATACTACAAGATATACAATAGTTTTTCAAACTTTCTTGACAAACAAAGTAGCATCGTCAAGATTGAAATGCTTGAAATTCAATTTTAGAAGATGCTCAGATAACTTTTCATACCATGCTTGTGGTGCTTGTTTCAAGCCATAAAAGGATTTGATGATCTTGCATACCTTATGTTCTTGTCCCTTCACAACAAATCCTTCTAGTTAAGACATGAAAACATTCTCTTTCAAGTCTCCATTCAAGAAAGTAGTCTTCAAATCCATTTGATGAATTTCCATCCATTCTATGCTGTCGTGGAAAATAGAGTGCAGATGGTTTCCCATTTTGTTGTGGGGGAAATGGTCTCCCCATAATCAACACCTTCTTTCTATGAAAATCCTTTTTCCACGAGCCTTTCTTTGTGCTTGTCAAGTGAGCCATCTAATCTATACTTGTTGTTGAATACCCACTGGCATCCAATCAGTTTGGTTCCATATGGAGGGTCCACCAACTTCCATATCCCATTCTTGATGAGAACGTCATATTCCTTCTATGTGGCTTATTTCCATTCATGATGAGAAGTGGCTTCTTTGAAGGAAGTCGGTTCATGGTTAGTAGATAAATTCAACTCACAATCGTATGAAACATCCATATCTTCTACATCATATGAGTTTGAATTATCTACATTACCTCCATCTTATTTTGAGGAAAATCTCAATCCTATATTTTCGATCTCATCAGCATGAACACTTTCAAGTGTTTTTGTGAGTCATTTTGGTGGAATTTTCTGATATGGTCTAGGTTGCTAGGATGATTAAGATGGTGTTGAGTTCTCATCAAGCCTCAAATTTTCAATCTTCTCGATCACATCATCCAACTGAACTTTAGTATCTGATGAAGTGATAGGAACTCTTTCATGTGGGGGAGATGGTGCTACACAAGGAGATTCCAAATATTGACTCAACATAGGGATACCCCCTTCAAGATGTGGAATCTCATCATCAAATTCATGGTATGTATTTACACGAACAAATTTGTCGAGATGATCAATCTTCCTCTCAACAATTTATTATTTCTTGGAGGATTCACGAAAGATCACATCTATGGAAAGGATTAATTTCTTGTTTGTCTCATCTTAAAGATGATTCCCCTTGGTGGTATTTGAATACCCCAAGAATATGCACTTTCGACTCCTCGCATCAAGCTTGCTTCTTTGCTCCTTGGGAATCAATGCATAGCAGGTGGAACCAAAGACCCTGAGATGCCTTACCGAAGGGATTTGGCCATACCACATTTCATATGGAGTCTTTTTTTTCATAGCACGATATGGACACCTTTTTTGACATAAACTGCACATAGAATTGCATCAGCCCAAAACATCAATTTAACATTCTTGAAAAACATCGTGGAACAAACCATATTTAGGAGTGTCATGTTCATTCGTTCAGCTACACCATTTTGTTGAGGATTGTATGGAACTATTGTTTGGCATTTGATCCCATGTTGGAAAAGGTAATTTTAAAATTCATTATATGTATATTCTCTTCCATTATTAGTGCAAACAGATCCAATACGAGACCGAGTTTCATTTTGATTCCATACATGAAAATTTTTAAATGTTTCAAAAGCTTGTGACTTGTCTTTCATCAAATACACCCAACACATCCTAGTGTAAGCAACAATAAAGGAAATTATATATTTATTTCCATTTGCAGAAGGAACATACATAGGGCCACATAAATACCAAGTATCACATAGTTTTAGTTTTCTAGGAATGGTAGGTAGACCATAAATACCAATCTTTCTCATTAAACAAAGATTGTCATAAATGATATGACCAAATCTAGCATGCCACAAAAGACTAGATGGCATTATACCTTCATCATTGTAATATCCCTAGGGAGAACCCCAGTTGTACATATAAATGTAAATGTTTTATAGGTTAGTGAGCCAGGTTGTTATAGGCCAGAAGGCTCATGTGATTATTAGGGTGGGGAGCCTACATGCTAAAGGTCAATGAGCCTATTTTTGTAATATGTAAACACTCATATTATTAATGTAAATGCTTTGTTGCATGCATACCAATCCACAAATGAGTATGGGGGGATAAACTCCACCTAGAAAGGGAAATAGGGGATAAGATTCTAGGAAGGGGCTAAGCTAGGGGGATTAATCCCAATGGAATATTATAATATTATTACTTAAATCTAAAGTAATGGATATTAATATATATCCTAAGTCTCAAAAATAGGGAGAATGAATTCCCTTGGAGTGCCAAGTGTCTAAAAGGACATATGCATATATATATATATATATAGTACAAAGGGGGAGGAGGATTGGTATTGACTATTCCTTCACAAAGGAAGTTGTGAGTCATACCTTATGGTATTGAACTATAACAAGGAACTTGTACTTGTATTGTGAGCATGGGAGATGAATTGAAGAAGCAATTGATAGGTTGTATTATGGAAGAAGTAGGTTTTCAGGCCCGTAAGTAGTTCTCTAGAAGAGAAACTACTCAGAGTTGTTCCTTGGTGCACTGGGAAATAGCTACCAGCTCTAAGAATTCCTATTCGACCTATTAATGAAGCCATGAAAGGGAAGTGGGGAAACTAAGGGACTGTTGATCAAAGAAGGGACACACTTCCTAGGGTGGGACAGGCATGTGGGGAATGAGAGACTGTAGGCTACTTGCAATAGTTGTCACCTTGGATGGAGCAATTTTGTTGCTTAACATACGTTAGACTATCTTAGTATTCCCTTTTTCCTAGCAGAGTTTATCCCCAGTTTGAGAGTGACCCACTGCTGAGAGTTATGAGTAGTGTGGTCTAAGGTTGGGAGAAACATGGAAGGTTTGCATGCATTTGGTGATTATTTTTTTAGATAAGTGTCATTCATGTACTTATTGAAATTAATGTGTGTGTGTGTGCAAATTATGGGTTTTCTAGCATGGAACCTATGATGTTAAATTCTATATATGAATTGTTATTGTTGCATACATGATGGCAGGTTCACAGAGGCTAAGAGATGAAATAATCTAAGTATTGGTTTTAGGCTTTCGTGATTCCATGAGTCTGCGAGTCTGAAGGTCCGAAGAGGAAGGAAAAAATGGCTAAGTGTTGGGACTTAGTATGAGTCTGTGAGTCCACGAAGATGGAAAAATGGCTAAATATTGGGACTTATTGTGATTTCGTTAATTCACAAGTTCGCAAGTCCAAAGGTCCAAAGAAGAAGGAAAAAATAGCTAAGTGTTGGGACTTAGTATGAGTCTGTGAGTCCGCAAAGACAGAAAAATGGCTAAGCGTTGAGACTTTTCGGACGGACTTATGT
The DNA here is from genome assembly GCA_009831015.1 of Picea engelmannii. Taxonomy (NCBI): domain Eukaryota; kingdom Viridiplantae; phylum Streptophyta; class Pinopsida; order Pinales; family Pinaceae; genus Picea; species Picea engelmannii. The sequence continues at coordinate 520,806 of ML788501.1, forward strand.
AAGAAAGGTTACAAATCTATGATTCCCTGAGTCTGTGAGTCCGCAAGTTTGAAGAAGTGGAAAATTGGCTAAGTGTTGAGACTTTTTGGATGGACTTATGTAAGAAAGGTTACAATTCCATGAGTTCGCGAGTCTAAAAGTCTAAAGAAGTGGAAAAATGGCTAAGTGTTGGGACTTATTATAAGTCCATGAGTCCTCAAAGATGGAAAAATGGCTAAGTTTTGGGACTTATTGTGAGTCCAAAAGTCCGAAGAAGTGGAAAAAAATGGCTAAGTGTTGGGACTTAGAATGAGTCTGTGAGTCCGCAAAGACGGAAAAATGGCTAAGTGTTGGGGCTTAGTATGAGTCTGTGAGTCCGCGAAGATGGAAAAATGGCTAAGTGTTGGGAATTATTGTGAGTCTGTTATTCTGTGAGTCTGTGAGTCCGAAATTCCGAAGAAGTAGAAAATGGCTAAGTGTTGGGACTTATTATGAGTCTGTGAACTCATGAAGATGGAAAAATGGCTAAGTGTTGGGACTTATTGTGATTCTGTGAGTCTGAAAGTCCAAAGAAGTGGAAAATGGATAAGTTTTGGGACATATTATGAGTCTGTGAGTCTACGAAGATGGAAAAATGGCTAAGTGTTGGGACTTATTGTGAGTCTGTGATTCTATGAGTATGAATGTCCGAAGAAGTGGAAAAATGGCTAAGTGTTGGGACTTATTATGAATAAGTGAGTCTGCGAAGATGGAAAAATGGCTAAGTGTTGGGACTTATTATGAGTCCATGATTCCGCGAAGAAGGAAAAATGGTTAAGTGTTGGGACTCATCATGAGACTTACCATGAGTCTGTGAGTTTGTGAGTCCAAGAGTCCGCAAGTCAAAAGAAATGGAAAATGGTTAAGTATGTGAACTCTTCGAACGAATTTATGAAAGGGAGAGTTATGTTTCCAACAGTCCGTGAGTCTGCATAGATGAAAATAATATAAGTATTGCGAATTTTCGGGTGGATTCATGAAAGAAAAAATCATGATTTATTATTGGAATAGAATCATATGAAATTTTATGTAATTGTGAATTATTAAGAATAACAATTTTTGTTGGTTGCACATTTGCAAAATTAGAAATATTTATATCAGAACAGGATCAAGACAGAGTTCATAATCATGGAATATGCACAGAGGGCTTACAACCATGAAGATAAGATCAAAGGTATGTATGTTAATTTAGGCATTGAAGGTACAAATTCAATTGTACATGGAGGAGGCATGGAAGAAAGCATGAACTTGGTAGAGACTATAAAAGGTCTGCAAAAGGATGTCCAAAATTATAAAGTTGATAATGAGAGGCTTATGAAATCCAAGGAGAAGCAGGAAGAATTTAACATTAGGTTAATGCAGAGCTTGGACAAAATAAAGAAGAATATGGATAAGGAGACTGGGTCAAGCAGATTAGGGAATCAAAGGTCTCACGATGAGAGGGGAAGAACAATAAGTGTTGGAAGACATAACTATCATTATCCAAGGCATTCAACTAAGAGAGCACACAGAAGTTCCAATCCATCCCTTCTTAGGAAGCATAAGAAAAGGTCTGGGGTGGATGAGCTACAAGGGGAAATGAACAAAATCAAGCCTCCTACATTTGATGGTGAACACAAGAAGGATGAGGACGTAGAGACATGGATGCTAGGAATGAGGAAATATTTTCAATTGCATAATTACTCTTCACAAGTAGAAGGAATAATTTTCATCTATCATCTCAAAGGAAAAGCACCAATGTGGTGGGATCAATTTGTGTAGGTACAACACATTGATGCGAAGAAGGTCACTTGGAGGAAATTCAAGAGGTATTTCCAAAATAAATACTTGAATAAGCGATACTATGATAATAAAATGAAGGAGTTCTTTGAACTCAAGATTGGGAGTATGACCATATATGAATATTAAAGGAGGTTTTCAGAGTTGTTGAAGTATGTTTCTTTAATAAAGAAGGAGAAAGTTAAGATTCAAAGGTACCTAAGTGGGCTTCCATATTCTATCAGTGATAAGATACAATATGACGATCCCAAGACACTAGAGGAAACTATAAGGAGAGATAAATGCATTTGTGATCAACATAGAGGAAGTCCAACTTTCCAAAGGACATGGGAAAACAAAAAGAAAAGTATGATGGAGAAGAGGAACAAGGGATCTAAGCCACCATTATTCAAAAATAATTATTAGGGACAACTAACCTCTAAAGAACCCATAATGATAGAGGCAATAGGGAAAATACCAAGGAATCCACCTATTCAATGTTGGGGTTGTGGAGGAGAGCATGTGTTGAGATATTGCCCTCACAGAGGTGGGAAAGTAAAGACTTCTTACAATGTACAACAAGATAAAATAGTGGAGGACATGGGTAGAAGTGTACCAAGGATCTATGAAATTGTGGATAACAAGCAAGCTAAGTTTAAGTCACGCATGATTTAAGTGGAAGGTAAAATTAACAAAAAACCATTGCTATTTTAATTGATTCATGAGCTATTCATAGTTATCTAGATTCTAAGATGGTGGAAAGATTTCAATTATCAAGAAGAAATCTTGGAAAACCTTGGATGGTGCAACTAGATACAGGAGCTAAAAGAAAAATTAATGAGGTGGTTAAGGAATGTCTAATGGAAATGAATGGATTGAGCACCAAGGAAGATTTGAAGATCATACCTTTAGGTTACTATGAATTCCTAAATGGTATGGATTGGTTGGACCAACATCATGTTGTCATAGACTATTATAATAAGGAATTGAATTTCTTAGACGAGAAAGGGAATTTAAGAAAATTACAAGGAATTCCCATGGCAGTAACCCTCAGAGAAATTTTATCCTTGCAGCTAAAGAAGAGTTACAAGAAAGGGTGTCAATTATTCGCAGCACATATGGAAGAGACACCTAAAGAGAAGATGTCAATTATTGAATATTATGTAGTTCTAAAAGAGTTTGAAGATGTATTCAAGGAAATACCAAGATTTCCACCCAAGAGAGATATTGACTTCTCCATCAATATGATGTCGAGAGCATCTCCAATATCTAAGACTCCTTACAGGATGAGTACACCAGAGCTAAAGGAATTGCAAATGAAACTTGAAGAAATTCTGAAAAAGGGGTACATATGCCCAAGTGTGTCACCTTGGTGTGCCCCAGTATTATTTGTGAAGAAAAAGGATGGAAATTTGAGACTTTACATAGACTTCAGGAAGTTGAAAAAGGTAACTATGAAGAACAAGTACCCTTTTCCAAGAATATATGACCTCTTTGATTAGCTCAAAGATGAAAAAATATTCTCCAAGATTGATCTCAAGTCATGCTATCATCAAGTGAGAATTAAAGAAGAAGACATTAGCAAGACTACCTTCAGAACAAGGTATGGCCACTATGAGTTCATAGTGGTACCATTTGGATTGTCAAATGCACCAGTGGTATTCATGTGTTTAACGAATGGAATTTTCATGGATTACTTAGATAAGTTTTTCATTGTCTTCCTGGATGACATTATTGTATACTCTAAGTCTAAAGAAGAGCATGAGAAACACTTGAGTATGTTATTACAAATATTGAGGGAGCATCAATTGTATTCCAAATTGAGAAAGTGATCATTCTATCGGAAATAAATTCATTTATTGAGCCACATCATTTTAGAAGAAGGGATAGCAGTGGATCCATAAAAGATAAGCGCTATTGAAGGATGGCCAACACTAAGGAATGTATGGGAGGTGAGGTCATTCATGGACCTTGCGGGTTACTATAGGAGATTTATTGAAGGATTATCAAGGATTGCACACCCAATCACTTCCTTGCAAAAGAAAGGTGTGAAGTTTGAATGGACATTGGATTGTGAAAGGAGTTTTCGACACTTGAAGCATTTATTAACAAGTGCTCTAATACTGATCCAGGTGGATATTGGTGGCCACCCACCTATTGCAACTGGATCCTTTTTGTTGGGTATTTGTTATATTCTTTTCATGAGTAGTTAGTTTCTGTGTTGCACTGGGGGGTGAAATCCCCCCGCGCGGGGGTTCGAGGGAAATTCCCCCAAGAAAATAAAATCCTTGAAAAATGTGTCACTTTTTTGCCTCATTTTTCGTGTTGCCTTGATTTTCGTGTCCATTATTGGGCGGTTTTTTGGCACATGGTTTTTTCCAATGGTTTTCTATTTCCAGTTAAGGAATTAGGGTTGTTGACTAGTCCAGGTCATTGGGTTAGGTTTTTGGATGTCTTTGGATCCTATATGTATATTTTATTGTAAACAATGTATCACTATGAATGAATATAGAATATGTTGGTTTTCCCGGTTTGGGTTTCCAGGGTAAAAATATCTGTGTAATGTTTGTATTTTCCATTGTATCTTTTTTATTCTTTTATTGAAAATATGTTTACAGTAAATATTGTACAAGGTTAAAATCTACATTTTGGCTTCAGGGGGACGCCTTTGTGGTCAAGGGTTTGGCTCAAGACTATGATAATCCTTGTTACAGTGGGAGATATGTGGTATTGATTTTTCAGGTGAAAAGAAATGGTGAGAAATTCGAAAATGGAGATCCAGAAGTTTAATGGGAAAAGTTTTGAACTATGGAAGCTCAAGATGGAAGATCTATTGGTGGATAGAGATTAGTGGATTGTGGTAGATCCATGTACTTCACCTACATTAACTTCAAGAAATGACTAGAAAAAGTTGGACCGGAAGGCAAAGAGAACAATCCGACTGTGTCTCTCAGATTCAGTATTACTGAATGTGTTAGAGGAAGCTACAACCAAAAAATTGTGGGATAAGTTGGGGAAGTTGTATCCATATAATTCCTTAGTAAATAAACTATTCTTGAGAAAGAAGTTGTATAGCCTGAGGATGAGAGACGGAGACTCAGTGGAAGAGCATTTGAACGCCTTCAATACTGTGGTAAGTCAATTAGTATCTATTGAGAATAAAATTTCAGATGAAGATAAATGTATTAGTTTAATGTGTTCTTTACCAGACTCGTGGGATATTCTAGTTGTGGCCATAGGTAGTAATACAACTACCTTGAATTTTGATGAAGTAGTCCCATCCTTGTTGTCAGAGAAGATGAGACGAAAGAATATGGAAGGACAGAGAAAAAACACATTATTTTCAAGAGGACGCTCCTAGGAAAGAAATAGATCTAAGTTCTCAAGTGGGAGATATAAGTCTAAGGGTAGAAATAAATATCCCAGAAAGTTTGTAAAGGTATGTTGGAGATGTGGAAAACAAGGGCACTATAAGAAGTAATATAGATCCAAAGTTGAGAAAAAGAAGGGATCTGAAGAATCTCCTTCTATAGAAGAAAATACCTCCAAGGAAGAAGGAGGGGATGTGTACTTGGATTCTTCAAGAACACATGCAGATCATGAGGCAAGGTTAGTTGAATCAGGTGCATCCTTTCATATGACTCCCCACAGGGAGTGCTTCTGTGAATATGAAAGGTATGATGGAGGTAATATTTTCCTAGGTGATGACTCGACAACCATAATCATAGGTCGAGGAAAATTCAAGTTGAGGCTCATAGATGGAAGGATTAGAACACTACCTGGTGTTCTGCACATCCTAAGATTGGACAAAAAATTGATTTCTGTAATAAAAATGGACGATGCAGGGGTAAAAACAATATTTGAAAAGGAAACATGCAGGATGGTTCGAGGAGCAATGGTGTTGTTGAAGGGATTTCAGTTTGGAACTTTGTATAAGCTGCAAGGAAGCAATATTAGTGATGGGTGTAATAGTTCCATTATTCTCGATATTGGAGTTGAAGAAGAAATAACTCCTATGGTCTCTGGACAAAAGGTTATGTTGTGGCATCAAAGACTAGGGAATATCGAAGAGAAGGGTCTTTAACTACTACACGGTAAAGGTATGGTTGATGGTATGTCTAACTTCTCTCTGGATTTTGATTTCTGTGAACATTTTGTATATGGGAAGCTGAATCAGGTAAGATTCCCCTCTGGTGCAAAGAGGGCAAAAGGAATTTTACTGCTAGTACATAGTGATGTTTTTGGACATGTGTCGGTCCCATCATTGGGAAAATATGTGTACTATGTCTCATTTATAGATGAATTCTCAAGGAATACTTGAATATACTTCCTCAGGAATAAATCTGAAGTCTTTGATAGGTTTAAATAGTTTAAGGCTCTTGTTGAGAATCAAACAAAGAAAATAATTAAGGTGTTGAGGACAGATAATGGAGGAGAGTTCTATGGGAATGAATTTGAAGAATTCTATAAGAAGTGTGGTATAGCAAGGCAGAATAATACTCCATATACACCTTAGCATAATGGAGTTGTAGAAAGGATGAACAAAACACTGATGGAAAAAGCAAGGTGCATGCTCAGTGGTGTCAGGTTAGGGAAATAATTCTAGGAAGAGGTAATGGGTACTACATGTTACATGGTCAATAGATCACCCTCATCAACACTGGATGACAAGACTCCATAAGAGGTATGGAATGGTAAGAAACCTTCTCTCACACATCTCAAGGTATTTGGCTATGATGCATATGTTCATGTTCCATTTCTCAGTGTTTGATTTTTTCTTCTTATTCCTATTCTTCTTTCCTCTATGTTGTTGAGGATTCTTCGGTTGTGTGGACTGCACTAAATTCACCTTGGAGGTATGAGTAGGGATCGTGGTTATTTGAGTATTAGTATGAAAAGATGAATTAATAGACATATGACCCATTTGATCACCTAAATGGTTTATAGAGACATGGGATACAGAACCAACCACACCATCAACATGGGGTCTTAGGGTTGACTTCCTTGGATTTGTCGATGACCTAGGATCATTTGGGATGATGTCATAAAGTGTACCCAACTACGAATAAACCAAATATAAGTGTTGGGCATGCATAATGACCTGATCCTCGGTTGTCTCCCTGAACATAACTATGTATCGAGAAATGGGTGGTAGGAGGGACTTTTTGACCCACTCCATTAGGCGTTTTTTGGAATTTGGGTCTTAATAATTCTATGTATTTTTCTCCAATCATGTATATGATTGGAAATGTGAGTGGAATTATATTGATGCAGTGAAGTCAAGAGATCTATTCCTATCTTGTACCCTATGGGAATGATCTGGATTTAGGAGCGAAATGAACTGATTAACAAACTGAATACAATAAACACAGAGATATGGAGAAAAACACAAATATCCAGTGAACAATATCTTCTATTAAATAATGAAATAGGCTGAAATTGTAAAACTGTAGAACTGAAAACTTGCTCGAATGGTGGTAGCTATCTCTAAGAAGAGATGTGGTTGTTACATACATCCGTCTGAGTAGAATGGATTACAATGAGGCTCTATAGGCCTTTTTGATATTACTCATGAATTCCAAAACCCTATACATCCAAAAACCTAACCCTAGAAGGTGAAACACCAAAAGTTATGTGGGCCCTATAGGTAAGTTGGTGTAATTTGGTACCTCAACTTCCTAGGTCTGTAAATTTTGCATATGACCTCTGTTTTAGGCATGTGACAGCCCGTTGGAAATGTCTTTCAAAGAAATACACATTCCACCATCAAAATCTAACTTTATCTATAGTTTGACTGTGGCGAGCCAAAACAACAACGTTTAGGGCCCCAAAACAACCCCAGAAGTATAGAAAGATGTGATGACATGAAAACATACAAAATAATCTAGTTGGATTAGGAGAGAGGCCACCCGTATCCACATGGAGGATGTGTGGGGCTTTAGACATCCCCAAAAGTGTAGAACCAACCATTACAAAGCAGTACAGAAGAACGAGTTGAACACAAATGGACGCAAGGATCTAGTTGGAATAGGTGGGTGGCCACCAATATCCACCTGGATCAATCCTCCCCCCTTAGGAAGCAATGATATCCATTTCATTGAGTTCCCCCATCAGGTGAGGAAACTTTTGTTGGATTTGGCCCCAAGTGAGCCACTTGCCTTGGTGTAGGAGTTTTCGTGCCTTGACAACCCGATAAAGATAGATCCATTGTTGGCGAGTGACCTTGACCTGTGTGTCCATGATTTGATAAGTGGGTGCTTGTTCCATGCATTCAAGGTTGAGATCTATTGGTGCCAGTTGTTCTGCGATCTCAGAAGTGTCTAATAATGGTGGAAAATATGGCCGAAGGAGGTCCACATTGAATATTGGATGCAGACCAAGGAAGGGTGGAGTGTTAAACTCAAAATCATTGCTACACATAACCTTGGTGATAGTGTAAGGCCCATAACCAAGTGGGTAAAGCTTCTGATGGGGCCTGGTGAGATGCTCCTTATCCATATGTAACCAAACTTTGTCGCTAACCTGAAACTGGTCTGGTACCCTATGTTGATCATGGAGTTACTTGTACTTAGCATTGGATTTCTGCAAAATATCCTGGACATGTTGGCAAATGTGCTGAATCTTCTCAATGAATCTGGTGGATTTGTTGATCGCATACTGATCAGGGGAAGAGTATTTTTCTGCTTTGGCAAGAGGGAGTGAAACATCAATGGGTCCCAAGGGTTGGAATCCCAGACCCACCTGAAATGGGCTATGGCCAGTGGAACTATGAAGAGCCCTATTGTAACTATGTTGGACATAGGGAAGACTCTCATCCCATGTATGTGGATGCTTAGAATTGTACATGCACATGATGTGCACAATCATATAATTGTTGACCTCAGTTTGGCCATCGGTTTGGGGGTGGAAAGAAGTGGATTTTGTGAGCTTGGTGTCCAACCGAGACCAGAGACTTGACCAAAAGGTGCTGAGGAACCTGTTGTCTCAGTCGGAGATGATGGTTTGTGGTATCCCAAAGTGGACCCACACTCGCTCGAAGAAGAGATTGGCAGTATTTTCTACTGTGACAGTCTTCTTACAGGATTTGAGGATGGCCATCTTCGAAAACTGATCAATGACCACAAACACGCAGTAATTTCGTTTCTTGGTGGATGACAAGCTAGACATCTAATCCATTGAGATGGATTCCCAAGGTTTCTCGGGAATAGGAAGAGGGGTATATAAGACTTGATTCTTAATGGTTGGCTTGGAAATGGAACAGTCAGTGCAAGATCTCATATACTTGTTGACTTCATGTCAAATTTTTGGCCAATAAAAATGTTTCTGAAGAACGACTACAGTTTTCTCTATGCCAAAATGTCCTCCCACCCGATTGTAGTGGGCTTACCAAATCATCTTTTCACGCTCTCTTATAGGAACACAAAGATGGCACAGGTGGCATAAGAGTCCATATTGGATGTGAAAATCAGTGACAGTTACGCCTGTACCCAACAGTTGATATGTGGTGGCGAAGTACGAATCTTGTTGATAAAGTTGGAGCCACTCAGAGGCTTCATGTCCACAGGAATGGAGCATAGTGGTGAGTGCAGCCACAGGGGGATGATTGAGGTAGTCAGTGACATGATTGGAAATACTTGTCTTATACTTGATGTTGAGATGAAACTACTGCAGGTAGGTGGACCACTTATGATGGCAGTCATTCTGCAATTTCCCCTCTGTCTGTATGAACTGCAAAGGCTTATGATCAGTGTGTATGATTTTATCTTTCCCCAGAATGTAATGTTTCCATTGACGACAGGCTTGGACAATGGAATACATTTCCTTGTCATAGGTGGCGTATTTACGGACAATATCAGAGAGTGTCTCACTATGGTATGTCACTGGATGCCCATGTTGAGTGAGAATTGCACCCACAACATAGTCAGATGCATCAGTCTCAATCTCAAATAGTTGTTGTAGATCGGGCAAGGAGAGTGCCAGAGCTGAGAACAAGCGATTCTTGAGATCATCGAATACTCGTTGTTTCTCCTTCCCCCACATGAACTTGGCCCTACCACCGCCCTTGGTCACCTAGCTTAGGGCCCATGCAATATGGTAGAATCCCAACACAAACCGTCAGTAGAAGTTGGCTAGACCAGAAAGCTCTGAAGCTCGGTCAGTGTGGTCGAGGCTAGCCAGTCACGAATGACTTGGATCTTAGTTGGATCAAAATGTACCCCAAGCTCATCAACAATGTAGCCCAATTATTAGACCCTGTTCATGCCAAAAGAGAATCTTTCCAAGTTGACATACAACTTGTACTGCCGCAGAGTGCTTAAAACCTACTGAATATGCCACATGTGTTGTTCCCATGTCCTACTGAAGATGAGGATGTCATCCAAATATACCACCACAAAGGAGTTGGTGAAGGGTCTTAATACATCATCCATCAACCTCATGAAAGTGGTTGGTGCATTTTTTAAGCCAAAGGGCATGGCTAGACATTCATAGAGACCTTCTTTAGACTTGAAGGTTGTCTTCCATACATCAGTTGGTTCAATGGGAACTTGGTGGTAGCCATACTTTAGTTCAATATTGATGAAGAACTTGCCCAACTTGAGTTGGTCAAGAAGGTCATCAATCCTGGGAATGGGGTAGTGGTTCCTGACTTTGATTTTGTTTAAGGCTCTGTAATCAATGCAGAGTCACCAAGTCTCATCCTTCTTCTGCACCAGTACAATCGAGCTTCCGCAAGGGGAGGAGTTGGGTCTGATGTGCCCCCTTTGAAGAATATCTCATATCTGATGCCCGATTTCGTCATTCTCCATCAGCGAGCATCTATAGACTGGTCCATTAGGTAGAGGTGCATTGGGGGTCAGATAAATTGGATGCTTGACTTGGCAGTGTGCCGGTACCCCTGTAGGTGAGGAGAATATGTCTATGTATTCTTTCACGATCTTGTCCACTTGCTTCTACTGCAAAGAGAGGAATTGTGTAGAGGCCACGGATTTGGCAGCGACCTTCTACTTATTGTGAGCACGGATCACAGAAAAGAAGAAATTTTTGGTCTATGAAATGACCTTACTGCATTTCTTAGCATAGATTAAAGAAATAACAGTAGGTGGCACTACCTCTGGGATCCTGTACAATTTTCTACCCAAAGTAATAATAACACTACGGGGTCTAGAATCATACACAGCATGACGCTTCCACAAATATGGTTGTCCTAAAATAATATCACAAACTTTAATGGGATAAATATCACACAATACCTCATCTTTGAAAGGCTTGATATCGTATAGCAAACAACATTGTTGGCTGACACAAAGATCTCTTCCTTGGTCAAGCCAACCAATAGTGTAGGGTTGCGGGTGCGGTGAAATTAACAGGTCCAACTGCTTGACAACCTCTACTGAAATCAGTTTCTTCTGACTACTGTTGTTGACAATGAAATGAATCAGAGCCTCCTTGACCCACATCTGTGAGTGAAAGAGATGTTCCCCTTCCTCTAGTTCTTCTGGTTCGCTCGGTCGGACTTTGGTGGTAGTGAAAGTGGCACTGGGTTCATCATCGATAATGTTCTTCCCTCCTTCAGGATTTGACTCAGAATCAGAATCGACCTCTAACTTGGAAGCCTTCATCTCAACCACGAGATACTGCTTGGAGCGACATTCTTCGGTGTTGTGCCAAGGACTTTTATGGTACTCACACCATTTTCTCTTGTCCTTCTTCATCTTCTCATTTCCCTTCTTGTGTTCTGAATTGGACTGGTTGTCCTGAGGGTGGCCATCTCGAATTGGTCCCTTGTTGTGTGGGTTGGGGCTTCCTTTTCCCTACTTTGGCTATGAGGGGTTTGCAGATCCAAACTCTCGTTGTTTCTGCTTAAATTTTTGCTCGATCTTGACTGCGTATCTATAATCTGTACCCAAAGAGGCGATGTCTAGGAACTCCATTTCTATTTGAATGTATCTATGCAAACATTCGTGGTATTTGAGCACCAGATGATGCTCAGAGTCTTTGATACCCAATTTGGTGTGTAGGGTATGGAAATTATTGGTGAAATATGGTATTGTCTGGTCCCTTTGTTGACGTAGGGTGGTCCATCTGGTGTACTGGTCCTCGTATCTTCCAACAAGGTAGTATTATTCTTTGATGGAATCCCAGAAGGAATCCCATGTAGGGGCCACCACAAACATTGTATATTCCTCCACGACCCTTTACTCATATTAAGTATCCCACCAGTCTTTAACATGGGGAATGACCTTGAGGAGTGCAAAAGTGATATTTTTCCTATCGAAAAAATTGTGGACCGAGAAATATCCTTCAAGTAGATTCAACCATTTATCTACAACATTCGAATCTATCGGTCCTTCAAATAATGGAATATCAAAATTTACCTATACCTTGAAGAAGGTTGCATGACCGCTTGATGAAGATACTTCTCCTATGGGCAACCATTGAAGGATCTGCGTGAAGTTGTCCATCATTTTGTTCCTTTGTCGTGCGAGGGCTTCCTCAAGAAACATTTTAATGGGTTGTTTTCAAGCTCGGTGTGGTCGATCTAGTAATGGATGGATTGGTTCCAGTCCCAACTTCTTGTACCCAGATCTTGTCGAGGACATGCACGAAGAAAAATAAATGAAGAGCAGACCACTCTAATACCACTGATCCAAATTTAGGAGTGGAATGAACTGATTAACAGATTGAATACAATAAACATAGAGATATGGAGAATAACACAAATGTCCAGTGAAAAATATATTCTATTAAATAATGAAATAGGCTGAAACTGTAAAACTATAGAACTGAAAACTTGCTCGAATGGTGGTAGTTATCTCTGAGAAGAAATGTGGGAACATCCGTCTGAGCATAATGGATTACAATGAGGCTCCATATGAATTTTTGATATTACTCATGAATTCCAAAACCCTGGACATCCAAAAACCTAACCCTAGAAGGTGAAACGCCAAAAGTTATGTGGGCCCTATAGGTAAGTTGGTGTAATTTGGTACATGAACTTCCTAGGGCCACAACTTTTGCATATGACCTCTGTTTCAGGCGTGTGATATCCTGTTGGAAAGGTCTTTCAAAGAACTAAACATTTTGTTGTCAAAATCTGATTAAGTCTATAGTTTAACTATGGAAAGCCAAAAAAACAATGTTTAGGGCCACAAAATAGGCCCAGAAGTACAACAAGATGTGTTGACATGAAAACATACAAAATAAGCCAGTTGGATTAGGAGAGAGGCCACCCTTATCCACCTAGAGGATGTGTGGGGATTCAGACAACCCGAAAGTGTAGAACCCACAATTACAAAGCAGTACAGAAGAACGTGCTGGAAAACAATGAACATGAGGAGCTAGTTGGAATAGGTGGGTGGCCACCAATACCACTTGGATAAGGGAAATTGGTAATTTGTTAAGAGTGTCATTTCCAAGTTGTTGAAAATTTTCAAGGAAATACCTTTTAATTCAATGTACCATTTTACAACAACTACGACCAGGGATATATGGAAAAGACACAACCTCACACTATCATCCATTAAGTTATTGGATGATCATCATAAGTGATACGTTATGATGTGTGTGGAGGGGTATTCTCCTGACTTTTCGTCAAATTTTAGGATTTTGGAAGGTTTCTTTGTAGGAATTACAGGCCATGAAGGGTCGTCGAAAATAGGGCCATTCGCCAACTATGAAAAATAAGGTAAGTCTAACGTTTCTAGGGAAGGAAATGATGAAAATGAATATTGGGAGGGAGACATAGTCTCTGTTGTCCTAGATGAACCTTTTGGTCCCCCTATGTTTGTGCTACTGGAGGGTTGAGGTGCTCCTGAAGAGTGAGTGCCCCTAGGGATGGTGGCACTTTCATTAGCATGGATTATCCTAAGACCAAACATACCTATGAGGGGATTTCCCCCAGGGATAGGTGTATACCGTCCATGAAAAGCATTCCCAAAAGTAGGACCAGGGAAGAACCCTCTGGAACCTGATATATTAACAAAGGGAAAGCCTCCCCATTGTGGAAATTTTCCCCCAAGGGACATGCCCCCATAGAAAGGTGTGCTAACCCATGGGAATTTGAAACCTCCAAACAAATTACTTCCCCCATCCTGACTAAGGATATCCCCAAAACCATTAGGAATGTTCCATCTGAAAGGTAAAATAACCCCCGACGATGTGGGTTGGCTCGTAAGAATGGTAGAGGTGGATGAAATTCCACCCCATATTATGAAACCAAGGCTTGTCCCCCTACTGGAAGAGGATCCAATTGTGGGCATCAAAATGGACGATATGGGTGTCTAAATGCTAGGTAAATTGATAGGTGGAAAGGAAGTTATGGTGAGTGTACCCTAGATCGAGGGACCTGTAGAAAAAGGGATGGATGGTGTAGGTCCAATGGTGCTAAGGGAAGGTAAGGTAGACATCACAGGGATTCCCCCAGTCCCACTTGAATATCAGCTCGATGACTCAGCTACAATGGACGAAACACTTGGTCTTGACATGGTGGAAGGACTGCTAAACAAACAAAAGGATCACTAAATATCTCCTTTACCTGGACAAGTGGAGGTGCATCTAGATCAGTTAAAGGAGGGTTAAAGTTGGGTGGAGGGTGTTCATCTACCACATCCACTTCAACCAAACCAATATCATCAAATAAAAGATAAGACCCTTAGAATTATTGGTCACCTACTTTGCCTCGCTTGAGAGGTGGTTGTTCCTTTGTGATGGGTTCTATTCCTCATCACCAACAGGATCTGTGTGGTAATTCAACCATGGTGAAAATAATAAGTGAAAATCAAACAAAATTCAACTTATGGCTGACCTAGACTCAGAATCAAAGAGCACACCGATATAAAATATAGGATAGCAACAAGAAAACCAATGGCTCAGGGGGCCTTCTGAAAATCAACCCTATGGGGGAGATAAAGTCCCCACAAGATTGGCTAGAATAGATATGAATATTAGTTATGATGATCTACGTGAAACAACCTTAACTGGTCCAAGCAACCTTTATTAAGGAAGGCACCCCCCGAGTAAAATGAGACCATGAATGAACGTTTTCCCTAAGTAAAACATGCACATACCACCTCTAGTCACCTCTGTATCTCCCTAGGAAAGGTCACTAAGGCTACCACCTCACAACCAATGACCAATGAACAGTCAAAGGTTTGATCACATGTAAGGGAAGGGTAATAAATCTTGAAGCTCTGAAGGTGTTACACCAATGAAACCCCTGTATATGTAGCAATCGAAGCGAAACCGCAAACACCAAAACACAGAGAGAGGGGTAATATCCCTACTTTCCCCGATACGACCTTGTGATTGACTCTTTCTTTAGAGGATCTTCCTGACACACTAGTTGCAAGAATGGATTTATCACTCTTTAATACCTCCTAAGTTTCATTTTTGTGGCCTTGGAGAGTTCACTCTCCAGTCCTATTCCAAGGCCCTATGCCTATCTAATGTTGGTTTACTAAAAAAAGAAAAATGTCTAATGAATTTTAAATTATGCAATTCTTTTTAATGGTTGTTTTTTAAGTCAAAGGGAGATGGATGAAACTTTGGTGAAGTTACGACTATTGACCCAACCAAGAAAATGAAAAAATGACAATGTAATTGATTCACTTAGATGAAAGAGATTTTTTCCTTTTCTTTGCAAACTTTAGAAACATAACCTCTCACACCAAGCAACCTCACAAACAATTTCAGACCCAATATTTTCCAAAATGGAAGCCAAACACTCTCACAATGCACTACAATTCTAATGCTTCAAAATCACACAAGCATGCAAATAAATTTTGTTTTTGTTCTTTTTCCAAATATAATGAAAAATGTTTCTTAGACTAATCAAGAATCTAAATGCAAATGGAAAACATCAAACAACAAGAAGAGGGATGTAGGAAACTGAAAATGATCCTAAACAACCCAGTCCAATGTCACTACAAAGATCTCATCCAAAACTCACTTTAAAGGCTAGATCTAGTAATGAATAAAACTTACAAAAGAGAAAACTACTGCAATCTATATCACACACTACCATATATGTCCATATTTTTTGGGTTCACTCTCCAACTTAATAGGATAACCAAAAAACAAACAATCCTATCCACGCAATCCAAAACCAATCACACTCCAAACAACAAATGAGGATAAATTATGTGAACAGACAACTCAAACATAGGTAAATCTTTCACAAAACAGACCCATAGATACCTCAAGGACCAAATGGATCAGATTTGATCTTAGAAGCTTGGAAAATTTGTAATTTTCCCAATTTAATGGGATAGTCATGAGACACGAGCTATTCAACAGGCGACTATAGTCGCCTAACTCCTATAATGTGATAAGTGACTATGTTTTTTTTTTTACTAAAAGTATCTACTCTGGATCCGTTAGATTTGTATCATATCTAATAGATATAAGATATCTATACCTATGGAAGAATACAATAAAGAGAAAATGAATCACAAACAAAAAAACAGAGGGTATTCAGGAAAGGGATTCTAGAGAAGAATCAAAATATCCTTCCCAATGGAGTCATCGGTTATGTTATGGGATAAATATCATAGGGATATCATAGGATGGATTACAATATCTCCCTAGGATATTCCTATTGATCCTAGACAAAAAGATGGCTAGATTCATATGGATTTCCTATACTCAAGAAAATAGATTCACAACCAACCTAAGGAGTGGTAGAAATAGTGTACCTTAATCTGTAGGTTGTCCTTTGTATAGCCTGACTGATGCAGATATGAAGTTCCCACTCCAGTCTCCACAATATTCTTCCTTCACAAGAAATACAAACAATGCCTTTCCACCTATCTATTTGGTGTTAGAATCCTATATCTACTTGTATCTACTCATATCTATCAATCACAAGATTATATCCAAACATTTGCAAATGAAATACAAACATGTTTAGGAGGAAAACTGATGATATATTCATTAATCATGAGTAAATAACATCAAAGCTTCATACCTTGGATGTTGATGCAATTTCCCTTTGGCTCATTGATTCTCCTCAACTTCTTGATGAGGCTAGGCACTCTGATTTCTAGTTTTTGTGAATAGGAAAATCCCCTCTACAAATGGACAACATAACTCTACAAAATGATCCTCCACCAAGCTCAAGACTAACCTTGATTATATAGATCCTTGGAAGAGGCTTGGGAGAGCTTCTAGATCTTCTAGAACCCAACAAAAACTCGAATGATGTGAGTTCCTAAGCTCATGACATGAATATACAATTGACCCATCGCTTAGTTTTTTGTAACTCGTCGAATCTAGAAGGTTTGACATATAGTCTCTTGTTGAACTATTGATTTCCAACGACTATAGTCACATGATGTACCCTATGTTTCCAACGACGACCCTAAAAAAGGCCTTAAATCTCAAGTAAGGGATGTGTTTGGGCTATCTCCTTCTGTTGGATTCCCTTTTGTCTTGTAGGATGGAAATTAAGACTATAACAAGGATATTCCCAAGTGGTGGGAATTGATGTTGGTGAAAATTTTCTCTTGATGCTAAATTAACTTCTACTATATTTCTTTTGTCTATTGTTTTTTTATTTGATCTTGAAGTAGAGTATATGAATGTTATGAAGACATTCCTACATGGACATCTTGAACAATAAATCTACATGAAACAACCAAAATGTTTTTCATTAAAGTGAAAGAAGGAGATGGTATGAAAGATTAAGTATTTTATGGATTGAACAATCTCCAAGAATTTGGTGTCAAAATTTTATACTTATATAGTGGGACTTGGTTTCTCAAGGAGCGGAGATTATCATTGTGTTTATTCCAAGCTTATTGGTGATCATTTTATTTAAGTGGTCTTGTATGTTAATGATATGTTATTGATTGGAAACAATAAGGAAATCATCAAGGATGTCAAAACTTGGTTGTCTTTTGAATTTGATATGAAATATATTGGTACTAGTGCAAATTTTATTTTGGGAATGGAAATCAAAAGAGATTGATCAAATAGGAAACTCTAGTTCAATCAAAGGAAATATGTTAAGACAATGATTGTAGAGGTTTAATATATAGGAATGTAAAGTGGTCAAGGTTTAAGAAGAATTAAAGCAATCAAGGTTTAAGAAGAAGTAGAGGATATGTTCTATGTTCCATATGAAAGTGTTGGAATTTTGATGTATTCTATGGTATGCACTAGACTAGGCCTTTTTTATGCAATGGGAGTTTTGAACAGCTATATGTCAAGACTAGGGAAGGAACATTGGACAATTGTAAATATAGTATTCAGATATTTGTGTGGCACTTCAGATTATAAAATATAGTACCAAAGAATACTTGGGCCTCACTAGAGAGAGAGATATGTGAGGCTTTATTGGTGCAGACTCATTTGGAGATATTGGCCATGAAATGTCTACAAGTGGTTACATTTCTAACATGTTTGGTGAAGAAATCAGTTTGACGAGCAAGAGGCATGTCATAGTTTCATTTTCAACTACAAAAACTAATTATATGGAATCCACTCATGGATGTAAGGAAGTTATATTGGCTTAGAGAATCAATGGGAATTTCTACTCTGAATTTGTGACCTTATAAATCCCGAGCCCCTCTATTTTGCAAACAAAAAAACAAGTGGGAGAATGTTGTATATATGTTATATTCTTTGCATTTATATTGTTCATTCATACATGAGGTGTTAGTTGTAGCATGTGGACTATGCATCTATCCACAAGCATTATCTAGGGTTCAAGGCAATGACTTGAAAAAATAAAATAAATAGGGGTTTTTTTGTGCTTTTTCAGCTAATTGTTTTTTGGTCCATTGTAATCCAATCTTAGTTAAGGGATTGTGGTTGTAATATAATCCAAGTTAGTATATTAGAGTTTTTTATTCCATTGAATACCTAAACATTGTATTTTGAATGGTGAAGTTAATACAATGAAGAGGAGAGAGGGTGGCTCTGCGTTAGGCTAGATTTTTTGGTTAAGGGTTTCCAAGATTATCTATGTATTATGTGTATGCTTGTTTTTCTTTCTATTTTCCTTAAGAATTGGTACACATTGCTTCACTTGTAAATATTCAGAAATTACATTAACATTAGTAGATGTGTTTTTTTTCTTCTATATGCTAATGATATTGTTCTTCTTGCAAAAACTATTGAAAAAATTTACAAGAAACTCAAATCTCTCCAACAATTTTGCAAAAAATTATGAGCTAACCATTAATATTGATAAAAACCAAGATTATGATAATTAAATCGAATAAAAGAATTTATCTCCCTATTATGTATGTTGCTAACACCTTTTATGAGGTGTTGTAATCTTACATGTACTGATGCATAGCCTTTAATTTCCATTTGAACATGAACCACAATGTGGAAAAAATAATAACCGATGGTTGGAAAACTTATTATGGACTTAAGAACAAATGTAAAAACTTTGAGTTGTAGGATTGGATTAAAAAATGTTTATTTTCAATACTTTAGTTATCCTAAGTATTCTTTATGACTATGAACATTGTGCTTGTAGCGTCTCTCATGAAACTTGGAATAAAATTAAACAAATCCGAAAAAGTTAAATGAAACACTCATTACCCCATTCTTTTGATTGAAGTTGAACATACTTCCATGGAGTCTAAAGCCACGATTCAATATTTTAGATTACAAGCACAAAGCACTAAAGTTGAGTAAGGATAAGGCTCTCTTCTTGGTTAAAGTATGAGTAGTAGCCACCATAGGCTTCAAAAGTGGCCAGGCTAGAGATTTTCAGGATTGGCTTAAATATCAGAACATAAAAGAAAACAATTAAATTAGAAAAAATAAGGTACGTCTTACAATTTTCGAAATTTTATATTGTTCAATTTTATAATATTGTTGATTATCATAAAATTTTCAAGGAGGCTCCATGGTTATGTGAAAACGAAGGCTTTTTGTTACCCCATGTTTCCCAAAATTTAACCCATCCAACATGCCTTCCAACAAAATCCTTGTTTGGGTATTCCCCCCAAATCAACCAATACACTTTTGGGGGTTCATAATTTTTAATACATTGAGAATAATTTGGGAAGATATATAATAACAGAGATAGATCAAATTAATCCTTGTCATTTTACATATGTGCATATATGTGTGAAGATCAACATTAGTAAGGAATTACTAGATAAATTGATACTTTAAAGAAGTGGTTCTGGATGGACTTGTGAATTGGATTATAAAAATACATCTTTTTGGTGTCAAAATTGTCAACAAACAAGACGTTTGCAGTATTCATGTCCTCGAGAACTAGCTTATATTAAAACAAGAAAAATACATAAACCAAAACCCAAGGGATGACAATCCTTTAAGCAACAACTGCCATATGATGAGGAAGAACAGAATATAGAAAATCAACACAAAATGGTTTAAGAGAAGGACACTAATGAATGCCTAAAATAGCAAGTTGAAGAATCAATGCCCATTAATGTGGATAGAGAAGAAGACAATAATATTGGGATTTCCCTCTCGATGGCTATAATTACAAATGAAGCACCATCAAAGAGAATGAAGTTGGCACACCATTAAGAATCTCTATGAAGTTGGCACACCATTAGAATCTTAAAAATCCAAGTTTCGATCTACATTTATTGCTTATGGAAAAGGGGATGACTTAGGGTTAAAATGAAAAAGAAATAGATCAAATAAAAACTGAAATTATTTTACTCATTAATACTCTCTTTCTTCGATGTTTTTTCTTTGTATCATAAGTAAATGAATTATTTAATGCCCCTAATATATGAATTTTTATAAATGCTCTCACAATATTTACAATATATATATATATAAACTTTTTTTAATGAATAAAAAGTTATATTATCTAACATTTTGTGTTCAACTAGGTTTCATGATCTGCATGCTTAAGAAATATAAAAACAATTCACATGGACACTTTTTTTTATATATATATATAATCAAATATAGAAAAATGATTCAAACAAAGTTGTAGAAACACAATCGTATTAGATATAAATAAATTTTATTATTCAAACTTTCAATTAAAAATTTAAAAATAAAGATTTAATTATACATCAAATTCAAGGATACTAAATTTCAAATGTAAATTTAAATATACACCGCCTCATAAAACAAGATGTTTACTTAAAAGATTAATTTTATGCGAATAGGACAAATTAGTGAATCAATGGAGACCCCACTTGCAATGGAGGCCCCACTTGCAATAATGTGATTTGATAATGGGAGGATTTCTCCACTTGACACCTATAATAATCGTACATCGAGCCCTTACACCGACCATTGCTAGTCAGTAAGACAAATGTACTAAAAGACACCGCCACGAGAAAAGCATGATAGCAAGAAAAGGCGAAAATGTTTTAAAACTGTGAAGACTTTGACAGTTCGGTGCAACGATCGAAGATTAATTTCAGTTTGCGATAATCATAATTATGTTCATTCGACGGGCTCTGTTTGCTCTAGTCCTTCCAAACCTTGGACAACGAGATTATGTCTTTTCTCATAACAGTAATCGTCACAGAGACCAAGGGTTCAATTCTCGCAAATCCAAGCCTTCTGCTGCACACAAAAATTTAATCTCGGAGAAAATTAAATGAAAGGCTTTATACTCAGCCCTTCGCTTGTGGTAAGTTTGCACGTGAAATCCACATAATTTATATATTATATGTTAAAAAATTTGATAAGTTTGCACGTGAAATCCCATTAATCTATATATATTATATATTAAAAAATATTAAAACAATATTTTAGATTATGATGTATTGAGATAATGATATATTTTAAATTTTATTTCAATAAAATGGAAAATCAATCATGAACAAGAATTTTTTGGAACAAATACAATATTAAAATTATTAATTTAATTTATGTTAATAATTATATCAATATATTTAAATACTTACACTTTAATATCAATAGAGATTTGATTAGACAATAATAAACAAAATATATATATATAATTTTAACATCTTTTTAAAATTAAACTTCAAATATTTTGGTAAATTTAAAGTATTATTTTTGTTTGATTGGAAAAAGTTAAATAGTATTAAACTCTTGTAATATGAAAATACAATAAAAGCTAATGATATTGTTGGTTGATAGCAAACATATTGGAGCAAATGCTCACCATGGTGATTTATTTCATATTTAGTTTGGGCTTGAAGGAAAACATACATGCATTAACAAAATTTCATATCCACAACTATAAGGAAAAGTTTTTCATATCCACAACTATAAAGTTATAAAGTGAGTATTACTAAGTTTTTTAATTTAAATATTTTTTGAAATAATAAGTGTAGTTTAGTCATTTGTTTTATAGTGATATTTTGAATAAATATAATAAAATTATTTGTAATAAATTATATGTTTGTAACAATGTAATAAAAATATTTACATTTGAATTTAACAATATGGAAAATTGGTAATGATTAATATAAAAAATTATAAATATAATTTTAATTTAAAGCTATCTATTTATGAAACCCCTTCCCAAGCTTCAAGTGTTGAAATTCTTAAAAAACTAGGACCAAGTTCCCAAAAAAGTTTTTTTCAAAATAAGGAAAAAACTTATATTAAACAATATACTATTTATGTTCCAGATTACATATATATTTGTCATTAGAGACAGTCTATCTGACTTTTACAATAAAAAGATTGTTCACTGCTTAAGTTCCCAAAAAAGTTCCCAATCAATTAGAGACTTTTTTACCTATTCCCAAATTCCAAAAACTTAAAAAATAAGTTTCAGAAATGCTAAAAATACCAAGAGCATTCTTGTACAACTATGTAAATAATTAATTAAATTAACTTTTCAAAATAAAAAATAATTAATTAAATTAACTTTTAAAACTAAATTATAAAAAATTAATAATATTAAATCATATTAAATTTAATTTAAATCAATAATTATAATTAACACCATCCCATAATAATAAAATAATAAAATAATAAAAGTAATATATATATATATATATAGAGGCATATGGAGCATTGATTTAAAAAATAACAATCATGCTTTTTAACTATTTTGCACGGTTGTATGTCATGTGAAATGTATTTTTTTTTTTTAAATTATTTTTCACATCCGTGAACAAAAAGGATGATACCGTACTTTTTTTTTTTATATGCTATGAAAACATTATGAGCACTGGCAGTTTAACTATCGCTTTTGACCAGCATCTTCCACTCTAGATAAACGACCCCTCCACGAGACCTCGCTATAATTCATTGGAGTGATATAGTTGAATACTGACCATCGTGGCATGCTATTTTTCCTTATGGTTTTGTATTTAACTATATTTTATATATATATTTTTTCTTTTTGTTTAATTATATATTTATATGTTTTTCCTTCATTTGCTTTAAAAGAAAAAAGATACATGTCTATTTCAAGGAGGAAAAAATTACACTTTTACTATGTTGTCTCAATTACATACATAAAAGAATAACATAATGTCTAAAGACAAGTTTAACAATATATTAATGTAATTTTAAAACATCATAAAAAAAAATGTCTTGAGTAGTAGCATGTACATATTAAAAAAAACATATTATATTTGTTTATAACATTTGATCATGGAATTTGATCATGGACACATTGTTTTTTTTTTTACGAAAACGGTTATGTTGCATTAATCGACACTTTGGCCAGCGGGAATCAGAAAGTTACAAATTTGAAGAAGGTTGGTGACCTCTAACAGTGCTGCCAACCTTCTTGTGAATGTCTTGAGAGACCATTCCCCTCTGCTCCTTGATCTAATTCGAGAATATGAACAGGGATGCATACATGAGTAAAT